>CM077481.1:59054961-59591417 GCA_039654755.1 Calcarius lapponicus | reverse complement strand
AGAGCACCATAGATAGTAAATTTGGATGTAGTGTGATGTTACATACCACTGAAGAAAAAGGAAGATGTAAAAAAATGTGTACAAGTGGCCTCAAGTGACTCCCGGAGAGAGAAAGAAGAAGCCAGTGATATCAGTATCATTTTCCTCCTGAATGACTCATGAGGCTGACAGCTTCTGACACTGCCCTCTCTAGGGGCCCAAAGCTGTTGACTTCAAGATGCAGGGGAGCAGTGGGAAGATGAGCTCTAGGAAAGGGGGGATAAAAACTACAGAATGGGGGTGTTTCAATTTTAATTTTATTATTACCAAGACTTTTTCATATAGAAGGGATTTGACTGAAATTTCATTAGTTCATATTCTATAATAATTAGATCTAGATCACAGAATCATATAATTATTAAGATTAGAAAAGACCTCCAAGATCACTGACCCCAACCTTTACTGAACACCTCTATGTCAACTAGACCATAGCAGTAAGTGCCATGTCCAGTCATTTCTCAAACACTTTCACTGAGCAGCCTGTTCAGAGCTTGACAACCCTTTTAGTAAAAAAAACTCTTCCTGTCGTCCAGCTTGAGCCTCCCCTGGCTCAACTTGAGGCTATTCCTTCTTGTTCTATTGTTCAATGCCTGGGAGAAGAGACCAATCCCACCAGGCTACAACCTCATTTCATGTAGCTGTAGAGAGTGATAAGGTTCCTCTGAACAGCCTTTTCTCCAGACTAAACAACCTCAGCTCCCTCAGCCATTTCTCATATGACTTCTTCTCTAGATCCTTCCCCAGCTCCATTGCCCTAAGAAATTTTTATTTTTTAAAAAAGCCACTGGCAGACTGGTGCATGCAGCTTCTCACTTGGATGTGTCTTCAGTATTGGACGTTTGATTACCCCACCTTTATCTACAAATGGACCTTGAGCTTACTCAGAGCTTCAAGCAGGGAACACCCCTTTGACCAATGAACAATACCATGTCTGTTGGGGAGGCTCTACTCATTAACCAAGCACACGTAATTAAAAGAGGAACGCACATGGAGCGTCAGGAAGAGAGGGAACACCTGCCTAAGCTAGGCAGATCAACCCATGCAATCAGATCCCACAGCCAGGTTACCATCTCTCATATCCAACAGATGATTAAAGATTCTTTAATCTTTAGTTAGTTAGTCTTTTAGGATTCCCATCATCCTAACAATACATTTCTAACTTTACTTGCACATAAGCTATGATCCTCTACTCCATAAGCAGGATTTTGAGCATAATGCTGCAAGAGCTGCCAGGCTGTAGGGAATGAAGCCGCCTCAGAGGGACAGGGTGCTGTCTGCAGCAGGGGTGCAGCAGGGCCCAGAGTCTTTGCTGAAGGCTGTGCTATGATGATGGTGGTGTGGTCCAGGCCAAGGTGACTGACAGTGGCGGGGGGGGAAAAATCACCAGACATCAGCAGCCTTCTGTCAGTCGTAAAGTCAATTTCAATCTTTTGTATTTTTTGAAAGCACAGTCAGAAAAAGCTTGTCCTACTAAATCAGGTTGATTGCCATAAAAGATTGAGATATAGATACAGTCTAATTAATCTGAAAATGGTACAAGTAGACTTCATGAACAGCTTACCTGTTCTGCTAAAACCAGTTTTTTGAAACTAGAGTTTTTGAAAGCCATCTTCAAGGCTAAATTGTGATATTAATGTAACCATTGTTCTCACAATAGCATTTACATTCTCAGAGGTCTGTGAAGGATTTGAATATTAGCATGCATAACTCTGTAAAATAGATTTATCAGGGCAGCTAACGTGTGCTTGTAAAAGACATTATTTGTGACAAAAATTTGCACCTCATGTGTTCCCTGAGTGGTGTCTGTCTTGTGCCCCTAGTGTATTAAAGCATAAAGACCATTGTGAAGACGTAAACAGCAGTGCATTTTGGTGGTGTTGCAGCTGGTTTTTAGGCATCTGTGGATTGCTGTGATGGGAGCAGGCTAACCTCAAAACTTTCAGACTGTATTTACTTATGTTCAAAGACTAGGCAAATGCTTAGCAACTAAAAATTAATCGTCATTAGTCAGGCCTTATGTATATCATTACCACATGTCTGATACATGGCTCTTGATTCACAGGGTTGACTGACTTTAGGTCTCTGAGGTCAGGATGGCCAGGCTCAGGACCACTGTGATTAAAAAAAAGAGAAAATTTGCAGGTTTGGGCCCAAACTATTATTTCCTCCTTTGGTGGGTCAAAACCAGTCTATTGTGGTCCTTCCAGACACATGTTACTGATTTTCTAGAAGGATGTTACCTGATTCCTTCTAACAGTTGTACACTGGATATCACTGTCTTAGTTGTACTGTTTTTATGCAAGAGTACCAAACAAACCTTACAAAATCTGTAGCTTCTGACATCAGTCAGTCTTTTTTGTGGCTGCTACACACACAGAACAAAGTCACAGGGCTGATGTCTGAGGTAGTTAAGAGAAAATAAGAGGTGAGAGAAGGTAAGAGTTAAGAGAAGCAATAATTTTAATTTCATTTAATAAAGCACATTAAGCAATGCACAGATTTTGGCTCAGCAACGCCATGGCTTAAAAGAATTTTAAGCTAGTCCAGATCAAACCTCAGAAAAGACACAGCTCTGTCTGATTTGATGGTCAAGAGATTCCATCTCTTGATGGAAAGGAAGAAAGGAAGAAAGGAAGAAAGGAAGAAAGGAAAGAAAGGAAGAAAGAAAGGAAGAAAGAAAGGAAGAAAGAAAGGAAGAAAGAAAGGAAGAAAGAAAGGAAGAAAGAAAGGAAGAAAGAAAGGAAGAAAGAAAGGAAGAAAGAAAGGAAGAAAGAAAGAAAGGAAGGAAGGAAGGAAGGAAGAAAGAAAGAAAGAAAGAAAGAAAGAAAGAAAGAAAGAAAGAAAAGAAAAGAAAAGAAAGAAAGAGAAGAAAGAAAGAAAGGAAAGAAAAAGAAAGAAAGAAAGAAAGAAAGAAAGAAAGAAAGAAAGAAAGAAAGAAAGAAAGAAAGAAAAGAAAGAAAGAAAGAAAGAAAGAAAGAAAGAAAGAAAGAACAGAAATAATCCCTTTCACCAAATACCTCCCCCCACAATCCCTCACACCCCAGTTTCAGAAGAGTTTGGTGAAATCTTGGGCAGAACAGAAATGTGAAACATGCCCTCAGAATTTAGCACAGGTTTTCTGAGTTCATATATTTTGTTCTCTGACTCATCCCTTTAAATCCCTTTCATTAATCAAACTCATCCATGTACTTTTGATAGGGAAAAACACAACATCATTAATTCAAAGACCAACATAATTATTTTAAAATTTTTGGGGTGCAGGTTTTCTAATTGTAGATCAGGGAGTATGGCAAAAAAAAAATCTATTTCTTAGAAAAAGGTCTTATTATACATCTCAAAAATTACTTCAGATTTGTTTAAAGGGAAGATGAAGATATCAATCTTTAGTTTCCACACAAAATAACTGGAACACCTATAGGCTAGAGGGTTTAAAATTATGAGTACTTTTAGTTGGCTTTTTTAAATTCCAAGTATTGTTTGAGTTGGATATCACACCACCAGAAATGCTAAAGGGTATGTGTGTCATGTACTGCATTGCATTTGTGAGCGGCAAAGATTAAAACATTATAATCTCCAAAGAAGCTTGCACTATAAACAAAAAAAAAAAAAGAATTGGATTTTCAGATGGATATCTGTCTCACCTGGTAATTTAGCTTCTGGAAAAGATCAGTGCTAACTGCGTCAAGGAACAACTTAGCCAAAGTCAAGAAGTGAACAACCAGGCAGCAGCAAGTATTTCCAGAGACAATCCTAGCTTAGGGCTGGTAGGGTTTGACATACTCCATAAAGAATGAAACTTCAGTTAATATCCTTTGTTTTTACAAGGGAATGTTCATGCATCCCCAGTTTTACTCTACGCCAGTTTTGGCTGTAGACAAACAGAGGCGGTCATCAGCCTGTCTGCCCAAACCAGCACTCTACTCACAACACATAATAGGACGAAAATCTTTATCTTGACTGGACCCCAAAAGCCTCCTTGGATCCCTCAAAATCACATTGAGCCCCCCCACCACCTTTTCTTACTTCTACTACTATTTCTTTCTGCTACAAAATTCAGTTTATATTTGCCAGCAATGAAGGAAGGAAAATTTAATATGTTCCTATTACTAGAACAACAAAATACAATTTTTATCAACAGTCCAGAGAATTCCTGTAATACTGTGGGTGGGATTTACTGTGCCTTCAGGAAAAGACCTTGTAGCTAGCAGCACCGCTCTTCTGTTTCTCACTCTCCATCAAAATGCACTAATCTGGCACTATGTCCAGCTCTGGTGTTAATACAGTCAAAGCCCTGAAAAAGTGAACACTTTCAGCTTTAGAACTTGATTTAGATTACAGGAATCAGCAGCCTTAATTTCCATTTTGCAGTCATGGTCCAGCAGACACTTAAAATGCAAGTTTTCTCCTCAGCTGAGACTTTGTTCCATGAATTAGAGTTGAGTGAACTTTTGTTCTTTCTAAAAAGAGCTGCACTGAAACAGCTCAAGGAAATGCCTTATATAGATACACAACAGAATTACTATGAGATCCTTTGTTACAACCTTGCTTCAAGGGTTTTTTTTTTCATTTTTTGGTTGTATACCAGAAGTTGTTTAAAGATTTGGAGGCTTCTTTGCAAAGTGATTTTGGAAAATGGTGCCCTGTCTATCTTGATACTTGAGCTTCTTCTTTTTGACAAGGCTTTATAAGATAAGACATATTTTGAGATTAACCAACTGAAACTGAAGAACTAAGAGAATGTATAATACTGAGTATGAACACATGCCAAGCTGCCTTCTTTATTCTTCCAAAAAGTTCACAATACATAGAAGCAAGGAAAAAATAAAGGAAGATACTTTCTCAAAATCTGGTCTCAGCCATCATAATGATCCTAATCATCATAGTGACCAGCTAATCAGGTGGAACTGTTGCTGCTCCAGTTTTGTCAGACAGAGCCCCATGAAGTGATACCTCTGAGTGCACTTCCTGTAGGCAGAGCACCTCACTAGCAGACATCCCTTTATGGTAAAGAATAATTTAGGGTAATACTGATGAGATTTACCTGTCTTTGTGCATTTATAATGGGGCAAAAGATGTGGAGACCAGTCCATGATTTTTTGTGGCGCGACCATGCACAATCCGGGTTGATGTACATGATGTAAATATCAGGCCTGCAGTAGAGCAGCTTTTGGGGGATTAGTTGTTAGTGTGAGGATGATAGCTCTCAGGTCTGGAGCCCCACTGTGCAGCCCCAGATGAAGGGAGGTGGTGCCCCTTGCTGGGCAGGGCCTGAGCGGGTGCTAGGTGGTGGCAGTGTCACAGCTGGATAGGGTGAGGCAAGGGACTCCCTTCACCACCAGCAGCCCCCATTCTGCCTCCCCCTGGGCATTGACTCCCTCCTGGGCTTTCCAAGCTGGAGTTCCCAGCGCAGTGGTGACCCTGGAGACGCTTCTCAGGTTGGGCACAAACCTGCCGAGCACTGGCTGAGCCTGTGCCAGCTGTGTGAGCTGCACAGGGCGCAACAGTAAATTTCCTGTGTCAAGGAGTCAGCGCAGACCAGGCCCCCTGGGCTCAGGGGTGTTTTTGAAAGTCTTATCTTTCATATGGAGAATGTCCTTTGGACTTGTTTGGTCAGCTTTTTTTTTTTTTCTCCCCAGTTTGTCATCAGACCTGCTGTGCACATATGAGATTAGAGATAACCTACTGTGTGGTACAAGAACAGCAGTTTAGAGTTAGGCTGAATGGCATGAAGCTTTTCTATTGGCATCACTTTATGAAGCAATGAAGTTATTTTGGCAAGGTAATTCTTTTTGGGGGGTTAAGAAGGGAATAAAGCTGTAACAGGTGACAATCTCAGAATATGTGCAGTAGTTAAGCTTTTGCAGTCACCATGGTTACTTGCTTCTAAGCCAGAAATAGGGGGGAATGTATAATTTATAGCTTTAAACTGACCTGCCTTATTGAAACTACATTGTGTTCTGAGTTGGACCCACTTCAGTAAAAACTGTTCAAAGAGACAGGCCTGCATTTGATGTGAAATACCATAGACATTAATCAGAGTGATTAATTTCTGCACTCTGCAAACAGCAATTGTAAAAAATGAACTGACCAAGTCAGAGTCAAAGTGGGTTTGTTGGGGTTTTTTTAAGATGGCACAAAAATAGATTTGATATTTTTCAGAAAGTGAATTAAGACTCCAGTTGTTTGCCAGCACAAGGCCAAAGGACTATTTAAGCTCTTAAAGCAAGTGTTTTATGGTACATGGAATATTTTTTTAGGCCTTCCTGCAATGATGTTTTTGACCTTGTAGCTGTTTTTGCATCAGGAAATAAATTGCTAGTAAGGAAGGCAATGTCTGAAAAACATGATTAGGAAAATGTTGTTGAAAACAGTATTTCTGCTTAATAATTTCTATCTACTGGCTAAAGAAAGGACAAGATTTCTCTCTTCTTGTCCATTTGCTCAAACTCTCATCCACTCACTCCTAATTAGGAGGGAAAAGAGCTGGTAGTTCTGGGAGAGGAAGGTGTCCCTGCCCACGCTAGGGGCGTTCTAGCTAGACGATTTTTAAGGTCTTTACAACCCAAATCATTTTATGTTTTGATGTTACTTCATGTACACCAGAAAGTGCTTTCAGAAAGATTTTTTCCAATGTAACATCCAACTCCTGAAACATTATATTACGTCTCTTTACAAAACATATTTTGTTCCATATCCATGCACTTTACTTTGTTCCATATACAATTTACTTACATGAAGGCCTGTACCATTTACTGCAGAGCCTTTTGCAATTCAGGAATCACTGTGGATCAAATTCAAACATTCCTCAGAAAAAAAAGCTACTTTCAGCTTTTAATAGAGAGCTAGTCATTACCTTATCCATTTCAAAAAACATTAGGGATATGTCTACTTAGATTAGATGTCAAGAACTTCTAGATTTTTTCTGTGATAACAAATACTATATTTTACCTAATTTAATTCAATATTATTGTTACTAAATGAGAACAGTATTGGGAAAGCTGTAGTTTTCAATTGTGTTTTCATTTCATGCTGTTGATTTGGTCTTTAATTATAAACGCTCACATTGTAAACCATGGTTAAGCCATCAGTTATGACCAGACATATGTCTGTGACCAGACATTTGATTTTGACACTTTTATGATTAACATTATGTAAAGGAGGAGTTCTTGACACCTGAACACTGTTGGTGCAGCTAATCCAGTCACCACATTTACTGCAGCCAAGGGCAAGTGATTCATAGCTGAATTGTGAAAATGAACTTTTTGCCTATTGTATCAGCCCTAAAAAGTAAAACAATAAAAATACATAACTTGTTTTAAGCAAATCTTAGACTTTACCTATAATGGTTCAATTGCAAACATCTTTCAGCAGAGAAGAGCACTGATGCCCACCCACAATGTGATGTTATAAATTTAGAAACACTCTTCTGCTGTTACCATAGAAATCATTTAAGTTTGCAACAAAAATTATGGGGGAATTTAGGGAAGATTCAACAGATGCTGTTAAATTTCATCTATTTTGTTTTCAATGCACAAAATACCCAGAGAGTCAAAAAACCAGTCAAGTTAGCAGAGAAGGGGTGTTTGAAATCTTTATCTCTACATGAGAAAAGTCTAGAAAAACAGAAGAATTGCTGGTAGCTGTCTTATCCAACTCCTATGTGTCCACCTGTCTTAGACCATTGGAAGATGAATCCTTCAGCTCCCAAGATTCGGGTCAGAAAATTCACTTTTGGGATAAACAGGAAATACACCTATTTGTTGGGCTGAAAAAAGTTTTACCCCCAAATCTACTTTATTTGAGACTTAAGACCTCCTTAGGTACAATGGCCTTTCCAGCAAGAGAAATTCACATCAGAAATAAACACTGCTATAACAGCTTTTCAAAACAGCTTCTGTGTGACCAATTTGGATAAACAAGCACTTGTGGAAATGCTTGTGAATCATCTCATTATAGTGAGATTCCATGTGAACCACAAGGTCTTCTCAGCAGGAGCAAGATTTGATCTGCGTGCCTGCAATGCAGACGGCTTCGTATTCAAAGTCACCTTTTAGCACAGTAGAGATTGGAAAATGTCTGATCCAGACATCATTAGATTTAGTACTGAGATTCCCACTGATTTTTATACAGTCTGGATTTGATGCAGTGCTCACACAGGACCAGGCTCTTTTCTGCTTCTCACCCCACGCAGCCAGAGCAGGGGCTGGGGAAAGGACACCGCCAGGAGAGCTGAGCCCCTCTGACCAAAGGGATGCTCCACACCCACTGGACATCATGCTAGGTATATGAAGTAGAGGCAGAAAGAGGGAGTGAGGGACCTTTGGAGTGATGGCACTTGTCTTCCAAGTGACCATCACCTGTAATGGGGACTTGGTCTGCTGGAGAGGGATAAACATCTGCCTGCGCATGGGAAGCAGTAAACTAATTCCTTGGTTTTCCTTTGCTTTTGTGTGTGCCTTTTGCTTTACCTTTCTCTTTATCTTTTAGCCGTACATTTTACACTGTCTTTATCTCTACCCACGCTTTTTCTTTTTTACTCTGATTTTCTCCCTTATTCCACCAGATAGTGAGGAGGAAAGAGGAGAAGCGGGGAAGAGCAGAACGAGCCAGTGGCTGTTAGGGAGCTTGGTTGCTGGTGTTAAACCCTTTAAACTCTTCATTTTTCTTTCAAAAACATAAATCCAAACTGCACTGTACCAACTACTAGGAAGAAAACTAACATTAAACCAGGCAAAAAACCAGGACATCTGACATAAATGAACAATTTGCTATGTCTCAGAAAGTCCTTTAGTACTTCAGAAAGATACCTGGTGCAGTGCTGTTCTGTAAAGCTGCTCTGTAGTATTACAGGACCTTTAATACTAAATAAAACAATATTCTGGCAAGGATTTGAATGCTCTCATACACATAATTATCGGCTACAGTCATCAAGTCTGAAATTAATTGTGGAAGAAATAAGAAGGAGCTCTGAAAACCTCTGAGGAGGAGTGGCCCATAAATAGTTTTCAGGTCTCTATTCCTAAGCACTTATGATTGTACTTTTGTCCCTCTCATGACCACTCAAACTCGGTGTTCTCCAGGACACACACACACACACACACACATTCATGAAGTGAAGGGATTGAGGAACCTCCAAAAGAGAAAAAGACAAACTACAAATTCAAAATGCTGCTGCTGTTCTCAAATGCAAATGATTCCAAATAACCCTATCCTAAATATTTAGCACCTTACTATTTTTTGTATATTTTGTTGACAGTCTTCCAGTTGCTGACTGATGAAGAAAACATTAATTCTTTTTAAAATACAGGTCTAAATCTTTCTTTCAAGGAAAGAAACTGCTTATCATGCATTATACCCCATAGTGAACGCTGTGACTTTTAGTGAGAGGCAAACATTTAATTAGATTGGTACATGTGGATCCCCAGGTGTACGCTGATCTAGCTTCTTACAATTTTTTTCAGTGTATGTCAGCAAAGGTCTGCACTGAATGTTTTACAATAATTTATGGTTTTGGTGCTCAGAGCAGAGTTCGCTGTGACACTGAAACAATTCAGAAAGGACATGCAGTACATGAATGTATTTGGTCTGGCTGACATGGAGCTGACTTTCTCTACAGCAGCCCACAAAATTTTACTCATGGCAAAGCCCTGCTCTTTTGGTAGCAATTCAACAGCTCCTGGAAGCGGAAAGTGAATTCCTCTTTTTGATTTGCACTGCCCCCAACACCCATTGTTTACTTTATATTTTACTTTCAGGGTTAGGATTGGGATGGAGGGTTGGGTCTCAATTAAGCTGTAATTATCTCACAAGTCTCTTTACATCTCTTCTACCTTTTCCCATGTTACAGAGAACAAAGCTTGGAAGCAGCTGTGTGAGCATTTGGCTCTTAGTTATGGCTGGCCCACCATGGTGAATGAGCAGGTGATTTTTGAGAAGGAATTTGTAACAGGAAGGCAGACTAACTCTTTTCCTTTTCTACCTACACTTTTTTTCCCCTAACTAAAGAGAAAAATTAAAAATTGTGTTGGTCCTGACACACACCTCCATGTCCTCTCAACTAGCGAGTCAGGGTTGCTCCTGAGAATCTGCTGTGGAAAATGAGAGTTCTTGGTTAAATGTGATGTGCTGGCAGTACTTTTTCATTTTTAGGTTTCTTTTTCTCTCAACAACTCTACACCAGGTTCTCCAAGATTTCTGGGGAATTTAATGAGCTGAGCTTAATCTAACTATGTGTAATCCTTTGATTTGTGTAATTTATTGTGTTCATTGCAGTGTTCACTTGTTTTGGTTGGTTGGTGTGGATGTTATTTTTTATTTGCGTGTGTATATTCTAATAAATTAAATATTCACATTACAAGAGGCCAACATACAGTATGAGGTCGGTAGCTCTGACTTTGGAAACTCAGCACTTGCCTACTTGCGCTACTGCAGCTGCAGGTGGGTCAGCCAGGCTGGGAAGTACAGCCTTTTAAACCTTCCCTACAAACAAACTTCACATTAAAAAGCAGGATTTCCGGCTCAGGGGTCTGCCCTTGATCCCGAGCTCCTCCCCTCAGAAGCTTGCTGGAAGTGTAGATGGTCCGGGTCGCAGCTCAGCGCACAGACCAAGGGGAGCCGCGTCCCAGTGAGATGACAGCTGGCCAGCCAGCTCTGAGGAATGAAAACAGAGCCCCCAGAGATGCCCAGTCCCGGCGCACCACCGAGCAGCGCGAAGCTAGCTTGCAGCAAAACCTTTTCGCGTTGTTACAGTGACACCTGGTGTTGCAAGGTAGCTTTTTCGAGAGAGAATCGTGAGGACGTCGGTAAAAGCAGCAACACAAAGCTTGTACTTTGGCACTGACAAACAAATATTCCAGTTTGCAAACACAGGGTTTTTTCAGCTCTGCTTTCTTCCTTCCACACTTACTAAAATAAAAGAAAATATTAAAAAAATATATATAAAAAAAAGGAGAGACTGTGACTTCCTGCATCTACTTTAGATGATTTATGTATGCATTATACTCTGGAGCAACAACTGTCACACAGTTTTGGGAACCTTCTCTACAATGCAACAGCAAAGCAGTCCTCTAAATATAAATGAAAAAACTCGAACCCAATTCTTCCTTGAAGTATGTCAAACATGAAGTCCATGGAGCTATCTTGATGTCAAATCAATTAGGGAAGACATATTTTAACTACCAGTATAGTTTACTCAAGGTCAGTAAATCAAGCTCCCTTTTAACATCATTTATCTTCAAGATGGAGCACAATATTCTGTCCTGGTTTTGGCTGGGGTAATTTTCTTTACACTGGCTGTCATAAGGCTGTTTTGGGCTTGTGCTGAACAGAGGGTTCATTATACAGAGATGGTTGCTATTTCTGAGCACAGGTTACACAAAGCCAAGGCCTTTTCCTGCTCTTTGTGCTGCCACAGTGGTAGGTAGGAGTGCATGGGAGACTGGGAAGAAACAGAGCCAGAACAGGTCACCCAAACTGACCAAAGGGATATTCCAGATTATCATCCTCAGTATATTAAGTGGGGGGAAGAAGGAGAAAGGAGGGACATTTGGAGTGATAGTGTTTGTCTTCCCAAGTCACCGTCATGCGTCATGGGGCCCTGCTCTCCTGGAGATGGCTGAACATCTGCCTGCCTGTGGGGAGCAGTGAATTAATTCCTTACTTGGCTTTGCTTGTGTGTGTGAGTTTTGCTTTCCTGTCAAACTGCCTGTATCTCAGCCCACGAGAGCTCTCTAGCCTCTCCCCTTCTGATTCTCTCCCCAGTCCTGTAGGTGGGGCAGTGAGCAAGCACTACCTGGGGCTTGGCTGCTGGCTCGGGTTGAGCCACAACATATTCCCAGTTGCAGACTAACAAAACTCAGAACTACTTAAGCAGTAGCTGTGTGAAGAAAAGATCTACACTCAACAGAGTCACTAATGGTAAAATGCTTTAATGTTAAGAAAACCAAAACAGCTCCAGAAACCCTCAAAAAACCCAAACAAAAATCTCACTAAAAAGTTTATCAAATTATGAAGATAAAATGTAGATAGCTGTGTTTTGTCACTGTGAAGGTCTAGCTTCAGTTCTATGAGTGGGATTCTTAATCTGAATTAGTCTTTTTAAAATCATTTCAATTTAGGGGCCCCAGGAGAAGTATTGAACAGTAATTACTGTCCATGGTAATGTCTCCTTTAAATTGCTTTCATTTCAACAAAAGTTAAGCTATCTCAAACAGCAACAAGGTATTCCATTCCTTGGAACCTGCCAAAAACCTCAGCTGACATGCTGGGAGGCAAGAAACACCAACTTGTTGTCAGGCTAATTACGATAAAGCTCTAGGTTTAATATTTGGACTATTATTTCCATGCACACAGTGACAGCTGAAAACTGCAGAGATGAAGAGAGGGAGGTACAGGCTGTGTAAACTTCTGTACTTCCATACTCACAAGTTGTTTCCTGCCACACCCTCTTCCCCTTCTTCCCACCTTCCCCCCACCATCTGCCCCTAAATGGCATTTTGGACAACCTTGGCTGGACAACCCTGCTTGGCACTGTCAGATATTTGACAGAGGCCCGTCTCTCCATTTAAAGACTAAAGTATATGTATTACCCTTCCTTTAGAACCACACACTCTGTTCTAATTAATGGCACATACTAGTGGCAAGGGACAAGAATGCCCAACAGGAGTCATTCTCAGCGTCCTGGGTAAGCGCTACAGCATGGGACAGGAGATACTGTTGTTATTGGTTTTTTTGGTTTTGTTTGGATTTTTTGTTTTGTTTTTGAGTTTCTGGTTAGGTGTTCTGGTTTGGTTTGGTTTGGTTCTTTTGCAGGGGGGGAGGGATGTTCACAACCAGTCAGCTGTTAATGTGATTTTTTGAAGTAACATAGACAGCCAGTACCTGTACTTGGTCTCCATAGACCTGACTCCATGCAGTCATGAGATGAGGAAGAGAAAGAAGCAAGTGTGGTGATCCAAAATGCAATCCTTTCTTGAAGGGAGAGTTCATAATGTCAGAATTACTAATACCCAAATACACCTCAAGAACTGGAAATAAAGAAAAACTTCCTGCTGAAACACAGTGAAAACCGTAGCTCTGAGGTTCTGGTCCCTGCATAGTTTTGGGAGGGCTTAAACCTTAAGGCAACAATTTCCTAAAATGGAAAGATTATAGCAATACAGCTTGAGTCTTTCTAGGTATTTTCTAGGCAAATTCCTTGTGATCTTTTAAAAGCATAAGATCAGTTTTATAACATAAAGATTGCATTATGACTTTTCTCTGAGTAATGCAGGTAAAACCTTGCTTCATTCTGGAAGGTTCCATCACTAACTTATTGTCAGAAAGACTAAGCTGCTACTGAAGAGTTATTTTTTTTGGAGAATGAGATATTAGCCATTTCCAGAGAGACTTTTAAAATCTTTGTCATGTAGGTAATAGTAAATCTGCTGTTGCTTAAAAGAATAGAAGTTGTCTGGTTTTATGTGGCTTATATTTCCTTGGATATGGAAGCTTTGGGATTGTTCTGCATTTCTCTAATACTACAAAAATATTGTAGCACCTTTTAATCTTTTCCCCTCCAAGACCCATGACTTTATTTCACTTCACATTCACCTCATAAGTGTATTTTGTATTGGGTTTGCATGGCAAGGTTTGGGTAGTGTGGGTGCTACAGGGTTGCTCTTTCTGAGAAGCTGATCTACCATCTTTCCCTGAGGAAGCCACATAGTCCATCTCCAAGGTGGACCCACAAAGCAGAGCAGTTTGTTTTATGGTTCTGGCATCAATTCTGTTCCTTCTACTGGGAATAACCTGGAGTAATACATTGCTGCTGACAGTCAGAGGCTGTACAGCTCTCATGCAGCTAGAAACTTCCACAGTGCAGCAGCTGTGGGAAAAGGATATGAAATAACCCTAAAAGGAACATAACTTTCCTTTTAGGAAAGTCAGGAGATTCTGTAAGGAGAAAAAAATCTGTTACACAGGTAGCTTTACCACTACATATTGTTCATAAAGGCTACAAGTTTCAGTGCTGATACATTTAGTGGTAATTAAACTATGCATACTTTTCACAGATAGTTTTGACACACAGTGTCATACTTCCTCACTTAAGATTAGGGAAACTGCAAGTCAAGTGCAAGAAAAAGAGATATTACAATCTTGAGGCCCAAAAATGCAAGTTGTCCTTAAAAGAGAGATTCAAGTGAGTGCTGCCATTCAGTAACTGGCATAAACATTTTTTGTTTTGTTTTTGCATAAAAACATGGTATTCTATGTTGCAGTTTTAAAGCAAACTATTAAGCTATTTGGTGCTGTTTTCAAAGCACTTATAAGAATACATCTGATCCCTTCAGTTTGGGTTTCTGAAGTTATGTCAGGGGCAAATGCAAGGAGAGATTTTTCAGATAAAATCTTAATGCCTTTGGCTCCTGTTTTCATGTCCTCCAATTCTTATTGATGACTAAGTTATGAGTATTACCCCTATTATTACAAATAGATGTTTTCTTATTGACTTCAAAAAAAAAGAGATAATTTTAATGTGATTTCATCTTAACTATTTTTAGGGGCTCCAGCAGAGAAGTCTGCTACTTGAAATAAGCCAAATATTTTATTTCTAGTCTGTTACAGGTAATTTGTCTGTGAATGTGTTATCAAGCCACAGAAAGTTCTCACTTCAATTCTTTCAAAGTTTAGGACACCTACTTTACAAACTCACTGTATGTGATGAGTATGTATGCAGAGTTCATGCCTTGTTTTTCACCAAGAGTTTTGAATTGTATTAGCTTTCAGATGAAAGGTAGACAGGAAATTAAGTGAGATGCTGGAAATTAAGTGAGATGCTGGCAGTTTGCGTGAGCAGCTCTCCAAACATCTCATAAAGAAAAGCATCTCTCCCTGTCACTTACAAAGCTTTCCTCATTAACTCTGTAAGTCAGGCCGATGCTTCCAATTAACACTTAGTTTTGCATTTTCTACCAGCATACATTTACTTATGAGAACTTCTAAACAAAGAAAACATACATAATTATAGGGCTAGAGGTTTACAAGGTGGCTCACATTTGATGACCTGCTATATTTTCTTCTATTTTCCTTGCTAATGCTGTGATTTACATCTTAACATGCAAGTACATGCTTGTTACAGGGAGAAAGCAAGCTGTACTTTTCCTAATTAACTGGTAGCTCTATAAACCTTCAGAGGCTGGTATGATTACAGTATTTTGGAGGAATACAGATTAACCAGTAGCCAAGACAAGAATAGAAGAGCTCAGCCCATGCAAAACTGGAAGTAAAATCATGAGGCAATGTTGTTTGCATTACCTGATCCTTCAAAACATTTGATGATAGGATGTCTCAGAGATGCCTGTGAACTTTGACAGAGAATATTGTTAAGGAATTATTCTAGAATGTAGCACTGTGTCCACATCAGACTTTCATCATTCTGCAATGAATCCAGGTTCATGTCTCAAGAAATCCTTATACATAGGAATTTGGTTCCCAGAAATGTGTGCAAGTCAAGCATGTTGAATTCTGGCAGATCCAGGTATGATGAGCATTTCCCCTTGTGGAGTAAGAATCATCTGGCATGCCTGCCTCACACATACCGGCAGTCCACTACCCAATTAATTACTTCAGTGTTGAGTCATAGCAAATGACACTCCTAAAGGCAATCTGGTAACAGGAACTCAGCTGTCAGTGACATCACTGCATCACTAGTGATGCATCAAGTATTCTTCAGATGACTAATTAACATCTATAATTTTCATCTTCAGTAATGTACTTGGTGAGGCACTGCAAGGTCCAGACAAATCTTGGAACCTCCGATCACTCACACTGTTTAAACTGCATCTCAGTACCCTGCAGGCACTGTGGTATTTTTCATTTCCTCTTATGTTTATAGACACAAATTCATTATTATTTGTGAAAGAATAGGCAGAAAGGTTTCAAAATCTCAATTAAAAACTAAAAATTATTCTATCTAGATAGATGACTACCCTGAAGATCTCAAAAATCTTTGATGACTTTTGATAATCCTTTTTAACAATATTCTCATTTCTATATTATAATACTGAAGATCAGCATTTAAAGGGGTCCTACTCCTGCATTATCCTCTGTTCAGTAAGTTCCTCAAAAAGAGACAAAACCAAATCCCTGATACCCAGAACTCCTATAATAGCTTAATGCAGTTCCAAATATATCTTAATCTTCAGTAAAATGCAAACTCCTTTTCCCTTGCAAAGCTGCCATTTTATAAGCTGACTCACAACCACCATGTTAAATGGTGTTGCAGAAATGATTTCCAGCAGTATATTGTTCAGCCACAGCTACAACCAAAGACAGAAGGCTCGCCAGAACCAAAACTGTCTGCAGACAGGCTAGACTAACACCAGCCAGACACCACTGCAGCTGTGCTCACCCACAGCACAGTTTCATCAGCTATAGTACCAGCTCTGAACAGAGCATCAGGAGTGTGACATGAAGACTTCACAGGACTTTCCCTTTGTACAAGCATTTTTGCACTGTGTTGCAACACATTGTTTTTCTCTGCCACTCTGATCACTCCTGGTACTGACAGGTTGTGTCACCACAATAAGAGAATTCTTCCCCTTATTTTCTCATTATACAGCTTCTGCCAGTTCCATCACATGTTTTGCTATCATTCCAGGATTTCCTCTCACCTTTCAACAAAGAACAAGGCCATTATAAATTTTTCCAACTGGATGAACATTTTCTATACGTATGCCACTTTCAAAAGCCAAAATCACTTTTGGTTCTCCCTTCAGAGAGACCCTTTCTGAAGCTAAATTGAGATTACTTATTAACTTCCATGCACCCTCCTACCTGGTCATCTGCAGTGTGTGCACGGGATATTCCTTGTTTACTCTGCCATTGTTGACGTCAACTGGCAGGACAACAGATGTGACACTAAGTCAGATGTCATTGCTGTCCTGTTGGGAGGACTTATCTGTCACTGAAACCTTCAGATAACCTTCAGGTCCAACACTTCTGAACACACCTGACAACTCCTTTTCTGCCACTAAACACTTCTTGGTGTTTTCCAGCTTGACAGGACAGACATCGGGTGCCTATCTGCACCCAAAGAACCAAGTTTCAGTACTTCCTTCATTCCAAGGCAGGGATGGGCAACAGCCTCAGAGCTGAACTTCCTCACAGAGCATTTGAAAAATGTAGTTTGAGAATCAAGTTTTTCCATGCTCACTATTGCAAATCAGGCAAAGGACCAAAGTAGATGTGGCATAGCATATTGTCATAGGTTAATGCATATATATACTGCTAGTTAAATGTAAAGAGCAAGAAGACATAAGAAATCAAACCATCCTAAATCCTGTAAAGACAGTTACTGCAACTTCAGTTAAGTTATTTGTACAGCTTTATCAACATTGGAATAGAAACTGGGAAGGGAGTAACTTTATATGCATCACTCCACTATGCAAGTCTTTTCATATCAGAGAAAACTACATCAGATCCAGATGAATCTCTGAATTCTGAAAATGAAACAAAAGTGTGATGAGAAATCCTAAAGTCTGCAGGTTTCTTCTTTACAAAATATTGGTAGCAACAAGGTCACAAATCTGTAATGCACACTTATACATGGTAAATAAGCTTTAACTGTTCATTAACTGTACTGGTGATGGCATTTAGACACTTGTTTCTTTTCTGTGGGGAAAAAAATGAACAAAACCCCTCAGGTCTAGGGTAAGACCCCATTTGGAAACTCACTGCAAGTTTGCTGCAAGTTCCTTCAGAAAACCATTGCAGCTGCTTTATCTCTTCCTATCTGTGTTTACCCTAGACTTTCAGGCGGGTTTCCAGGTAGCAATAATACTTCCAACAGTCACATAATACAGAATTTGTACGGAGAAATTACACAAAGAGACTTTATTCCATAAAAACAGGAAGTTGTTATACGTATGAAATAAATAACTATGCTTACAGATAGAACATTGAATATTTTATTAATATTTTCAAAGAAATTCTGTTCCTAATACATAAAAATGCGTATTAATACAAATCCCCAAATGCATCATCATACAAATACAATGCCAAAATTAACATACAAGGACCTTAGATGTCTAATCGGGGTTTGGAGCAGTTTAAGGGCAAGCACTGGTTTACCATATTTGATGGCATATAAACTCTTGCATAAACACAGACTTTTAGATCTCTGTTTTTTCAAAATTCATACTTTTAAATTGTTCTTCAAGCACATCAGAATCTTCATCACTATCTGCACTACTGAAATTTGTATCAAAATCCAGCTCATCCTTCAATTTACTGCTCTCTTGGCCATTTTTAGAAGACTCACTGTCAGTTCTGTCTTGTCCTTTATCAATCCTGCAGAAAGCAAGAGGGATATTATCAGCACCCACTTCTGGAATTTAAACAAGAATGGGATAGAGGATAGAATATCCTCCTGGCATTCCTTCCCAATGTAGGATAGAAGACGGCAGGAGGTGGGAAGAAGGAGGAGAGGGGCAATAAAAGTCCCTAAAGTTACTTCACACTAAATAGAAAGGATATAAAACACAGTAAAGCATGCATAAAATAGTATTTAGTACAGAAGAGACTGTAAAGAAAGAAAAACAAATATTTGAACAGCTTGACCAAGTAAGCAACTGCTGGATTGTTGTCACAAACTAGTAAATTAATGTTTTATGTATCATGCTCAATAGAGAGCACCAGTAAAAAGAGCCAAAAGCCTGCTAAATTTACTGTAGTAACTGCACTCAATATCAGTCCTTGTTTAGTTCTTCTGTTCACTAGTACTTGAATCATCAAGTGGCAGACAAAATGCAAACAGTAAAGTGGCTTGTGCATATTTTATGATGCTCTACATCAAAACCCATTTTGAAGTGCTTTGTTAAGAAGAAATACAATTTACCCATTGGTGCTAAAATGTCTTATCCAAGTAGGACGTTTATTGTCTCAGCCTCACTAACATCAATAAGCATTTCACCCCCAGTTGCATCTGAAGAAGGTGAGGAAAATGACTCCTACTGATTCATGTTGGGATTGAGAATATGGCATAAATTATGATAGCTTCTTGGCAGTTTCCAAACAAGGCTTGTTACAAGGGGAATTATCAGTACAGGACTGAAACTATGTACTCTATGAGCTACTTACGGAATCACTATTTCTTCTTGTCTCCCACACTTTGCACAGATTTCTAGTTTACCAGCACATGGTCGACAAATAATATGATAAGGATCTTTTACAGTCTTCTGGAGGCATTTCACACTGTGAAGATAAAGAAAATATGATTAAAAATATTGTGAACACTTACTAAACATTCTGTGTTCAAATACAATATACAAAAGAGGAACAAACACTCACAAAAGAGGAACAATACATCTTAGGCTGATTTCAAATTAAACAGTGTTTCATCAAGTAGCATAATCAAAATCATTGTCATTCACCCCTCTCCCCTCTTTCCTCAGGAAGAATTAATAAAACAAGTATTGAAAAAGAAACATTAAATAAAGAATTTTATATTTAATTTGACAGAATAAACATTTCCATTTATTTCAGTAGGCAGTTTTTACTTTAAAATTGCACAACTTCCAGTTTAATGATAAAAGTAGCATATGGCACAAAAAAAATTCCATGGACTTTACAAATAAAAAGCTTTCAGTTGAAACACTGAAATGACTTCCTCTTGAACTTCTCAGAGTATAAACTGAGTCAGTGCTAGACTTTGTCTTCTATGAACACAAGCCTGCATGTATTCTCAACCAACCCAAACAAGTAAGGTAGAGGGCATGGGCTATTCTTTTTCAAAACATGACAATATTCTATGGATTTTGTAATTTCCAAAATTCTATGGCTTAACGTTCAGCTGACCTTTCTAAAGCCTTGTATATCTGGAGAACATAACTTGAACAATACACCCCATGTAATGTTGATCCCTTGACAGTAATTTTTAATGCCTCAAAAGTTCTTCCCAGACATGTCATACTAAAGAGAGGCAATACCAATGCAAGGCAGAGCTATATATTTTTTAAAAAATAGTTTAACTTCTAATAATTAAATACTCAGAAGTAAAGTAGGGAATACTTGTGGTTGTACTAAGACTCATAATTTTAAAAATGTTACAAAACTAAAAATAATTGAGGTACAGGGAAGTCCTCCATCCCCATCTTTTGCAATATAAATATTCCTTTTTTTTAATTGTCACATTTTTAATGTCTATTATGCTTTTACTTCACCCAGAAGCTTCATCTGTTGAAAATTTTCCTAGTCTTGTCTTTTCAGAACAATGGCTCACCCAGCCATTGTACTGCTGGCATAGAAATCATAATCTGTAAAGTTAGAATGCTCTGAGGAACTTCTCCATTAAAAAATATGAGAGAGAACATCACATATTCTTTTATAAGCTGCTGTTCTAAAATGTCACTTTAGAACATTTAGAACAGTTCTTCAAAACAGTTGTTTAAAAAGTTCTTTAAACAGTTGTTTAGAACAACTAAGAAGCTGTCCAATGCTTCCCTGATTTACATGGGGTTTTTGCCAGCTCTCTTCCCTTTAGGAAAAAAAAAAACAAAACAGGATGCACAAATAACATAGTTATTTGAGAAAAAACTGGAAAACCCAAATTCATCTGTGGTGCACAGAACATAGAATTCTTATTTTTTTATTCAGCAAGCCTTCTACCTAATCATTTATTGTTTACACGAAAGGGTGAAACTGGTTACTAATACCAAAATACAAGGTACTGTGACAAACCTGGCTGTATTGTGCACCACAGCCCAGCTGTGGTATCTCTGAGTTCTGTGTTTCATTGCTGAAACACAGGCTGTATCTGCTACCACAGGAGATAAGGACCTCTGCAACTGAGCAAATAAGAAGGAAGCAGAGAGCATCTCTTTCAGAAAACTAAAATAATTCATATGTTTGTGATAGGTTAAGGTATTTATCATATTTGTCATACAGTTATACAGAAACAAGCAATACAGAACTCTATGCAAACAATGCCAACATCTACTACTTAGGATTACAGTTTCTTATAGAAAAGGAAAAAACATGCTAAGAGGCAATGAAATGCATGCATTGCAAACATCAGCAAAGTGCAGAAGTCAAGAGATGTGCAAATCCCTCTAATACAGATGTTAAACAAGACCTTAGAAAATCGTGTTACAACAGATTCAGGTAGTACTTTTTGTTCAGGAGGACACTGACAGTCTTGGAAACCTACAGGTCCACAGTTCAACCAGTTTTAACAGCAAAGAGGGAAGCAGTTGCTCTTCTTCTGTGTCTTCTTTTCAGAAGTTTACAACAAAAGACTTATGAATTACAAAATTAACATTGCCTATATGTTGTCATTGCAGACTACACATTTTAAAAATGTCGCATAATAGAAGCGTCTTCTTCTGAGTTTCCAAAGCAAGAATATTTTCCAAAAGCTCACAAACTACATGACCAACAATTAACAAAAAATATCTTTACTCACCATTTTTTAGGTTTTGTCAGTAGCTTGTACTTTCTGAATTTTACTCGCCACTCCAAGATACCTTTGCAATGCTGACACACTCCATCATGAAGCTTAGCATTTATTTTCTGAATAAGTAAAAAAAATACATCAATGACTTCCTGCTGTAAAGAGTAAAATCTTGCTTAGAAAGCATTTTTACCCATCTTATAATTGATACAGTTCTATAAACATGTTTGCTTGGTATTAACATTAAACTTTTCATATACATTTGTCTACAGATTTTCTTCACTGGAAAGAATACCTTGAGATTAAAGAATAGATGATGATGATTATTATTTTTATTATTTCAATTATCTTATTAGTGGCACTTCTTTCTGTTATTATAGTGTTGAGAATTGATTACTGCAGTATTTAATTCTTTTCATCTCTAGAAATTTTACAAAATGGATTAAAGAATAAATAAGCCCTGAAATGCATAGCTTTTGTCCAAAGAAGCCAACTTACGAGATGTAGCATTTAAATTATTATTGCTCAAGCTATCGCTATACTACATAGTTTAAATAGTCTCAGGATTTTTCCTCAGATAATGACAAAGTAGAATCCATGCACTACTTGCAGTCAAATTATTCAATCTCTCTCTAATCCTAGTCTTCCTTTATGAAAAACATTTTTGCTCGCTGCATCTAAGATATTTTTTTAAATGGTAATTTAAACCATGGTATATTTTCGAGACAATGAAAAATTTACCTTAATATCTCCTACAATATTTTGTGTTTAACTTTCTCAGAAGTATAAAATGTCAACTGGCTAGTAGTATTTGCACAAGAGAAGTTATTCTGAGATGGGAAATTGTACCAAACCACACTTTTACCCTAAATAACAAGCTCTGTCCTTGTAGGCTCAACCAATTTTATTTCTTCTCTATTTAAGAATGCTAGTACTAATGTTGTCTATCATATGGGTGTTCATATTAATTCAGAAATTTAAAACTAGAAATTTCATGGTTAAAAACCACATATAATAAAGAATGTATTTTTAAGATGGTTTAAAAATGGCTAGCATATCGACATTGCATTATTAAAATTGTTTAAACCACATATACTTCTTAGCATACCTAAAAGGAGTGATTCTGCATTAATCTGGATTTCAATTGATGTTACTCTTTCACAAATAAACTGAAAAAAATTTTCTACAAATACAGCGTCTTCTGAAGTAATTTCCTGCTTTCATGACTCACAACAGTTTCTTACTACTCCACAAAGCTCTACTTCAATACATAAGACCAAAAAACAAGCCAAGCTTTAAAAACACAGTATCTTATTCTATTAAAAAAAAATATGGCAGAGGAGACACTACTTTCAAGTGAGACTATACTCTGTGACTTGCGTTCCATTGTCTCCTTTTTTATTAAACGTGCTCATTCAATATGAGTTTTCCTGCGGTGTGGTTAACTGAATGTGTGGTGCTTTCTGGCTGCTTCAGTTAAGAGAAAATTATTTTTTAAATGATCAAATACAGACTTGGCATATTAAGAAGCCAACCAAACAAGGTTTTGCATACTGCTTGAATTTTGAATACAGAAAGCTGTGGTTCTGATGCATTATGGATATATTTTCAAAAAAATACCAACAATTGCTTAACGTGCAAAATTTCTGAGAGAAGAAAATCATCAGTAAGTTCCCAGTAGATATCTCTTAAAGGCAATTTAATATCTCACAATTCAATATCTTGCAATTCAAACTGCTGTGAGCAGTGCCTGTGTTTAGTCTTTCAAAATTCATGCAGTTCAGAGACAAGCCTTGTTTTCAGCACTTGACCAGCATGAAGGAAGGCTCCAAGCACTATAGCCCACAAGCTCCCCACAACTGCAAATTAGCATGAACTTCCCAGTGCTCCCCTTCACTCCCCTGACTTGCATTGACTGGTAATGCAAGAGGCCAGTAAGACACACTATAATTTGTTTTTCCAGGTAGGGATACATTTATTGTTACCAGCTGCTTTTTTTTTGCTAAGGCAGAATCCAGTGAAAGTCAAAAGACTGCAGAAGCTTAAACTGAAGGGAGATGGCTGTCCTTCCAAAGAAGCAGTTAGCTTCCTGCATGAAAATGATGTATTTTCCCTTAACACATCCTGACATCACAGCTGGGGCTGGGGTTGGGAGCTGTGCCATGGAGTGATCCAGGGGCAGGCTCAGCAAAGCCTAAAGCTCCTGGAATTCAAGAGCCTGTGCTCAGGACTGTACACCCCGAAGAATGATCAGAAACTATTTCAGAAACTTCTCATCTGAAGCAAACCAAAGGTCATCAAACAGGCAGCCTATTAAAAATTCTGATTAGTATTTGCTATGGAACAAGGAAATACACATAGTTACTGTTCATGGAGCTTTAGAAAGCTCTTCCCCACCCCAACACTCTCGACATCTGGTTCCAGAATACACAACAATCACACAGGGATGCATTTATTTTTTCTTCTTTTTCCAATCAAACTGAAACACTGACCATCCCAAAAGCTGAAGATGCCAAAGATGAAGGGACAGTACAGCAGGGCACAGGCAATCCAAGAGGTTCTTCACATACACTGATGAAAACTGCCTTCTCCAAGTGAGAGAGGAGCCAACAAGCAGAGGTGCTGTGCTGGACCCTGCTCTCACCAACAAGGAGGAGCTGGTGAATGTGAAGCTCGAGGGCAGTCTAGGCTGCAGTGACCATGAAGCGGTGGATTTTAAGGACTTTGGGACAGTGAGGAGCTTGGAAGAAGATCATTACCCTGGACTACAAGAGAGCAGACTTTGGCATTTTCAAGGATATCCTTAGTAGAGTGCCATGGGGTAGAACTGTGGAGGGAAGAGCAGCCTTAAAATAGCTGGATGATATTGAGGAGTTGTCTCCAGGTTCAATTGCAATGCATTCCTACAAAGAGGAAATCAAGAAAGAAAACTGAGATGCCTGCATGGGTGGACAAAGAGCTCCTGGAGAAACTTAAACAGCTAGCTTACAGAGGGCATGAGGAGGGGAAAGTAGTCCGGAAGGAATCGAGCCAAGGAGCCAAGGAGATGGTTAGGAAAGCTAAAGTACGGGCAGAAATAAATCTAGCAAAGGATGTCAAGGGTAAGAAAAAAAAGGTTCTTTAGGTATGTCAGTGATCAAAGATAGACTTGGGAAAATGTGGGTCCTCTCAGGAGAGATATAGGAGGCAGAAAACCTGTTTACCCTGGACATGTAGAAGGCATTTATACAGTGGAATTGAGTGTATCCTCAGCAAGTTTGCCAATGACACCAACCTGTATGATGTGATCAACACACTGGAGGGAAAGGATGCTGTAGAGAGGGACCTAGACAGGTCTGAGAGGTGAACCTGCACAAATCTCATGATTTTCAACAAGGCCAAGTGCAACATCCTGTACCTGGATTGTGGCAATCCCAAGCACAAATACAAGGTGGGTGGAGAATGGACAGAGAGTTCTCTGAGGAAAAGGACTTTGTGGGTGTTGGTGGATGAGAAGCTCAACATGAGTTGGCAGCTTGCAGCCCACGAATCTGGCCAGCAGTGCAAGGAAGGGATTCTGCCCCTTCACACTGCTCCTGTGAGAGACTACATAAGCATTCAGATCTGGATGATGAAACAACACAAGAAAGACATGGACTTGTCAGAGCAAGTCCAAAGGAGGGCCACTAAGCAGACCACCCTTCCTAGCAGAAGGACTAGAGCACCCTTCCTATGAAGGCAGGCTGAGAGTTGGGGCTGTTCAGCCTGGAGAAGGCTCTGGGAAGACCTTAGAGCACCTCCCAGTACCAGAAGGGGGCTACGAGATAGCTGGAGAGGGACTTTTACAAAAGGATGTAGTCACAAGCCAAGGGGGAATGGCTTCAGAATGAAAGATTGTAGGTTTAGACCAGATCTTAGGAAAAAATTCTTTACTGTGTGGGTGGTGAGGCACTGGAACAGCTTTCCCACTGAAGTTGTGGATGTCCTATCCTTGGCAGTGTTCAAGACCAGGCTGGATGGGGCTCTGAGCAACCTGGTCTAGAGGGAGGTGTCTCTGCTCAAGACAGGGGGCTTGGAACTAAATGATCTTTAAGGTCCCTTTCGACCCAAACCATTATATGATTCTGTCATCACATTTATGTGCATCAAAAATCACTTTAAGCATCCTGATCCAGGTATAAAGACACCTGAAAGTTTCAAGATGGCAATAGCACAAATCTTACACAGCTATTCATAAAGGAATCACATTGCATCTGCTCAAAAGGTCACAGACTGGAAGAAAGACAACAGCTTTAAGTTCTAACTTCCTCCTCCTAAGGGGCACACATAGGAGGAATTCAGGAACTCTTCAGCAATTTCCTGTATTTTTTACTAAATTTTGATGCCTCAAGTATGGGGCATTGTAATTAATCATTGGCTCAGCACATCTGAATACAAGAGCCTCTAAGACTTTACAACCCTACCAGGCAGTTGGTTTAGAAAGTAAATAGAGAATTAATTGATGTAAAGAAAGCAGTTAGAGAGTTTAACTTGTGTTTGTCTTTTAGATTTATTTTGCTCAGGAAAAAAGGCATGGTATTTATGTGCTACTATTACTAAAACAAATTGTTAATTTACTGTGGTTATTTACACTTCATTCAGCATCTCCCCTGACCAAAATAACCCATAACACACCACTTTCAAAAGCAATACAGACTTGAAGAAGTAAAGAAGGATGTTGCTAATGAAAGATTTTAATAGTCTGTTTTTTCAGATTTTTGAAAATGCTAAAAAAGCATGTGAGAGAAGTTCTCATAATAAACCCGAAGACCATTCTTCTTGGTTCTCAGTTCCCAGTCAGAATGGGGAAGTCAAATAAACTCCTCTGGTGCTTACTTTTCCAATTAATATTTACTTTTTAATATATTTTGTATATTGTTTAAACTCTCACAAGTATTTTTTCCTTTTGACCATTTAATAGCTTGCTTTTCCTTGACAGTATAAAAAAACCTAACAGCCCACAAAGCCCTGAAAAAAGGTAGTAAACTTCATTATTCTTTTCCAACTTTTCTACCCAGCTTTTATGCAGGTAGTCAGGGCCTCACACACAAATAGGAGGTAGTGCTTGAAATTAATTTCTTGGTGTGAAAACTACTCCAACATGTCACATTATGTTCCTGTTGCAGCAGTTTCTCTGGGGTTTTCTTTTTGCTCATTTCCCTGTTTTAGTCCATAGCTCTCTCTTTTCATTGGCATACTTTGCTCCAAGGAAAAGTGCAACTCATCCAGTGCTTGCAGTACGCCTATACATTCTTCAGGGAAATTACAGTTATGCAATACAGACATACCTAAGCAGCCTTAAGGTATGATGCCACAAAATACTCCATGTGCACACTATAAGCACATTCAGTTGTACATTAACGAATCAACATCCTCTGATCACATAACCTAACATTAAATCACCTAACAACCTGCCAAAAGCAGTAAAGTAAACGAATGCACCTACACCTACTAACTTGGCACACAAAATAATCCCTAGCTAAAACTAGTGTTAAAGCGCTCACGGGTAGGATGTAATGACAGGGTTTCAAAGAAGCTTCACCATCTGTTTGTAAGCTTCTAATTATGTGTGAACCTACGGGTATTTTGATTTCCTCCACTGAAAGCAGATTCCTTCTACTGAGCACATATCAGTGGTCTATTCTGCTGTAACTCAGTGTAATGTTAATGCCACCCATAAACTTCCTTGTCAGAAACACAGGTGGCACTGCTTCAACCAGCAAGGCTGAATGCAGCACAAGGGTGAATGCAGGATTTCTGAACAAATGAACTTATCAAAAAAACAAAACTCCACAGGACCTCCAGTGCATAACTACTAAGCAGTTAAAGTAGGTCACTGCAGACTGACAAATGTGAAACTGAGCTACGAGATGCCAGATTTCAGGATTCCAGTACACATTATACAGGCTGAAATTGTACCCCACAGAGCTTCACTTGTTCCCATATTGTATCAGCATTACTTGATAATCCTTTTTCTACAGATGTTTTCTCATCAAGTGTATTTCAACACTTAAGCAACATATGCACATAGCATTTAAGAGAGCACTGGAAGGACTCTCATCATTTGCCCCCAAAAGAATGGAAAATACACAAAGACACATACACACACACCAGACACACCTCCTGCACCTACCCACACATTCTTTCTGTCACTTTCTGCCCCACCTCCAGAGCTGGGTTAGAGTCCAGAGCAGATATTATATTTGCTCCTATTCTCCCTACATGAAAAGCTACAACCCAAGACTGAACATACTTCTGAACCCAGAGTAAAAGGAGTGGCTAGAGAGTAGACTTCAGCCTACCAAGCTACTCTATGTCGCAGCAAGAACGTTATCTAAAAAACTGCAATATGGTTATCTAACAATTCCAGCTGGCCATTGGTTTATCTCTATCTCCCTTCTGTGTTTCAAAATATGATTACTGACCCAGCATTTAAGCTCTACATTCAGCTGTTCTCTACTTAGTGCTTTCCCACGGTCTAAACCAGTGTTTCAACTAAAACAAGTGATTTATCCATGCACGTGGCTGAAAAAGTAACTGACATTAACACTGTGGTAAAGCTGAGGTTCAAAGGTAATAACCCCTGAAATTTAGGGAAATATGAATTATCATCTTAATGAAAGGAACAAAATGGAGAAACAAATCAGTCCTTTGAGTGTAAATACGAATCGCTTTGTGGTTTACCATCTTACTACAATGGAATTCTAAATGTTCTCATTAAATGATATTTGCTTTCATTTCTAGAACTACTGCAGTTTTCATGATGACTTATGTAATATACTTTACATAAAATGTATATTCATAAAACATAATGTATATTCCTCAGCTTGGTGCTGCAAAGAGCTATATTGGAATATACCATGTAATGCAAACACCAATAAACAAATTCCAAGATTCAGTAACTAACAAGATAGTGTCTTACCCTGTCCTGGCTATTCCTTCTTCAGGTCATCCTAAGACGCACACTTTTCCAGCACTGTTGTAGCTGTTTCCCAAATACAGTAGAGAGGCAGTGTACTTTGTTGCAAGGATGTTTCACCTCAACAAGCCTCAAGAACAATGCTGAGTAATGCTGTAGTAAGGACTGATCATTAGAGGAAAGACAGGTGGATCTTCTAGCATGTTCTCAAATAATCAGGTCTGTGGCCTCTAAGATTAGAAAATGTATGACAAAAAGCAGAAAACATTTCAAAAAACCAAAAAAACAAGTGGACAATGACTGCCAGCAGAGAAAAGTGAAAATCATATTAGATCAATTTCCTCTACAGATACTGCTTCACTGAAAGAAATAGCAATAACACCATAATTAACTACCTCAATTCCACCCACTGTACAACCTGAAGCTATTGTAGTAAATATTCAACATTGCTAATGCAGTGTACAATAGCAGCAGGATCCAAATTTTAAGCTGATAAGCATTTTGCAGCCTTTCAAGATAGCATTGCGTTGGACAGTGTACAACAGAAGACAGGCTGAACACAAAACCCCCCATATATTTAACAGTGATTTTCAGGAGACCCATTTTCTGTGAGAAGCTTTAAGCATTTTTTTGATCTACTGAGCTAATTAGAGATAGAAAGAAGTATGCCCCACTCCTTTATCAGTCCCTATGACAGACTTTCTATGATTTCTTCCTTTTCCTCATCACACCTTGAACATCCATGACATATCTGATCATCCAGGACTGCAGAAGGCAGAGATGCAAAACCGTCACCCTTCAGCATAGTCCACCACTTAATCTTTTAAAGTTTGCTAGTCTAACTTCTTTAAAACAGCAAAATGGGGCTCACATCATTATACTGACCCCTGTGTATCCCTGTCCTGGTTCTGACCAAGCCAGGGTTAATTTTTCCAGGCTAGGACACTAAGGTTATTCCATACCACCTCACATAATTTTGCAGGAGTGGGGTGAGGGGTCCCTTCCAGGTCACATAGCATGGTGTGGTCTGGTACTGCCAGGGCTCCCACATAGTGAACGCCTGTGTGTGCATCATCTCTTCTACACGATTGTTGTGACTGTCTTCTTATTTCATTTGCTGTTTCCAGTAAATTGTCCTTTTCTGAACCTGTGATCCTTGCCTTTTGTGCCTCCAATTCTCTTCTCCAGGGCTATGCAGGGAGAGAGGCAGGGGGAGGGGTGAGTGAGTGGTGCATGGTTTAGTGTTTCATTTACAACACTAAACTGGGGAATATAATTCCTAAAACACAGCAGTACCTTAGGACTTGAATTTCTACATGACAGGGTGCCCTAAGAAAAAGGAGCGTAACCTTTCCCCTTATTAAACCTTACCTAACCCCAGAATAGGTTGCACATTCTTCAGGTTGCTACTTCCACACACTCAGCCCTCTCCATGAAACAGCAGGCACAGAGAAAAAAGAAATAATTTGCTTTAAATGGAAAGAAAAAAAAGACAAGCTGATGTCCACAGCTAACCTTGGCCACATTAAAAAAAATAAATTTTCTTGAGTGCATGGCATTGTGTAGCCAGTTCTATAGCATATCAATTATTTTCAAAGGGAAGAAAAACAGAAAAACAGTCATGTGCGTACTGAAGTGATTACTTCAGTTACAAAACAGATACCAGAATTCAGTTTCTCTTTGAAAACTTTTTTGATAGACCAGCTCTTTACAACATTTTTGTGTGTGTGTTTGTACCAGACAGAGAATACTCTCCTATCAGAGGTCATGCAGTGACTCACACAACAAATAATACTGTCACTGCTTAGAAACTCAGGAAAGCAGCCTGATCAACTTGCAGAACTGGTCCTAAAAAAAAATCCCCAAAACAAACCAAAACAAACTCACAAAAAACCCAAACCTGCCTCTTTGGCATCAAGGCTTTAACTTACTACTTTGTACCTCTCCTCCCAGCTCTTTCTGACAACCCAGGCAGGTTCAGTTAAAGGGATACTGATATGACAGCAATAGCACCAGATAAACTCTCCCAGATTGTTTATCCTCCATTTTGTCTTAGTCACCTTCTCGGTTTAGCCTGCAAGATGAAACATCCCACTTTGGTGGTGTTACTGCTCAGACACAACGCGTGTTCTTGTGTCTGAGCAGTATATTATGTTCCATATTATGTTCCGCATATTATGTTACCAAAATTAAAAGCACAGAGCGTATTTCAAGAGTATATTGAAATATATATCCTTGCTTAATACCAAAAAAGACAAAACAGTCTTCTGTTTTGTCTTTATTGCCTTCCCTGCTTAGTACCTAAAAAGACAAAACAGTCTTCTGGAACAACAGAGTGAAGATGATAACTTTTGTAGCAAAAGTGCTGACAAGACTAGCTGAACACACCTTTCTATCTAATTAATCAGAAGAGCTCCCTTTTTTAAAAAAGAAATTAAAGTACACATGAAAGTTATCTCAAAAGTACGCCACCTGAAGCTGGGTATTTATGTGGGAGGGGGGAAAGTTGCTCAAACGAAGCTCTCAAAACATCAAGATTTCTGAGTTATGACCACATAGTCACAAACTTTGAGAAGACCAAAGAAAAGAAGTCATATGGATAACGCCTTTCAAGAAGTCATATGGATAACACGCCATTGAACATTTAATTGCTGCACTCACTGCACAAATGTATGTGCTTTATTTCAGTCTTCCTCTTATAATTCTTTGGCTTAACGAGGCCCTTTCATGTCATAAGTATGATTCAAGTCTCACACTACACAATTGCCCACACTGACAACTGTCTGAAATGTCTTGTTACGATTCTCTCCTAGCAGCACCGTGCCTGCTGCGGGCGGACCCGGACCAGCGCTATCTCCATCCCCGAAACGTCCCTCGGCATCCAGCGCCGCCTGACTTCCTTTGCGATCCCGAAGCCCATCAGGACCCGGCCCCAGACCTCACAGGGACAGGGCATGGCTTCAGAGGCCGTGGGGGGACCTGCCCACGCTTTCGGCAGGAAACCTTCCCAGCGCTCCGGCCCCAAGCGCTGCATCACCTGCAGAGGGGCGGCTTCTGAGGCCGGGACAGCGCCGCGCGTCCCGACCCGGGCCCGCCCCGCCTGCCTTGCCCCGGGCCCGCCTACCTTGCACCGGGCGCTGGTGTCGTACTTGTCGTTCTTGAAGGCGCGCGCGTTCTGGTGGCGCTGGGGCCGCGTGCGGGACACGTTCCCCCGCTCCGAGCTCATCGCCGGCCGGCGCCGCGTGCCCCGGAACCGCTCCCCGGCCCGCCCGCGCTGGGCGGCGCCGCCGCGGCTGCGCCCCCATTGGTGCCGCGGCCGGCGGGGCCCCGCCCCGGCCGCCCCCGCGCCGGTGCAGTCTGCGGGCGAGGCGAGGCCGGCGCCGCTCCGGAGGCTGCGCGGGGCGGGCTCGGCGCTGCCAGGGCCGCGCGTTCTCCGGCCGGGGCGCTGACGGCCGCCTCCCGCGCGCCGTTACTCAGCACGGCCGGCATCCCCACGGCCCGCCGACCTGGCAGTCGGGAGAGCGCGGGGCCGCCGAGCGGAGCGCCAGGTGCAGGTAGGGGCTGTCCTCCCCCGGCGTTGCGGGGATGGACGGTGTGCGGGGGAAGACCCGCTGCCGCGGCGTGTGGGCGAGTTTTTTCCCCCTCGCGGCTCCGTCCGTGTCTCTTGCCCCGCTCGGACCCGCGGCCCGTCCGCGCCGCCTGGCGCAGGCGTGCGGCGGCCCCTGGGGCGAGCGGAAGGGCCCGCGGCAGCCGCCGGCGTTTCCTCAGAGAGGCGGGCGGCGCGGCTTCGGTCTGCGGCACGAACCGGGCGGGGAGCTGCCGACCCCGCCAGCCTCCTGCCCGCGTCCCTGTGTCGCTGGGCTCGGGGGTCTCTGGGGGTGTCGCCTGCCTCGGGATGCCCGGGTGCTGGGGGCGATCTGTCCGGTGCTCCCGTCTCCGTGGTCTTGCCCTGGACTCCTTTGTTGGAAACGGGCGCACTGGCTTGTGACACGCGTGTTAAAGTCTGGCTTTTCGGGCTCCGAACAGTGCCTTTGAGTCGCTGCTGAGGACTTCGGCGGAGCCCTTTTCAGATGCGGACACCTGAGGAGTTAATTTAGTTCCCGCCAGCCTGGTTAAATTTATTCCTTCAGCTTCTGCTGTAGATGGTGGGAGTGACGCTGGCCTCAACACTGCTCTCAGGTATTATTAATATAAAAATTTAAAGTATTTGGTCAGTAATTAACTAGGAAAGTTCATGGCTGCGGAAATCAGAGTGAAGTACCTGGGCGCGGAGCGGCGCTGAGGGCGGAGCTCGGTGCTGGTGGCGGCCGGGCCGGGGCTCCAGCAGCCGGCGGGTGCCTTCAGCAGGGCAGCTCCGGCCGCAGAGGCTCGCTCGGAGCATGCAAGGCATTATGTAATCGGCTTAATCCCGCAGTTGTCTATCTGGAGCCTTTAGAGGTTTCGTTTGTTCTTCGGTTGATAAAGAATGTCTGGATTTTTCAGTTAATGTTTCCTGTATTCCCTTTCTTTTCTCAACTGTGGTTTTGATATATACAAAGTAACCAGCAGAGGATAAATAAATTATATGAGTTAAAATAGATAGAATTTGTAAGACTAGAAGGAGTGTTTCTTTGTTTAGAATCAAATTAACCAAAGTAAAGTTTTGGTTTGATCAGGCTTCTCTCTTTTCATGTAGCTTACTTTGTCCTTTGAAAACTATCTTAAACACTTATTTATTTCACAGTATTTCTTAATACAGCTTTTTCATAATTTAATATACTTCCTTTGTGTTGTTTTCTGGACTTACTGCGTATTCTTTCTTAATATTCTTTTAATCCTTTTATGTGGTACTGAATCAGACAATAATGATTTCTTTTTCTCTGAACATTTTGTTGCTTTAACTGTTGGACTAGTTAAAGGATGTTCATATCGTTCTGTTCCATTTTTAATATTACACAGGTGTTGAAATAAATATCGCTACTTCAGTAGCGACTTGGACTCAAGTTCTTATTGCGTTGTGCTCAATGAAAGTGTGAGGAAAAATGCTTTAGAATTTCTTGCTTCAGCACTAGATAATGAACAATAAAGATGAAAAAACCCAGTAATCAAACAACAAATCCACAACCAAAATACACACAAATACAAAAAAAAAAGCAACAAAACAGACCACCAAACAAAAACAAACAAACAAAAAAAAAACCCAACAATTTTAATATCTTGCCTGTTATGGTTTGAGCAACACTTAAAGTTCCAAAACAGCAGCTATATTTATGAGTTTGACTTTGTTCTTGTGAATAGTTCCCATGAAATAGGCAATTTAATTTAAATAAACAATTATAATAATTTATATTTAATTTAAATATAAGATTTCTAGATAAGTGTTTGCAAGGTTGGGCTGGTTTTGAGACTAATGCATAGTGAAGTATTCAAAGATGTGAATAATAGGTTCCACTGTCTTGTTAGTACAGAGAGATAGGACAGGAATAAATACTCATGTGAAAAAATTACGTTTGTGTTATCCTAGGAAGCACAAGATAAATACTTGCGGTGTTCTTTAAGATTAAATAGACATTTTCCTACTTCTGTCAGCCTTTATGAAAAGGCTAATTGCCACAGAATGAATTGAAATCACTGCCTGTGGGCAATTTTACATTTGTAATTTTATATGTTAAGTCTTTATTCATAAGAGAGTTAAAGAGATAAAATTGATAAAATGCTCTTGCTTTCCTTTTAAAAGCTATCCCAGAAGGGATAAGAAGTATAGCTTGGGTCTGTTTTATTTCTTAGCCTCTATTGCTGCAATAGAAAAGTTTTTTGCAGTTTCTTCTACAGAATTTTCATACTTATTTACTATGAAAAATGCAGTATAATTTTAAAGGGGGTGTATATTTCTTTATTGTATTCTTTTTGTTGTTAGTATATTTTACCAGCTGTAGGAACTGTGTTTGCAGAACAGCACTGGCATTTTTATTACTACTGATATGTCAAGTAGAAGGTGAGATCATTGTGTTGTTGGGATGTGTTGCTCTCAGAATCTGATTATGCTGTAATGAGCACAGAGATTTACATCATACATGCTGGGAAGGTGTTAGACTATACCTTAGGTATTCACAGCATATCTTAGTCAAATGAGTCCCATTAAAGTTACTCATCTGTACTTGTGGAACCATATGCTTAAAGTAATCTAGTCAGAGTTGTTTTTGCCTCAGCTTCACTAAGAATCCAGATAAAGCATGCATACAGCTTAATCACACTCTCATGTGAATACAATCCATCACAGTGAAAGACAAACCAGTTCCAGTATAATAGAAACATTGTTTGTATTTAGTTGGAGCTATTCTCCTGTGGAAGTGTGGTAGGTGTTTTGTATCAGATTGGTTTGGTTAGTGACCTGCTGGTTGTCTTGCGTCTTCTGAGTGAAAAAAGTAGCATGTGTTTGTTTTAAAGAAGAGAGTTGTTATTAGCCATGATTTAGTTGGAGAATGAATCAGAATCTTTTGTTTCAGTAGGCATATTTTCCATTGGATTAAAAGATCAATACATAAAGCCTGCATTAGTTTAGCACAGAGGAGGAATAATACTTCATCTGCTGTCTTCAGCATGTCATTTGCCATATCTGGTGACAACCCATTTTTAGCACATTTAAGCTATCTTGAGGGACTGTACCACCACATCAGCTAATTTACTGTGGTTTACTGCTGTACTGCCCTGTGTGTGAATCCTGCAGGCCAGTTTCCAGTCTTCTGAAATTACTTGGGTAAATACCAAATATTTTATGAGTGAGATCATATTTGTGGTGTTGCTGGGTTGTTTATACTTTCAAATAATGTAAACTCCTGTTCTGATTCTTTCTGACAAGTGGATTTGGAAGAAATAAGAAATTCTTTAGTTCTCATTGTATGCTGGTAAGAGTGCAGTCTACTGTTCCTGGGCAAAACAGACTATTTGTATCTCACTTTTGGAGGTACAAATTCTTTAAATTTTTCACAAAAAATAATAATCATCCTCTTAGAATAAAGGGGATAATAATATCTAACTTCACCTTCAGCGTTCCTGTAAGGGTGTGAAAACTCACTCAGAATTGATCCATTTAATAGTTTCTGATAGAAATAGAAGTTATTCTTGAGTATTGTGCTATAAGTACTTGGAAAAAAAGCATGTGAAGATGAACTCATTAACTAGACGTGAAAGAAGTTGCTCCTTTGGTGCTCATAATTACAAGAGAAGTGAAGAAGGTACAAATACACACCACCACCATCCCCCAAAACGATAGTATTTTTACTTTGCATAAGACCATTTAAATCTTTTGCTAATAGTTTGACTTCCTCCATAGACTCCTTCCACTTATCCTGACTTGTGGATATAACTGAAACTTAATGTTCACATAATCTCATCTGACAGAGGTGAGTTATTCCATATTTGAGTGACTGTTTGGGCTGAAACATTATTGTTACTTCAGCTGTCAGGAATATGGTCCTTTATCCAGGATCTTCTTTAAGAGCCTATCTACCTTCTTAAGGGAGCTGATCAGTACTTCCGCCACGTCCTCTAAATTGGAAGTGTTGATCTCCATGTCTAAACCTCTGTGGTTTCCCTCTGTTTTGAAGAAAACTAGAGACCTGGGGTGAAAAACCTTAGCTGTGGCAGCCTCTTTTTTTTTGTGGTATTCCATGAATGCTTGTGTGTTTGTCAGACTATCTCACTGTGCCTGGTTTTGCTGCTCTAAAAGTATGCTCCATGTAACATTGTTTGCAGTATACTTTCATACTGTACCACCAGGAAGAGACCATTCACGCATCCAAAAATACAGATAGTTGTTCTGTGATACGTGTTAAAGTGTTTTTGCAGCACTGTCCTTGAAGCTTCTTTAAAAAGAAATTTACATATGAAAACTATGCTTCTGTACAAATTTAAGGACTAAATTTGAAATAGCTAAATACTGTTAGGTGTCATAGTTAGCAGTAAGATTTTAGTGTTGGATGACCCAAATACTTCTGGAACAGCATGGTACTGTAGACAACCGAAATCTGCTTGTTTTGTAGCTTGAGTCAAACTCAGCATGTGAAACTGTAAGTGTTTATGTTCACAGGGAACTGTCAGGAGATAAACTTGGGACTTGTAGGTAGCTTTGGTATGAAAAAGTTGTTTGAGCCAAGATGAAATGTCAGATGCCTTAACACAGGAAAGTAGAGTAAATGCTTATCTTTGGTGTGCTGGTTTCCAGCACGATACTTGTCAAATTTCATTGCTCTTCTTATCTCTGAGAAAAAGTATTGCTGCAACAAAAGATTTCCCCCCCGCTCCATTCTCTCTGCTCTAAATTAAGAGAACACAAAGTTTATTTAAAGGGCAACTGTATCTTTACCTATTTTGCTTTAGGTGTAGGTGTATTTATTTTTTTTTCTCCTCCCTCACCACTATTAAAACCAATGCTTTGAATTGGTACTATAGATTATGTTCCTTTAACATATATCTGTGATAGAGCATTTAGTTAGGGAGGTGTTTCTTGAAGCATGGGAAAAAACCCCAAACAATTGTGTCATTTATTCAATCCCAATTCCTATGGTCAATACAGCTAAGAACTTCTTTGAAGGTTTTCAAAATACTTATGTCGGCAAGTATGAGGAGTGAAGATAAGTTTATGGCTACGTTTTTGTGTACCAAAGCTCTAGAGTGTTTGCTAATCCAGAAGCATCATCTTGTTTTGTCTTCTACGTTCTGACCTTCATGCGCCCTTCATACTTCTGATAGTGCTTGCAGGAGCCCATACCTCGTGATTGCAATATACTTTCTTTGTATTTAGGAGATGCTGTAGTGACTTTTAGCTGTAGAAATCTGCATAACCTTAGTATGCTGCAACTCTGCAACGTACTTCAATTGTTCTTTATCACATATTTATTTGTCAATGGGAAGAACGTTTTTCTTAATGTCTTAAGATGAGGAACTTCATTTCCTCCAAAGAAAGTTGAAAACTCATGCTTTTTCCTTCTCTGGGTAATCATGTTTTACTTTTGATATCTGGCAGGGCTTTCGAGTTATCACTCCCCTTTACTAATATACTCATTGTGAAGTAATTAATAATATAAAATTGAGTATTATATGGAAATATGCATATATGTATTTAAGTCTTTGTTTTGTTAAATGTTCAGAAGTTATGCATTATTTCCTAGAGATATTGTGTTTGCTTTTTTTTTTTTTGTAAATTGGATTTTTTTAATGTCAGATTGTACCTGGAAACTGATACTATTCTCTCTTCCCATTTCAGACTAGAAGATGAATAATCTTTCCTTTAGTGAACTGTGTTGCCTGTTCTGCTGTCCACCATGCCCAGGGAAAATTGCCTCTAAGCTGGCATTCTTACCTCCTGATCCCACATACACACTGATGTGTGATGAGAGTGGCAGTCGCTGGACTTTGCATCTCTCAGAGCGAGCAGACTGGCAATATTCTTCTAGAGAAAAAGATGCCATTGAGTGCTTCATGACTAGAACATGTAAAGGCAACAGAATTGCCTGTATGTTCGTGCGTTGCTCACCTAACGCCAAGTACACTTTGCTCTTCTCACATGGAAATGCTGTTGACCTGGGTCAGATGAGCAGCTTTTATATAGGACTGGGTTCACGAATTAATTGCAACATATTCTCCTATGATTATTCTGGATATGGTGCAAGTTCTGGGAAGCCTACAGAGAAGAATCTATATGCTGACATTGATGCTGCTTGGGTGGCTCTTAGAACAAGGTAAGACATTAGCTGCCATTTTTCTTTTACAGCATTCTTGTCAAATGGTTTTATTTCACATGCATTGGTAGTTAAATCAGCAATGCTGTGATTTAGAATTAGTGGATTCATTTCCAAGCTGACTGGGTGGTGCCTGATGTTGAAGACATTGTCAGTATTAAGCAGGATCAGTATATATTACTTACCTACGGGAAAAATTGAAATTAAATTTAATAAGCTGTGGTTTAGTCTTGAAAAATTAGTGTGTCTTCCTTATTGTCATAGTTTGGAATCTTCTCAGCTGCAAAAATTAAAAAATTGGGAAAAGTCTATAATAATTGATACCCCAGTAATTAACCCACTGTTGTGATGTGGATGTGAGAAAATGCAGGTTGTTTCTTCAGATCATTTCCATCACCTACTTCTTTTGTAGGGAGAGACAGAGTAAAAGCTGGTACAAGAGAACTTGGTGAGATTCTTATTTCGATGTGGTGTTGAGATCACATTTGTTTCAGAATTCTGACTAGCAGCTACAGCATTTACAAAGAGAGAAAACATCTTTTGGCTTTATATAGAAAGCTAGCTTCACAAAACATAATGTGTGGGAGAGTTTGTAGCAGATACGTGTAAATACCTTATGGTGGGGACAAAAAAAGGAATTTGGAGCAGTGATGTTAACTCAAGCAGAATAAAAATGGACAAGAAAAAAATACAAATGGCAAGATGTTATTTCAGCAATTTCTGTGTTCTAAACCTCTGGTTTTGTGGGACATAAAATACTAAGATGAAAGACTGTGAATACATTCACTGATATAAGTGAGAATCCTACAGAATCCTGCACCAAATAAGTGCAGCTTCTCTAATTTGAGAGCAATTTTCACCATAATTTTTTCCATTTAGCTCAATAGTCTTCTCATGTTTACAAATACCCAGACTATAAATACTATTTTTAGAATAGTATTCTATCATAAGAATAACTGCCCACCAGAAAATCCCAGCACACTGTGTATTTTATACCAAAAAGGTATAAAAGCCTGAAGTGTGTTGCTATGGCTCAACATTGCAACTTGAGCATCCTGTTTAATAATTATAGTATCTGGGATATGACTTAGTGTAAGGGCATGTGGGCTTTAAATCCTGGATCCTGGTAATTGTCACAGTGAGTTGAGAACTTCATCAATGTAGTATTAATGAGCAGATTACCTCTTTTCAGTGATTTAAGTACACATTTAGTCTTGCACTCCTTTTACATTACAACAATAGCATGATACTTCTTTTCAAAGAAGCATATGTTATCCATGTATTAAATAGGGGAAAAGCTTATTATCATAAACCTCATTCAACCACTGGAGACAGGTTTCCAGCTTCATCCATTCAAAAACATGCATACTAGGTTGTTAGATTAGCTTTTGGTATTTATTTTTATTACAGTGGAAAGTTGAGATATGGCTGTTCCATGAGCCAAAAGCTGCAACTGGTGCAATATTGACTATGGTTTGTAGCTGGTAGGTGATTAGCTACTCAGTGAAATACCCAGAAACATTTACCAAAAACATAATGTGGTTTGTGAACAATTTGGAAGGTCGTCTGAACTATTTAAATGTAACAGAAAATGGAAGAGAACTAGATGGTGAAACATAATACTTTCTGTTGGTTTATAGGCTCTGTTTTATAAACTAATTTATTATTATTTCTTCTTCCTCTTAATGAATGTCTGAATATAAAATCTGCAAGGAAATGTAATTGCAATTTGAATTCGCACCACTGTTCTTAGGCAATGAAGTGTATTTTCTCTGAACAAATAATATTGTTCATAATTGATAGGACACAGGCTAATGGCTTTAAACTGAAAGAGGGTAGATTGAGATTAGATATAGGAAATAAATTCTTTTCTGTGAGGGTGATAAAGCACAGGAACAAGTTGCCAGAGAAGTTCCCACAAGAAGAACCAGTTGTCCAGAGAAATTGTGGTCAGCTTCCCCATCCCAGGAAGTGTTCAAGGCCAGGTTGAATGGAACTTTCAGCAGATTGGTCCAGTGGAAAGTATCCCTGCCCATGGCAGGAAAGGTGGAATTACAGGGTATTTAAAGGTCCCTTATCCAAACTATTCTGTGATTGTCATGTCCCATATAAGTGTGCTCATTCATCAGCAGAAATTGTTGGGGAGACCTCTAAAATATCTTATAAGATATTCTTATGTTCAAGAATGACCTCACCTTGGTCCCTTTTTTTGTCTGCCTTTGTTAATTATTATTTCACCTCCTGTAGCAATTAGGTAATTTGGTAGAGTATATAAAGTTTACAGTGGTCTGCTCAACTTGTGAATTTCACACATGTAAAGTGAATTTGGTCCACTGCTGAAAAAGAGGTTGGTATTACCAGTTACACCTGTAGTACTTACAACAGCTTTCCAATTGGCTGACCTGGTCTCATCCTTGTATCTGAACGCTGGTGTGTCAGGGGGAAGTTCAGCACTTAACTCTGGATATACTGGCTCACAGTTTGGTTATCCAGCTATGGTATTCTCTTGAGCCCTGAGACAGTGCTCAGCTGTGTTAAAATACTCAAATGTATATCTGGACCAGAACAGAGCCTTTGAGCATTTGCTGCAGCCTTGATTCACTTTCATTCACTTGTTCTGTCAGTTTCACATTGGTACAATCTTTAACATTTATAACTAATTCTGCAAAAACAAAGTAATTCAATGGTTTGTTTGCATTAATAAGGATAAATGTGAGTATAGCTGTAACTCCTTGGAAATTCTTGTTGATGAGATAAGAAAGGATCAGAAAGTTTTAAACTCTGCCTCCCAGTTTGTGATGTGATGAAGAATGGAAAAGTTACCTTCAGAGATTGATCACAGCCATAGCTCCCTGCACTCCCTGTTCTGAAAAGTGAAATCATAGAACCCAACACTAAAAGATGTTTCTGGTGTAATTGAAATGCTGATGCAGATTTAATTCTATAGTCAACAAAACAACTTGTGGTAAAGACTTGCTAGTCTTTAGTTAAGATACTACTAATAAAACTTAACATACAAATCTTAAGTTTTGTGTCTTGGGAAGACAATCCACATACTCACCTGTAAATCAGTTCAGCTGTCCAGTGGGGGCTGGACACCTGGGGTGAAATAGTCTGGAACTCATGCTGAGGGTGATGATGAGATTTCGCTGTGAATATTAATATTCATGAAAGTGAATACATAAAACTAGTTTGGCATCCTATCAGAACAGGTAAACAGCAGATGTAGATGCTGAGTTGTGTCCCTATTCTTTACCTCCTTTGAAGATGTTAGTAGGAAGCAGTCACAACCTATGTGGATGATGGCCATGAAAGAAGGTGGTGTGATTCACTGCCTTCATCAATTCTGGAAAAGTTGTACATTGTTGCATATTCATGTGCATGGGACTATATAAAAGCTGCAAGTAAGGACATTCTTTTTCCAGCTGTCATAACTACCAAGTGTTGAAATGCCAGGAGTCATTTTGGGATACGCCTATTTTCTACTGTTCTGGTCTCTGAAGGCCTTTGATGACACCCTAGCAAGGGTAGAAAGGTTTAACCAGCCCCAGGCAAATGCAGGGCAAGTGGCACTCATTCAGAAACCTCTGAAGATGTGCCAGAGTTGCCTCATGACCAGATTTACCTGTAAGAAGCAAAACAACCCTTTCATTGTTGCTTATCATGGACAGCATAATAATTGAAAAATTGAAGGGTAAATCTCACCATCAGACAATGTGTCAAAGTGGACAGAATGTCCATAAATTGAACAGCCAGGTATAGGAATAATACTGAGTCTCTTCAGATGTTGACCAAAAGTGTTCATTTGACAATTCATAAACTACTTTTTTTTTTTTTTTATTCAGAAAATAGAAAGGGGGAGTTCAGCTAGACGTTGAGGTACTCTAGCTTTGTATATTTGGAGGGAAATAGAGGTTTTCTTTAAATTGATAGGGAAAAGTAGCTCAATTATCCTGGAAGAGAAATCTTGACCATAGAACAAGTGTATTGGTAGCATTTTAAAGTTTAGAAAGACCAAACTGTGAGAGAGGCAGAGAAGGTGCAGTTTGTTGATATAATGTGGACAATGGGTTTGCCTCTCATAAAACATAACTCCTTTTTTCTTCTTCCTTTGTAAAATATTTTAAGCACAAGAAGGCGGATGCCTGTATCATTTGAGGAAGAGCTGTATGCTCCTGAATTTTATTCATGGCCTAAAATGTTGAGAGTTACCAGTGTGGATGAGGTTCATACCCTTCATGTTCTGCAGCTTGCCGCTGTAATTTCATGTGTTATGTCCATGATGACAAAATATTCTGAATGTGCATTGAAAATTCCCTCAGTATGTTCCCCCTTGTTCCATGTGCCCCAAGTGCCCAGGTCAGGTTTCTTAATGTATGTGTAGCAATAGCTTTGCAAACTGCAGCTTCTGTAGAGCACGTAGTGTAAGCCTGAAGAGGTACTATGGAAAACGTACTCTTGTAAGCTTGATCTTATCAATACTTTATTTCATTATTGTAAAGTAGTCAAGTCTTCTAAATTAAGAGCAGTAATTCAGAAATAAATATAAATTACTTTGTCTCCCTTATGTATATCCAGATCAAAATAGCAGGTATTTTTTAAGAGCCTGACACTGTGGCATGGTAATTTCTGCTGGTATTTGTTTCCTAAAGGTAACTGAAGTTAAAAACTAAAAACAAAGGAAAAAACCCAAAGAAACAAAAAAACTCTACCTACATTGTCACAGCCAGACATGCATTTTGTAGTTTTCTTATTGCACATCATGGTAATATGGTAAATATCCAGTGAAAATATAAATAAAGTTAATATCCAGTGTAAGTGATGGACATCCAATTAAAGTTTTTAGGGGTCAGACAGCACTTTGAGCAACTTGATTCAGTGAAATATTACTTCCCTATGGCTAGGGTGTGGACTATATTACATTCCAACCTAAACTGCTCTGTGGTTCCATGAAGAGAAAAAGAGAATGGAGGGGCAGATAAAAGGTAGACTACCAGTAAGATGAGTGTTTAGTAAAGAGCAGGAAAGGTCTTGCTACAAAGACGGAAATATCAAAGAAATGGTGAAAAGAGTTTCTGCAAAATCACATGAAGTCCATCACCAAGGGGAAAAAAGAATATTTCATTGTTGTTTAGCAGTTCTTTTCATACCAGAAGCTGAAAAGATCAGGCCAAGAGTGTTTAGGATTGGCTCTTTTACAGGAGACCATCTACACCTGGTCAGCATATATAGAGCCACAGAAAAAATACTGGCTTCATTAGTGTTATCTTGGGCCCTGGTTCCAGGCACTGGAACAGTCTGGCACAGTTACAGCTCCTTATTGGCTTGCTCCTTCCTCACCCAACAGTGGCATGCTGTTTCCTGCCTGTCCCTGAACACAGGCAGCACAAAGGAGCGCTAAAGCAATTGCTCCACTACTCCCAGACAAGGTTTATTTAGTTCCTTTCATTAACTGTTAAAGCCTAATGAGGGGGAATGCATTGCTGAAGCTGCAAATAGGAAAGTGGTTCTTTCTGCTCAGCTATAGCTTAGCTTTGTAGTGACATTAACCTGTGCCTTTAGAGTGGCAATGAGGCAGAAATTCATGAGTGCTCAGATGCTCTGTGAGGATGTCAGGAAGCTTACATGAACACAGGTTCTGTGTCAAAACCGCTCTTTAGATTCCATCTGCTTTCCAGGCAGGTAACCTTTAAGTGTGTGAACATAAAGGATGAATTGGGTGTTGAAAGGAATTGGAATTTCAGCTGCTCTGGGAAGGAGAAATATGTTGCAGTCAGCCTTTAAACTGCAGAAAATACCAAGTTTTGTACCAGGTTCTGCCCAGAGTACCTTGTCCATGAAGAATAGTGCTTTCTCTGCAAAACCAGCACACGGGTACATGTGTGCATAGCCACTTTTAAGGTTTTCTTCCAAGGTCTTTTTTGGTGATTATGACTTTAAAAAAAAAATCCCCAAACCTAAAAACACCCTTCATTACCTTCACCCCCACACTGAAGGTCTGCTTATGCTGACACAGGTTATCTAAGATTACTTGAGTCGACAACAGTGTTTACATGAGTCCTATTATCAACATAATGAGCTCTCAAAGATAGCAACAGTCTTTGCAGCATGTCTTTGACCTCTTGTAACCAGAGGAACCAGTTGAAGCATATGGCTCTGTAAATGTCATGTTCCCCTTCCTCAGGATGGCCTGTACTTACAAGGAACTGACTAAGAGAGCAATGTTACTGCGACTTTTTCTCTTGATCTGACACTCTCCTGTGGGAGACCAGGTATGGTCATCTGATAATTTGACACAAAACTTCTTGGACTTTAACATATTATGAGTCTGTCAAAAGAAGTAAATTTTATGAGTAGGAAACATAGAAACAGTTACCTTTTCAATATTTTTTCTGTTGTAGATTGCAAAGTGATACTTTTGAGAAATAGCAACAGAGGGAGAATTGGTCTCGTTTTTCTAAATATTTCAAAAGCCTTTTACATTGGGCTTGCATGGCCAAGCTTTGATAGCAGGGGCCTACAGGGGTGCCTTCCCTGAGTAGCTGCCAGAGGCTTCCTCCATTTCTGGCAGAGCCAGTCTCTGTCAGCTCCAAAGATGGCTGTGCCACTGGCCAAGGCTGGGCCGATTAGAAATTATGGTAGTGCCTCTGGGATAGCATATTTAAGAAGAAGAGGGGAAAAAGAAATCCTTGCACAGTTGTAATTTCAGCCAGGAAAGAGTGAAAGGAGAACATGTGAGGGGAACAACACTGCAGAGAGTGGGGTCAGTGGGAAGGAGGGGCAGGAGGTGCTCCAGGCACCAGAGGAGCCCCACACCAGAGCAGGGGGATGCCTGAAGAGAGGCTGTGACCCCATGGGAGACTTGTGGAGAGAGGAGTGCACGCTGGAGCAGCCTGTCCTTGAGGGACTGCACCCCATGGAGGAGCGACCCACCCTGCAGCAGTTTGAGGGGGACTGTTGCCTGTGGGACAGACTCACATCAGGGAAGTTCAGGGAGAGCAGCCTCCTATGAGGGGGCTGCCATGGTGAGCTGGGGAAGGACTCCTCATCCCGAGCAGCGAGAGAAACAACCTGGGATGAACTGAGCATAACCACCATTCCCTGTCTCCCTGTGCTGCTGGGGTGGGCAGTAGAGCTGGGAAGGAGAGAGGGTGGGGGGAAGGTGTTTGTAAAGTCTGTTTTACTTCTCATTATGCTGCCTTGATTTTGTTAGTAATAAATTCAATTAATATCTCTCATCTAGAGATGGTATTTGATGAACCATCTCTCCCAGTCTTTATCTCAGCCCATGATCCCTTTATTAAATTTTCTCTCCCCTGTCCAGCTGTGAAGCAGAATGAGAGAGAGAGAGCTGCTTTGGTGGGTGCCTGGCACCCAGCCAGGATCAGTCTACTAAACCTTTCCAAGAGAAAAGGGAAGACTAGAATGAGCAGATGTAATCTGTTTTCCAAGATGCTTGGAGTTGGTTATTTGGGAGAGAGGGTTTGATTATTTAGGTTTCCATCCTATTCAAGCCAGAATATTCAGAAGTGTACTTTGAACTACCACTTTGGATTATTGACTTCTTTAGTTTACGGATTGCAAAGCATGTATTTTCTGTGGGTGCTATGAGGCAATCTATTTGACTGTGATGGAGTAAGGATTACTTTAATCCAGATATTGTCAATGCTTTTCTTGCTTATTTTTTGTAGCCATCACTTATCTATCTTCAGGCTGAAAGAATTTGATCAAAAAACAGGGGAAAGAATAGTGAGAAAGAGGAGAATATATGTATGTTCTGAAATACGGTTTTTAAGTTGTGCTTTGAATTCCTGTGTAATGGCCTGTATCTTGTAAAACTCAACATTCAAGGAAACACAATTGCGGTAATTGGCAAGGTTTATTATTTGAAAACTGTTTTATCATAATGTGCTGTGCAAACTGCATGCCGTACTAGTGATGCAATGTACTAATGCAAGTTTTGTTCAGATTATGTTGGAAGGAGAGAATGCTGTCCTGTACTTTCATAGTGGACAAATGTGGTGTGAATTGAGAGATCAATTGTAAAAGGATAGGTGCTGTGTTCTCAGGTGTTTCAGAAGAGATGCAAAAATAATGGAGACCTTAGATTTGTCTTTTGTTTCAAAGCTTTAGTTTATTTTATGTATGTGTGTTGGAATTTTCAGAAAATCTTGTTAACCCTTGAAATTGCTTTTTCCTTGAGAGCTGTTGTGATATGAAGGGCCTGTTAGTAGTTCCAGGCTGATAATGAAGACTTAGAGTTTTAGAAGTCTTAATTTGATCGTGATCTGATTATGACGAGAAACTCTTTCTAGGAAACACTGATAGTGATTTAGTAGTCATGATGCAGCAAGATTCCTGTGTCAGGCAGAGTCTGCATCTGTGCTAATATTTTCAAATCTTTTACATTTCACTTTATCAGAACTCAATCTAAATAAACAGACAAATACTAAATTGACAATGTTAGATGTGAGTAGTGGGCTTTATACCAAATTTAGCAAGTTAATGGCATATCTAATGAGTTCTGCTGCTGGTAACATGTAGGTAGTACTACAACCTTGAAATCTGCCTAAATACATATTTTCTATTAACTGTTTATTATACATGAATGCGACATAGACAACATTTTTTCTGGCTTATTAAGAAGTACTTGTGGATTTGGGGGGTGCTGTTTTGTTGGTTGGTAATTTGTATGTCTTGATCCACATGAAACGCCTATTTTCCTAATGTTCCTGATCTTTAGTCTCTCAGACTTTATTGATTTTAGTGTTTGGTTACTCATACAGTTATTTACCTGTGTTTATAAGATACTTGTGAATTTCTTTCATACTTCTGCTCCCCTGACTTTACTGGAGATATGCAAATTATAGTGATTTGATAACTTCTTTGTGGCTATGTGTTGTTACATAATGTTGACGGAAAACATGCATGCCTTTATAGTAGACAAGGTAACAGGTGCACTTTCCTACACTTGATTTTCATTCCTTTTAAAGTGGAAAATGTCAAACCTACCTCCTGCTGTTCCACAGTGATGCTAGGCTAAAAGTTGAACAAGTTTTTAATAATGGATGAGAACAATGATTTGGGTTTGGGTTTTTTGGTTTAGTTTGGGGGCTTTGGACTTTTTTTAGAGATGATGGGGAGGAGTTTGTTTGGTGTGTTTTGTGGGGTTTTGGGAGAGGTAGTTGTTGGTTTTGGGGGTATTTCTGTATGGGGTTTTCTTGGGTGCAGTGTGGTATCCCTTCCTGTTTTCAAGGTACTTCATTTCCCAAGTTTAGATACACTGCTGCAGTCTGATCTGTGCTAAAAGTACCTGGTTAGGGGTACAGGGCAGTGGATCAGCTCACTTTTTATGCAGGCACTGTTCTTGGCCACATTACTGTTCTCTTCAGAGGCTTTTCCTGTGTAACTTGGGTAGCAATTGCTTTTTGCATTCACACTAATGCTGAAAAAAATACTAAAATTACTTGTATGAGTGTTAACTAGATGTTTCTTTTGTTTGCCCAATTAATTGCATCTTACTAGGAAGAAGGCTTTGATTTCAATTGTGTATTCCCTGCTGGGCTGTCTTGCTTGTGGATTAGTTTGATAAGAACAAGCTTCTTGGCTATTACATGGAATGACCAATATCATTATACTGATCATTGTCAGTATGGGCAGGCTTTAAGTCTCACTAAATTTATAAACAATGTACCAGCTTGCAGGTTTTATCAGATAGCAGAAGAGTAAAGCTGACCAAATTTTTGCAGGCTTGATTATGCTTCATGTTATGATAACCAAAGAGCTATTAAGGCTCTAACCAGTTTTCTGTTGTAGGTCCACTGGAGTTAATAGTAAAGACTTTACAAGCCACACTGCATTCACAAATCCATACTTAAAAATTTAAATCAGTGTTCCAATATCATTCAGGCATTGGGAAAAAAATTACTGCAAATGGAGAGTAAATAAATAATTGTGTGTTTTAGTCAGGAATGTCATAGAACAGACTTGCTTGTTCTTCTGCCAGCTCCTGTTTCATAGTTGATAGCCGTGTGAAAATTTTCAGCTTCAGAAATGCTTTTTTTGCCTTGCTCTGTATGTTGCATCTGTTTAACTTTATATGTCACTTTTTAAACATTTCTAATTTTCTAGGTATGGAATTCGCCCTGAAAATGTGATTATATATGGCCAGAGTATAGGAACGGTACCATCTGTGGATCTTGCTGCTAGGTATGAAAGTGCTGCTGTAATTCTTCATTCTCCACTGACCTCAGGAATGCGTGTAGCTTTTCCTGATACAAAGAAGACTTACTGCTTTGATGCATTCCCAAAGTAAGTTGTAGGCTATTTTTTTTTTCAGCATGCATTTTCTCTACAACAGAAGTTCTCAACTAGAGAAGCAAGTAGTCTGGCATATTCTCTGAATTTTTTTTCAAAGGTTTAATAAAAGAATTGGAGAAAAATCAGTGAATAACTGAAGAATAATAATTATTATTACATAAAAATAATGAATAATTGAAGAGGAGCACTTGATTTGAAGAAGTTTACAAAACTTTGTAAACCTTCTAGGCACTTTGCATCTCTAATCATTTTAGTGGATATCTGTAAAGAAGTAATTCATTTTCCTATATATAACATGTAAATCCCTAGTTTTAACAAGTAGTTCTGTCCAGTGAATTGTTAGTCTGGGTAACTGTGAACAAAGTAATTTGCAATATGTTTCTATAAGACTGAAAAACTAAGTAAATCTTAACTGAAGAAAATTCCTGTTGTATTTCAGAACTATGCCGCTGTTTTCATAGATATAATCTTTTTCTTTACAGCATTGACAAAATTTCTAAAATAACATCTCCTGTCTTAATAATCCATGGAACTGAAGATGAAGTAATTGACTTTTCACATGGCCTGGCATTATTTGAGCGTTGCCAGAGACCTGTAGAACCACTGTGGGTAGAAGGAGCAGGCCATAATGATGTGGAACTCTATGGACAGTACCTTGAAAGATTAAAACATTTTGTGTCACAGGAACTGGTGAACTTGTAACTTTCATTGTGTATGTTGTCATGTTTTTTTCATTTCACTGCACAACTGCACACTTTGATAAATATATAACTTAAAACCTGAATGTTGTGTTTTCAAATCATCTTGGTTGCCTTCATTAAATCTACAGGTAATGATTTGTCAACATAATTAATGAAGGTTTTAATGTCAGCATTATAAACTGGAATTACATGATCATGCAGTCAGACTTGGCAGTTCATATTTCTTTGTGTGAGGTTTTTTCTTCTTAGATGTAAAGAAAAAAATCACAAGGAGTACTGTAAGAAAATTTAATTATATAAAACCAAATGCTGTAAAAGTGTTGCCAAGTGCTTTAGCATATCAAAACCAAGTTTATAAATATTTTCTAAACATCTCAAAGTGTACTGTGACTTACTCTGTTGCACAGGTGTAATTAAAAAACTGACTTCTAAACTGTTGTTCTATAAAATATAATAGCCATGAAATTTGAGCAAATACTAATGTATGTAATGAGAATAAACAGTCACTGGAAATTACTCATGCCCTGTTACAGGGACAGGGAGGAAAAATAGATATCTTTTCCCATATTTTTTATTTCTTTTGTGCTTAGTTTTCCTTTAGTTATTTTGTACTCATATTGTCTCTTAGCTTTCAGGATAATAAAATGTATCCACTCATGTTCTCAGGAGTCCTAATCTTGCCAGAATAATTCTACAAGTTATCATTGTTGTAGTTCAAGTATCATTCACATGATTGCTACTGAGGCCACAAAATACCTCTTTGAAACCAGACTTAAAACCTAGGAGACTTCTTGAACCATGTAGTTTTAAACACTGATTTTCTAAAGCCACAACAGGTCATTAAGAAGGACCTTGAGGTTTATCCAACATTGTAATAAAGAGTTTGCAACTTAGCAGTTGTCTGATCAGGCTAATTTTGGATGTTTAATGTAAAAGCTTATTGTTTTTGAGTGTTGTATGGAAATTTTACTAATCAGGCCTGTGTGGGGTGGGAGGAATGGCAATAAGAGAATATTGACATTTTTCTATTAACTCATCATAAAATAAACTTAAGTTGCCTTTCCTTTGAATGCATTTTATGTGAATAAAACTGTGAAAAATAAACTTAATTATATGTAGCCTAATTGGGAACAAAATAATATTCCAACAATACACACTGTGCTTTTAAGGCCTTACGTAGTTTAATTGTTGTGCTTGTTTTTTGTGACTGAGACTATTGTATACTTAAATGTAGCTTTGAGTATTGTGAAGACTTTGGTTAAGATGTGTTGATTAACAGTAAACAATATTTCACAAACTTTCAGTTTTTTCTTTTTATTCAAAGTAATAGCAGCAGTTGCTTGCAGTATCAAAATACTTAGCAACTCCCCATTTATTCAAGGAAATCTGACATCAAAAGCAAAAACTCATTGTTCTGAATTGCCAGTACATTTCTTTATCAGCAACTACTGTTCTGATCATCCTTCTATCCCTGTGCCTCACCTTACTACAATTTGCCATTCAGGACACAGTCTTTCTGCTGCAAAGCTGCTTGTGAACTTTTTTTTCTGTAATGAATTCTACTATCTCCTTCTTTGAAATTAAAAGGAATTATTGTCTTGTGCACTTTGTTGAGTTAATTGAGTAGAAAGAAATTTGTTCCCAAGCAACTAGGTTTCTGCATGATTTTTTTGATCAAGGATGTTTCAGTAGTTCTGAAATTCAGAGTATATTCAGAGACAACGATATTAGACTTAGGATTTTCATCCTAGTTCCAGGCTTTTGGATACAGGTGTGTAACTCAGCTTTATTAACATCATATTTAACAAATAGTTTGATTTCCTTCTCTTACTACCTTAGTGAGGAAGAAGCCACTAGCCACTATCTCCAATGGAAATCCTTGCCATTAAATGTTTAAGAGCTTTCTTTGTGATGAATGGAGCGTGTTTTGAGATTCATCTTCAGGAATTCAGAAATAAAGAGCATGGAAGTGCAATGTTAAGTGATATAAATTGGCTGTAATTTGGTTGCCTGCCCCTTGCAGGCAAATGATCAACTGTCATCATAAGAACTATCTGATTGTGCCAGGGGATATTGTGGTACCTATAATTGAAAAAGATAGAAAAGGTGTCACAGTAGTTTTATGGCTTTTGTTTCTGTATTTTGTTGAAGCAGAACAAAAGACCTGACTAACAGTGTTTTGACTTCAGTATGCGCATCTGTGCTGGATTGCACTGGTGAGTAGAGATTCTGGTCTCTTGCACCATTTATGCATGGTGAATTATTGCCATTTTGTGCTGATTTATGTTTTATACATGTATTTTTTCAGATGAGTTGTATATGTGAAGAAATTTAAATGGGTTTTAGGCATAGCTTAGCCTGCAGTGCAGATCGTATTATGGCAGCAAACTTGTTAGTGACAGAAAGCAACTCTGAGCTGTTGCAACGATGAGGAAAACATTTGGCATCCTGATTGTCTTATCCTTATACTATCATTTTGATCAAATTGACAATGGGCTGTTGTTTAATGTTACAGATGCAATTGTCTCCTGATAAATAAAGTTGATTCAGTATTCATTGAAAAGACAATGCCTGTATTTTAGGGAAAAAGAAAAGAGCGTTTTGTAAGCTTCATGGTGTCGTTCCTGTTTGTTTGGGTTTTTTTTAAGATATGTATTTGACAGTAAGCTGTCGTTTTCAGTTCTGGAAACCTTTGCAAATCAGCTTTCAAAACAACTTCATATATGTAAAATATGTAATAACCTTCTAAAGGTGGGGTCTATTTGGGACATGTTTTGCTTTTACATTCACAACTCCATAAAACTCCTCTCTCTTTACTGTCCACTTCTGGCACCAAAGAATTCTAGTGTATGTTCAGTTAGATACTCTTATTGATTGATTTTAAACTTACTTTCTTTTTCAATATTTTTTTAATTGGGGAAAAATATTGCATGTTTATTTTTGGGCTCCGTTAATTGGGTGACATTGGACGCTGCTCATATGAAATATGCCAAGTCCTACAGGTCCTAATTTTTCTCACTACTCTCTAGGCATTGTTAATATCTTAAAGTCACAAATAAGGAAAATAGTGTCTAAGTAGGAGGCTGATTGGTTGAAAACTTTGCAGAAAAGGAATTAGGGACCCTGCTGCAACAGGCTGCACATGAACCAGCAATGCAGCCTTACGCCAAAGGCGAACAAGACATTCCAGGCCTGATAGGCAGAGGTCTGCCAGCAGATCATGGGAAGAGATCCTACCCCTCCTCTCTGCTCTGTGAGTGTAGATGTGTGTGAAATGCTGGGTCTAACACTGGGCTCTTGCATGAGGAAGATAGGGATGTACTGGAGAAGTCCAGTGCAGCGCCACAGCTGTGACTGAGGGACTGGAGCATCCAGCATGGGAAGAGCTGCTGAGAGAGCTGGGGCTGTTCATCCTGGGGAAGAAAAAGTTTGACATTTGGCAGGATATTAACTATTATGTGTGAATATCTGAGGGAGGGAGTGGAAGAGCCCTGAAAATTTCCCTGTACTACCCTCTGAGAGGGCAAGACCCTATGATGACACGCTAAAAACCACAACATGTAATCTGAAATTAGAAAGCAAACTTTTTTTTTTTTTTGGGGGGGGGGCGGGGGGTTGTTTTAGGGTCTGTTTGTTTGTCGGTTTTTTTGTTTGTTTGTTTTTTGGTTTTTTTTTTTTTTTTGTGAGGTAGATTGAACGCTGGGACTGACTGTGACACAACTTTAGGTAACCTGCTGTAGCTGAGCCTGCTCTGAGCACACAAGTAGATGTTCTCAAGGAGTACAGCATCTGTCATTGTGTGTACACCAGCTCAGAAGTGGAGAGTGTTTATTTAAAAGAATTATCTTCATTTGGTGTTCCCTACTTTTGATGCTTTATTTTAAAACAACTTTTTCTCTTGGTCCTGAGACCATCACTGTTTGATGCACTGCTACTGAGTCAGACTAATACCAACTTTTATACCACAGTGTCATCAAAAATCACAGATTGCTAGAGTATACTACAAATGGAAGGTCGAAAAGCTAGAAGCAAAGTACAAGCGTGCTATCCTGAAAAGAGAAAAAGTGCTTGAAAGATATCTTAAACATTGTCAAAGATGGAAATTTGCATTCACAGTTACTATTAAGTCATGAGATACAGTTCTTTGGGGTTGTTTCAATAAAACTGTGTAATCAAGTTGGTTTTACTTCACTTGATTATTGAAATGAAAAATTGTGGGGAAGTTTGTTGTGAGCTAGTGACTCTGTGTCAGACTTGCTTGATAGTATCTGAACTGTAGTTCAGATAACTCTAATTGTTATAAGTTAGTGTGAAAACCCATTCAACTTGGGTATCACCAGATGGAAATGTCATCATGACATTACCTTAGAGCTCTTGACATATTGAACTTCATATAAATTGTAAAATAGCCATAAAAAGAAACAATTCCCTAATAAATTCTGTTGTATGATAACAATAATTTCTATACTGTATCTTCTTTCCTTTTTTATTTATTTCTCAGTTAAGGTGTCTTTTTTCTGTGAAAGGCAGTAAAATCTTTGCAAACTTCTGGTAAAATGCCAAGGAAAATGTTTCAAGAAAGACAACTTCATAAATGACATGATCTTAACAACAGATTACTCTTCCAGTGAGGAAGGACCAGCAATAAAAAATTATCTCAGCATTAACTTTTTCCCAGGGGTATTAGTAGGTTGTCTTAGTCTAATAACATCTTTCTAAATAATGAGGAAACCTTGAAATGGTCTTGTTGCTTAGGAGAGGTTTTGTGGTTGGTCAAGGAGGCATCATACAAATGGTCATTTTAATGTTTAATTTTCAATTTTTTTGGCTTAAAGTGGGCAAATAGTTTTCTAACTTTCACTGAGCACTGCAGAGAAGACATGAGACAGGCATTTATGAGACAGTCAATATAGCTTCATATTAGGCTAGAAGCTGTGGGCATTTCAAGTAGGTAACTGTGCCTTCTCTCCTAGAGCTTTGGGTGAATGTAATATGGATGTAATCAGGCTGTCATACTGGGACATTTTTCACTTTCCAAAGCCACAAAAGTTTTTGCCAGATGTTTTTCTGCAGTCAGGTAAATGGTAGATTGACTAAAATTCTAGTACTGAACTGTGCCAAAAATTCAAATAAATCATAAGCTAGAACAGCATTTTAAGTCATTTAATCAGTAACTCATCTAGTAGCTCAAGGGCACATAATGGCCCTGCAACTCTTTTTCCAGCACCTGAAGTATTGCAAAGACTCTTGATTGGCCAACTCATCTGCTTTTAAAGGTCTAAATGCACTTTCAACATAAATGTACATTTACGTAAGTCATTCTAAGGAGAGCAAGGAGTGTGTGTATAAAAATCACCAGCAGTTTTGCAAGAGCATTACTGATTTGGAGACATGCATGATGCATTCTGATTTTGCCCCAGATATTTCCTTAAAGAAGTTTGCTAGGTCCGTTTGGTAGATGCTGCACACTCTTCAAAACAGGAACAGAAATATCTGGTCTCTGGTTTAAAACACCTTCCCAGGATGGTGCTGTTTTGTTACATTCATGGCAATGCTTTAATCCATTAGAAAAATATTCACAAAAGATTTGGGTGGTAAAATCTAAATGCTGATTAGGCATTTCAGTTTTCAGACCTCTCTGCTTCTCAAGATGGTACTTGTTAAATATATACTTCTTTTTCATGTATTTGGCCAAGTGTATCGTAGGGCACTGCATAGAGAAAAGCAAAGGGATGTATGCCTTACTTATCAGAATTCTGTTTGTGTTGTATCAGAATTCTTTTTGTGTTGAAGTATCATTTCTAGTTGGCAACAAGATTTAATGTAGGTTTCTTCCTGTCAGAGATTTTGTGGCCTCTGAAGTGCTGGAACACAAACCACATGCTTGGAGCCAGAACAGGAGGGTAGACAAAAAATGCAGACTTGAACAAATGTATGAGTTCCTGTTCTGCTGTATTTGTAGAGCCCAGCACTGTCCTAGTTTGTCCATCATAGCAGGTGTGTAATAGATACCCTGTCATTATGTTACTTGGGGTTCCAAAACAAAAATAATTTGTGTCTTGGTTTTAAACAACTTGAAGGAACTCACTCTGGAATGAGCTGCCTCCCTTTATAGGTTCAACCAATCTCTTTCCACCAATAAGTGATGAATACAAGTAGAAGTGAAAAGGTAAGTTTACTAACAACAGGTACAGCAACAGTCAGGAAATAACAGCAAACAGACATCAGATACAAAACTGCTAAATCTCGCAGACTCCATAGAACAGAGAGACCCAAAATGCCGGGGACGGCCCCCCAGGATGACGCTCCACAGCCGAGTGCACAGTTCGAGGGACAAAGGGAGAGGTGGTGCCAGTCTTCTCCCACCATCCCCCTGCGCCCTGCTCATCTCCAGCTGGAGCTCCGGCTGTTGCTCCGCGGATCAAGGGCTGGAAACTTGGGGAAGGACTCCCCCTTTCTCTCTGCAGGAGCAGTAAAGGCAAGGTGTCTGGGCTGCGGTGACTCCGTAGTCTTCTCTCCTGGAGCGGGGACCGATGGATCTGGACCAGATTGCTGGAGCGCAGCCACCCTACTCGATGCGGCAGTACAGGCGACACATGTGGAATTCTCTTCCATGGACCTCAAAACTGCCTGCTGCAGGCTCTCCAACACGAGAGAAAAAAACCGAACGAGAATCCCGAAAGGAAACGGCTCTGCCTGGGCAAAGAGCAGGAGGTCAGCGAGCCAAAACCCACACGGCAAGAGGGGATGAGCTGCTTGTGACAGCCGACTTAAAAGGCGCCAGATAGCACCTTGCACCACAGCTTCCCAACTGCAGGTCAGAAAGAGACAGGAACAATTTTGGGCACAAATAAATCTGGAATATGACAACATTTTGGGTTACCGATGGCAATTGGAGTAATCTAGAAGTTAGGATGGTATATAGGCTGTATTTTATGTATTTCTTTGTAGTCACGAAATCTTGAGGGTTCTGTTTCAAGGAGCAGTTGAGATTCACTTGTCAGCAAATAGAGTTCTTCAGAGGCATATGACATCACAAGGCATGATAAAACCACAAGGACTGGCAAATCTGAATATGCAGCCCTGGAGGCAACTCCAGAATAATGCAGATACGGTAAACATTAATGCAGATAAGGTGAACATTAAATTTAAATTTTTCAGACTGCTGGTACAATGCATTATTGTCCTGGCATATTTTCTCTTTCTAATGTAAGGAAATTGATTTTATGCAAGGCATTGTTCATGCATTATAAAATCACATTGTGTTTTCCCATATATGTCTGATTTGTGCCTTGCTTGTGATTTAGGCTTGTTTTCCACAGAAGTTGGCACAACGGGTTTTTTTACATGGTTCAGTCTCCTTCCTGGCAGCAAGTGATAGGAAAAGAGAAAATGGCCTCATATTGCACCAGGGTTGGTATGGATTGGATATTAGCAAAAATATTGTCACCAAAGAGAATGTGAGGGATTGGAAGAGGCTGCTCAGGGAAGTGGTTGAGTCACCTTCCTGGGGGTATTTAAAAGACAAGTAGACACACAGCACTTGGGACATGGGTTAGTGGGAGACCTAGCTGTGCTGTGGTAGTGGTTGGTCTTGTTGTCCTTAAAGGTCTTTTGCAGCTTTACTAATTTGATGAATTCTATGGGGAGTAGCTATTTTAAAAAAACAATCATATGTGAACAATAGCATTCACATGTGAACAAAGCATTATTACTTCTGATTATTGCTTTGTCAGTGTTCAGCAGCTGTTCTGAGTCAAATTATCTCTGTGGCATGTGAGGATGTGGCCATAAGAATGTGTGTGTTTAATGGTAATTTGTCTTTTTATTTATATATTCTATCACTTGTTCTGAATTGTAATTAGTACTGTATGACTTGAGTAGACAATTGGATTTTATAAGTAACCAGGAATCAGTGGTGTGTTTGTTTAAGAATTAATGTTTTTAAATATTCACATTTCCGTGTATAATGACTGATACACATACAGCTATTGAATAATTGTATAGTTTCATTGTAGTCAATCATATGATCATTTATGATAGCCAAAAATTGGAATCATTATTAGTGAATCATTCAGCTGGCTGCAGTGCTTTTCCATGCTTCCCCTTCATGGTTCATATGATTTTTTCCTGTTACAAAGGTCTGATTAAAGAACCAATTTGGTTATGTTGGTGGGAGCTGATCCACTCACTGCATAGAGCTTAGGAAACATGGGGACGTCTGTTTCCACATCTAAGTCGTACATTATTGCAGCTTTCTGCACTGTGTAGAGTGCATGTGGAGCACAGATAGGGTCTGCAATAAAGTTTTTATTTAGGTAAACTTATTAATTTCTTATATGCCAATTTCTCTGCAATAACCATGTGACCCACTATAAATGCGTGATTACTTATGCTTTCCTTTAATTGTATCATATTTTCACATGGCTTAGAACCTGCAAACAGATTAGCAACTAATGCATAGAAAATGCTTTTCTTGTAGCAAATTCTCTTAAAAAGTGCTGTAATATGTCAAGTTGTCCATCTGTCTGTTTTTGTTCTGTCTGCAACATTGCTAGTCGGAGGTGTGAATTAGAAGGAGCTTTTAGACAGTGTATTTTCTGTTGTCAGATCTTCTCATGCTCCTCTGACATTTTTAATTAGAGAACTAGAAATGTTAAAAGACTACATCCAAACATATGCCCTTTAAAGTCTTTAGTGTATGATTGTATTTATTGCCTTTTTGAACTTCTTGATACTGTTATTTCATGGCAACAAATTCAACAATTTCATCACTCTAAAAGAAGTACTTCCTTTTCTCTGTTTTCAAATCCATCTCATTAAATTTTCACTCATAATGAATGTCCTCCCTTTTCTTTTTTCAGGGTTTGGTGAACAGTTCTGCTGCCACCTTACCCAACTATTCTCCAGTAGATATCACAATTTTTCTTGTGAAGGTAAAGGAAGTGCTTCCTCTCATTAGTCATTTAGTTGTCTTTGTTTGAAATATAATACACACTTAGGGTACACTAAGAAACTATGTTATTGAAAATATGTGCTCATGCTTTCAAATAATCTGATAAAAAGAGATACAATATCTATAGAAATACTGCTCCATAAAATACAGCTATTGCTGTATTTTATGGAGCAGTATTTCTATAGATATTTCTATTGATTTTTGAGAGAATTAGTGTGGAATAGGATATGATATTTATAGGATGTAGGTGCAGATACTGTTTCTGTCATAGAATATTTTTTAAAATATGTTATTAGAAGAAACCATGTCTCCAAACTTAGATTTTTTTACCATAGTTAAAGCAGTGAAACTAGGTACTAGAAAATACTTTGAGAACTAATTTAAGTGGTCATCTGTAACTTGTTAATAAAGTTTTCTGATATGTACTATAATACTTTGATGCGATATTTTTGACAAAAAACAGTGCATATACATTGATAATTCCTGTACTAATCCTTTATTTTAACTCTAGTAAATTTCTAGAGGGGAAAAAACCCATTAAGTGTCATAAGTATCTACAGTACTTTTCTTAAATTACGCTTCACTGTGACAGATAATTTCTTATGCCATTGTGTGTCTTGAAACACCTAGGTTAATTTTGAAAATTAATTTTTTGAAAAGTGCAGCAGCAGAGAAGCAGCTATATTGATAACATCAGACTTCAAAAGCTCTTGATCATTAAGCCACAGGTTGCCAGATTGTTTATTGTGACATTTTCTGCTTGTGATAATACTCGAATCACAGCAACTGCCACCTGCTGATGTGGCCAGTCTTCCCTTGAATTTAGATTGTCCCTTAGCTTCACACAAAGTTCCATTTCTTCCTGCAGGCTCTTCGTCCCTTGCACCCCTTGTCTTGCTGCCCCATTGTCTTAATCTCAGTGCTGCCCAAGCCTGTCTCAGAAAGCTTCCAAGCAGCAGCCAGAAGTGGATGAGGCTCCAAGGACTCTACAAATCCATTCTGCATTTCAGTGGCACAGAGAAGCACAGACAAGAAGGGACTTGCTGCAACAAATGTTCAGCTATTCCTGCTTTCATAAGGAGACGTTGGTTGCCAAGTAGCCGGAAGGCCAGAGGAAACAAACCCACAAAATCTGCTCCTAAGTATTTCTCTTCCATCTTATTGTGGGAAAAGAAAATAACAGGAAAGGGAGGATGTGGAAAATAGGACGTTCCACTGGGGAAAAAGAAAAAAGGTTAAGGTAAATGTTTGGCTTGGTGAAGGCCTAAAAAAGTATCTACAGATCAGATGCAAGGAGTTTGTGGTTAGGTAGTGGAAAGCAGAATCAGCAGAATGAGACAGAAAAAGGGAGATACTGGGAGAAGTGGAAGATTTTGGCAGAACTAGGCAAAATGAGGAAAAGGAAAAAATGAAAAGAAAAATGCAAAAGGAGATTAAAGCTTTTGTGTTTTCAAAATAAAACATTTTCTGAAAGAAAAATGTAACTAATCCAAATAGGAGTGGAGCAATTAGTAGATGGAGAAGTGCCAAATATAATGAAAAATAGAGAGGAAGAAGGAAAACGTAAAAATGAAAGGAAGTGGAAAAGGGGAGGGGGAACACCCTCCATTACTTCTATTTTCCAATTCCTTTGTTTTGTCATATGTCCTTGGGAAATCAGTTTATTGTGATGAAAGAATTTATGTCTAACAATGGCATATCCTCTGTGTTTACTCACTGATACTATTACTGTGCTAGGACTAGACCAATGACCTCCAAAAGTTTTTGATCATGCACCTCTATCAGTAAGACCTTTTTGAGCATGCACCCATAATAGAGGCATATATATTTACTTATAAATTGTACATATGAACTATTCCATTAATGTATTATGTACATTTAAAAAAATTTACCAAAATAGGCACTAAGATAATGTGAAATAGATGAAAAAAACAAACAGTATTTTGAAAATTTGCATTTTATTTTATTTTATTTTATTTTATTTTATTTTATTTTATTTTATTTTATTTATCTTTTAATCCTGGAACCCATATTTCTTCACTCCAGTGTATTGTCTGGCATACCTCCTGGGTTGTACATTTCCCTGCCACACACATAATTTGGAGAGCACTAGAATAGACACTAAGGCAATGTCTAAAGCCTTGTGATGAGCTCTCTCCAAAGCTATTGCTTACATTTCTGATGGCCTTGGTGAGGAAGATGAGAAGGTGGCCTCCTTATCACAAAATGCAGAGCTGCCTCAGCTCTTCATAAATGTTTTACAGTACTGCACAGAAATGGATTTAGAAATAGCTGGTTAGGACCAGTCAAAATCATTGACAAAAACAGTCATTAGGCCTGATGGCACCTTAATTTTCTATGTTCTATTGTCTTACATTTACCGGCTACAAGGAAAAAAAATTATGGTTTCCAAAAATAAAAACACAACTTACTGAAAGCAGTGGCCATGACTTTAGAAGATTCTAGTCCAGTTACAGCCAAAGTATACCTACAGCTATTTGATAAAGACATTAAGAATTCAATTTAGTCTTTTATATTTTCCTAAGTTTCTTCTCATAGTAGAAGCAGCAAATTGAGTTGTGGACATCCTTTGAATTAGACCTGCAATCATGCTTTCAGTTGCACAGAGAAGATTAGACCCACTTTTTCAAGCATAACTTGATTTATATATGTTGACCCTTGGTTTTCAAATGTGTTTGACAGAACACATTTGAAAGCAGCATGACATTCAAAACTTTAATAATAAATTATACTGGGCTTTCTTGCAAAGGGTAAGCCCACAAAAAAAGCCTGTTTTGCTGTTTTCTCATGTGCTTTCCTGTGGAAATTGATGTAACAAAGGTTTTGGGAAGGTAAGAGCTGTAAGAATATAAGTATAGGCTTGTATTTAAAGAATATTTCTTTATATTTGTTTAACAACATTTATGCTTAATGTTTGTATAATTCTCTTTCTTATGTCTAGAAGCAGCAATTTGAAGCAGTAACAAAAGGAAAACACTGATGAAACAAAACCATGAAAAAACTATGGATTGTTTATAGGTATTTTCAGGCTAGTTTATATTTGAATGCTTTCTGACCTTCTTTGTGCCCTCTGCTGACATATACTTGAATTACCAAACATTACATTTAATATCCTAGCCTAATAAATCTTTGTTGCCAGCAGAATATCTAATGCAGTCTGCAGTTCAGTCAAAAGGCTGGGTTTAAATGCTCTAGAAATGTAGGAACTTAGGCCAGCACAAAACCTGGCAAATTATATTAACCTCTTTAGTCAAATTTACACTTATATTTCAAATATGTAATTGGATTCTGGCGTCGAGGGGGAGGTTTCTGACTTCATATGTTTCCTTGTAAGAGTCCATCAGTGCTGTCGACTGGTCATGTCAATGGCTTAAGGACCAGAATGGAGAGAACCAAAAAAGGTGTGTTTAATCTCCCTATGCCTGACATTTCTGCTGGGAATATTGGAAAAGTCAATAATGGTTACAAAACAGACACCGGTTTGCATTGACTTGGACTGAGAAGATTGCTTGTATTCAGTATGCTTCCCCATGGTGGCATCAGGCAAAGCCCCTGTACTTTGTTTTCAACTCACTTTATAAACACAAATCCATCATTCTTTTAATCTGCTGGAGTGCTGGTTGAAGTTGACTCAAACATAAAAGGGTCTGTATCCTGTTGGGCCTCTGCTATGCTTTAAGTAGTATTTAATGACTGTACTATTTGTGAGACAATACTGGCAGAGTCATAGGAAGACCCTACTGCATTGTGACCTAGATCATTATCAATCAGATAAACTTTAGAAAGAAAAAGTGGCCCACAGAGCTGGTTTTTAGATTTAGTTGTAAACAGAATGCATTCTATAAAGTTTTGTACAAGATCTATTTTACAGAGGATGTTTATGAGTCTTTTCAAAAAGGAAGGGACAGTAAACTCTTTAATATACTAATTAATATATTGAAAACATATGTTGGGCCACAAAAGTCTTGAGTTTATCCTTCTCCCATAATACAAACCAACCCAAGCCTGGTCCTTTTAATTGACCTCCTGTGTTTTGAACTGTCAATGGACACAAAAGTTATATTTCCAAACAACTTCAAAACAGAAGCTAAAGTACTTCATTTTTAAAAGAAAGCTTAGTTTCTGTTGTAACTGTAGCATTTTAAAGAGAATAAGAGGATATAGAGATATAAGACAGATGTTATTAAACTTCAAGATAATGAAAGGGTCATGAGAGCAGACAACACCAGATAAGCCTGAGTTTCCACATTGATTTATGGTGCTGCTCCTTGCAGAACCAATTTGAGACTCTGCAAGCTGGGCCTTGAGGCTGTCAAGGACAGGTGCATGAGTTTGTAACCAGTGGGTGCCTTGGTGTATATAACATGGAAGATCACAGCTTTGGCTTCTATCTGAATTTAACCCATTTGTATTTCAGGGGAGATTAAAAAGAAAGATTAAAAATGTTTGTGTCAGCCAGACATCAAATGTAACAGTCTGCTGCTTTAGATTTACCCAGTCCATAGTAAGGTGCAGCTTTTTCATTGCTAGTGTTATCTAACTGGGAAGATCCTCAAGCCACAGAAAACTTTGTGCTAAAAGTTGTGTTTCTTCTAGTTACTGTGGAAAGTCTAGGAATCATCTTTTTCAATGCAATCTTATTCTATAGCCATGCTCATATCCAAGAAAGCTGCATTCACCTAACAGTTCTATTCAGATCTTAAATGCTTCTCTAACCTGAGTTCTAGCTCAAGACTAGTCCAAAGAAAAGAACAAGCCTCCTGTCAAGTTTTGGGTGTTGTCAACTGCATATGAAAAAGTTAGCATTTTGTTCACAAAAAAAGAAAGAGAAAGGTTGTAACTGTCTGCTGTCCTCTTTGAGGGAACATTTGAAAATATGGCCAGTGAAAAGGACAGCATGTATGCCTGGATAAAAATTAAATTCCTTAAAAGGGAGGAAGAAATTCCATTTGACTGGCAAACAATTTCAATTAGCAAGGAAGTATGTGTTCCACTCCACATATTGAATTGGAATATAGCATTAACCAATACTTGTGAGGTATTATTAGCCACACTAACTTTTTTTTTCCAATTAGTAATGAAGTGTTTACTAATATTTCCCTTTAAAATGTGGTTACTCAGTTTCAGGATTAGTGCCCATGAGACATACAGGAGCCATTCACATCTCATGTCTTTCATTATACTAGTCAGCAATCTGTTATTAAGTTGATATGCATATTTTGAAACTTAATTGTACAGCTGCAGGCATTCTGAGACAGATATTAAGATTCTTTGAATATATTTTTATAGTATCTTGCAAGAAACTAGGACACTGGATCATAAATACATCAGATAAAATAGGATTCCGTTTTGGGGATATGAGATAAATAGTAAATCAAAGTTTAAACTCTGAAGACCAAATAAAGCTATGTACTTAAAAAAAGTCGTGTCATTACTACTACTACCCTTTAGATATATATATAGCAACATATTCCTGAGTCTTTGCTACACAAGATAGATGGATCAGGTAGTACTACTTCAAATTCAAACATATTCTATGAAAAGAGGTCCTAAATAACTGCATACAAAGATATTTGTGTCAATTTGTGTCTGATTTTAATTCATTATCTGTACATGAAGTCAACAATTTGAACAGTGGAATAAGTTTTAAAAATTAATGTGATTTCTGTACACTCTGGCTTTCAGAAAATTTATGATTTATTGTTACATTTCTCTGATTCAAAAAAAGTGTCTTCTTTCCCTGGTTTCATGTGAGAGACTTATGAAGCTGACCAAAGGTAAGCTGTTATCAAAAAAGAAAAAGAAACAGACAGAAGCCTCTTTTAAAGTCTTTCTGTTAAAATGACACACCACAAAGATTAAGTCAATATCCACTTCTGGTGGCTTGACCCTGGCTGGAAGTCCAGTGTCCACCCAGCCACTCTATCACTCCTTGACTGACAGAAGCCTGTTCCAGTGCAGGCTTCTCACGGGTTCACAGCATCCTTCCAGCATCACCCTGCTCCAGACTGGGGCTTCAGGAGCTACAGGTGAAGTTGCAGGTGGATCTCTGCTCTCCTGTGGATCTCCATGGGCTGCAGGGGCACCACTGCCTCACCATGGGCTGCACCAGGGGCTGCACAGGAATCTCTGCTCCAGCACCTGGAGCACCTCCTATCCCTCCCTCTGCAGGTCTTTTTCTCTCAGGTGTCCTCACTCCTTCCCAGTGCAATAATTTACATTTATGATTTTATTTTTATCTCCTGAAGGGTGTATGATTTAAAACAGCAGTGTAAAAAAGTGTTAATTACATAACAAATGGAGTAAAATAACAATCTATAAGTATATAATAGTCCTTTCTGCATAGCAAGGCATTTGACTTAAGGCATCCATAAATTTGGGAAATTACTGTATCCTGCTCTTTGTCTTTTTGGTTAGCCAGAATGTGAATGTCTAAGAGTTTATGTCCAATTGCTGAGTGCTTCAAGAAGAGGATACAAATTTTCCCAGTCTCATACAGCTTTTGTTCTGAACAGCCTGACCAGCATGAACCTGGTCCATGTACAGGGGGAGGTTTAGTCCAAAGCCTGCGTGAATCTCACCCCTGCAGCAGGAGCTGATGGAAGCTGCTGCACTGTTTTGGCCTCATATGGATTTTAGTCTGAACCCATGAAAAGGTCTAATCACTGTGTAACTCAGCACCACTGGTGATTGTTTTTGCTTGTAAAAAGTGTAAATATATGGTGGGAAGCACCAGGCTTTATGAAGAATATTGTCCAAATAAGTCTTTTAGACAGCCTCTACCATACATAAAGCCAGCAAGACCTTTTCTGTGCAGTCATTACCTCTGAGTCTCTAGAGGCTTGGTCATGATTTTTTTCTTGTAGATGCCCCCCTCCCCTAACTCTGGAATTGTTTTTTCCTAGGAGCTGACTTCAGTTAAGCCTTTAATCTCTGTAAAGTCTGTGCTGTCTAATTCAGAATGGAGAAAATTGCTTGGAGAGATATTATACCTTCACTGTGCTCAGCTTGAAGTTTCAGTTGAAAAATCATTGTCTAAGTTACCTTTCCTGTCAGAGTTTGTTGTACAATCATGAAGAATGCTTCTATTGATAGTATTTTTCTTTATTTTTTTTCCTGTTCTCTCTTTTCCATGCAGCTTGCTCCATGGAATTTTGCAGAGGTAAGACTTAACCATAAAATGTTGATGTCAGTCCAACATTTACAACTGCCTGGCTTAGTAAATATGCTCCTACAGAAAAAAAAAAAAAAAAAAAAAAAAAAAAAGAAAAAGAAGGAAAAGGATAAGGGAGTGGAACCAAAAGCAAGAGAGAAACATAAGATTGGTAGCAAGAGAACTTGAAGGAAAATTAAAGAATCAGCAGAAAAGAACTTCCCTGACTAAGTAGCCGTATGTGTAAAAAGAATGGCAAGCTTGCACTGAGAACGTTGTCTAGCCTTCAGCACACAATTGATTTTGATAGGTATTTTTTCCTGTCTTTTTTTCCCCTCATTGTTTACCTAAAACCAAATGACAGTATTTGAGGAGAAAACAGGAAACTGATGGCCTATTTTTTTCAAAGGGCTGGTTTATGGCAAAAGTTGTAATTTTTGAGTGGCTCCTATGTTGCAATTGACACAGAACAGGAACTTGCTGTTCAGAGCAGAACATGAACTATTTGAAATGCAGCTCCTTCTTAAAAGTTGCTGATGTGATTGTGATAGCATATGGCACTTACAGGTTGTTGGGAAATCCAAAGTGGAACCTCTGAAAGAGATATTTCTTGTTACAAGATAAGCTTCTTGTAACTCATATGCCCCATGTATACACTACAGAGCTCCTTGTCACAGGACGTCATGGATGTTAGGAACTTACATAGTTCAGAAGGGAAGAGATTCTTTAATAGAAGCTGGTATCAATGATGACACAGAGCTGCAAATCACTTGAAGAAGGGGAAGTAGTCTATCAAGTTTTGATGTATGTTTACTTATCTTTTAAAAGTATATTCTTGCAATATCTTGTCAACAGCTGTTGGAAAGAAGAGACTTTGCTAGATGAATATCTGCTTTAGTGTAGAAAGTCCTATTTTAACGTTAATTTATGTTTTTTGTAAAGAAACAGATCTGCAAAACCAGTAAGGATCATGGTGCTTTCACGTCAGTCTCTTGTTTAAAGAATTGATTTTTAAAAGTAGCATGATTTTTAGGATTATTGAATATCTCAACCTAAACCAAATGTTTAAGGACTATGTTCTGCAGGATTGCAAATGCATCTCAGAGAATCAAAGTATTCATTTCTCTTGGGCAAAAAAATGCTTATTGTTTTTACATTTGACTGTCATTCATATTAGACACTTCAGTTCCTGGAGCTTTTTCGTAAAAAAAATCAAAAGGTCAGGATGATATCCTATGCACAGAATCCAACAGATAACTTTTCCTGTAACAGTGATTCACATTTGTGTTTGTTCTTCCAAAAAGGAAAAACGTTCAGTCCGTCATTTGGTGACACACTCTGTTGGCAGAAAACTGAAAATCTACTGGAAACAATCCCCTCTGACTTTATATAAGTGCATTATTACTTTGTTACAAAACAAAGTAAGCATAAGTGCTTTATTCTACAATGTTACTTAAACACGTGTCAAATGTGTTTCTGCTGAATTTCACAGAAATTTTTATAAAAGAATGACATTTTGAAGAATGACTATGGTGTAAATGTGAATAGACAAGCCCAAAGCTTTGTAAGAAGATTTACATTAGCAAATCATGTGCAAGAAATGCATCTTGTTGTGTTTGACGGAGAGTTCTGTTTTTAACTTTGTTTTAATGCCATGGAAAACAATGTTATCTTAGTGTCCTAATGTTGCACTTTGCCTTTAATAGTTTCAATTATACATTGTTCCTACCTACATATGTTTCTTCTGGGACAAAACGAGGTATCAGTGAATACAAGTTTTTAGAACTTTCCATATATGGTTTTGGCACTAATTTAGAAGCATTTGAACTTAATTATTTTCCAAATGTTTGAATACTTTTAAAATAAGTAATATTCCTGACCATTTCACCTTGTGAAAATATTTATCTTTCTTCTCAACCAGCTATACAATAAGTAACCATAAGAGCAGAACACTTAAATGCATTTCTCTACAGTGGAAGTCAGACTCTCTGTCTCCCTCAAAAATTAAAAGAACCCAATTATGTCATGTTTCTGGCTTACTAGTATGTGAATGCAAATCAGAAGTCTGTGCTTTAAGCTCTGCTCTTCTTGTAAAATTCACGGAGTTTAAGCAAAATCATTCTCTGTTAAGATAAAAACCAAAAATTCAGGACTTAAATTTATCATATAGAAACATTATGTGCACAATTTAAAAGCAATTACACCAAGCATATGGGATAAAATGAAAACGGTCATAAATATTTCAAATAGTTTCAACCAAAGTCCAGCAGGCAATTTGTAGGAAATTATGCACTTAACAATTTTTAGTCTGCCTTATCGATTACAGAATGCCTCATAATTAAAAATTTCTGACAGATCTTAAAAAGTCTGTAGACTGTGGCTCATCTCATGAGCACAGCACTCCAAATTCAACTCTCATGGATCTGACTAGCCGTATAGTGTATCTGCTTACACATTGTTTATGTTTATTGACCAAACAAGCAACTAGAACCAGCAGTCCTTGTGGCCGTGTTTCTGGTCACTCATTTGCCAGTCAATTTCCATCAATATTTACCTTAAATACAAGGTAAATTTACTGTTGCACCTAGCTTGTAAAATTGACATAAATGTCAACCCAATTCACATCAAAATAAATATTAAAGTGACTCGGAAGGTGGACACCTACTGTGAGAAACTTTCCCAAGGAAAATTTTTTAAAAATTTTTAAAAAGACAATCACAATCAAATGTTTTTAATAATGTTGAACTAAAATCTAAACACAACAAGATAGTAATATCTATGTTTCTTAGTGTGAGTGAATGAATGAATTGATTTGTTAGGGAACTGTGACTTTTATTCTGATGATATTTAAAATCAATGCAATACGGTTTTGTTGCATTTTGTCTGTCATCAAAATGCAGTTTAGAGGTGTAAAAGGCAAAATACAGCTTTCTGGTACTCATATTGGCTTTGTGATTTTGTTGTTTTCTTCTTTTTTCCTCTTGTCTCAGTTATGTGCTCCCCTTCATGTGTTTCATCTATGTATATCTGATTCCCCCTCCCAGTCTTATTTGTTCTTGATACTTATTTTCAACTATTCATTTAAAACCCTAATGTATTAATTCTCCTTTCACCCTTGAGTGCAGCCTATAATACTCCATTACACAAGTTTTTAAAGTATTTTGCTGATTTCTTATTAACACTTGATTACTGAGGAGGAAATCTAAAAGCCACTAAAAATATATCAGGTTTTGTTGCTGGTTTTCAACAGTTTTTCATCTTTATATGACCCGGAATCTTAAAATACTGACAAGTTTCTCCACTGTAAAAATTTTGGGAACATACGAAGTGACAGAGGAGAATGACAGGTAGGATCTACCAGAACTCAGAAATAGGTCACACTGTTTTGTAAACCTGCAAAAAGTAAATCAATTTCATATGGGTTGTCTTGACCTATAGAAAAAACCCATATTGGCTCTTCAGTGAGCTGGGGAAGATGATGCACTAAATCTGCTCCTGACTAAATTTGGTTTAAAAGTACCAATACATTCCCTCAATATGCATTTTGCACTCTTGTCTTCTCCCTTAAACTGTTGTTACATTTTATTAACTGCTGTTACCTTTGGTTGAAGCACAGTATTTCAAAGTAAGATCAAGTTTTTACTAAGAGCAAACCTTCCCCCAGCCCTAGGCAGTGTTTGCATTATTTTAATAACTTAACTTTTATTTTGCTACAAGTACTAAACTCACTGAGAGTTAATTAAAAATCTGTGTGTTTTATGATAATTTAAAACATGGCTACTGTATGGAAAAGGTATTACTGCAGAGTACCTGGGACATATGCCAGAAAGGCTTAGGTCAGAAAAGAAATAGGTACATTTGCTCTCTTATCTAAATAGAAAAACAGCAATATTCTCTAAGGGTCTGCATGGGAATTAAGAGAATAGGACATAATTTTAACTGGTAACTGCCTATACTTACTTACTTCCACCTGTTGCTTCCTAACTTGCTCCTTCATCTCTCCTAGTACCTCTTTTTATTCAGAAGGACAAAAGTTGCTTCCTTCTTGCTTATTTTAAAATCAGCAGACTATAGTGATGGCATCCATCATCTCTTTCAAGTCCATCTTTTGTCATTTTTAAATGACATTTTGGTTTGTACACTTTACCAACCATTTGTCTGCTGAAACCCAAAGCAGCATGAAGAAGCAAGTGATATGGAATGGAGATGCCAATACTTTAGTGCACCATTTGGGTTTGATGGAGAGATTTCAAATAGTCAGGAATTTTCAAAGTCCAACATTTTGCATAAATACAGGGTTTAGGGATTGTTTTATTCAAATGTATCCATCATTTAGAAGCATTATTGTTGTTTGGTGATAATTCCATTCTGTAAGAGATCTGCAGCTGCCTGAAAGGAGGTCATAGTGAGGTGGGTGTCAGTCTTTTCTCCTGGGTAACAAGTGGCAGAATGAGAGGAAATGGTCTCAAGTTGCACCAGAGGAGGTTTAGACTAAATTTTTGGATTTTCTTTCTCACAGAAAGGGTTGTAAAGCATGTTGGAGTCAATATCTCTGGAAGCATTCAAAAAAACTGTGGATATGGTGCTTGAGGACATGGTTTAATGGTGAACATGCTTGTGGTGCTAGGCTGACAGTTGGACTTAATGATCTTAAAGGTTTTTTCCAGCCTTAATTTTTCTATGGTCCTATGATCTAGTGCTTTTATAGCTCAAAGGTGTTTGTGGCCTGCCTGAGACTGAAAAGAATGTATTATGTGGGTTGTCTAAAATACACATACGTGTGCACTCCTACACACATACCTAATGCAATCTATTTAGTTGCAGACTATTTAAGTATGTAGAAATGTTATGCCCCTATATAGTAGTACTGGCAAAAACCTCTCTTCTTGGGTATAACTAAAACAACCTTTTTCAGGCTTCTGGCTGAGAATGTTGATCAGCAGTCAAAGTTTCTTCTTTCTTTAGACAAGTATATAAAAAAAGTAAATACTTTCTGTTCCCGGACTAATATCTTTCTAGTAGATAAGCAGTGCTTACCTTCAGTTTAATCTCAGCCAAAGTAATAGGCAAATGTAAGAATCCAGTTTGCATATGTTTGTTGAAAAGAGGCAAAATTTTACAATTACACGGGTTAGAATGATTGTGCTCCTGGCTTAACAAAGGAAGAATAGAAGTAGAGACACACTGTCAAAGCCAGGATGAAATTGTCCTATTCATACACCTACAGGTTTCCTCTCTGTTGTTTAGCGACAGAGGCAAGTTAGGAACTGTCTCAACCTGTTTTGTGTCTATACAGGCAGATCTCTGTCTTGAGTCAATTACTGCTGTAACTCCTAGGCCTGAAGCTCAAGCTGTGCAGCAGAGCTGCAGTCACAGTCTCCTCCTGAGCTAGTGCAGCTGCTCCTTCCACCGCGCTCCCTGCCCAAGGGCAGTGGTGCGATGGTTTGCAGAAAAACCGCTTGGCACCCTGCAGTCCTGGGGTGAAACATTGCAAGCAATGGGTCCGACTGTCATCTCCAAGATTTCAGATTAATGAAGCTGATTTGCAGTCTGTTATTTAGGCGCTAGATGTCTCCATGTGCTATAAGTACACCACACCACACAGGCTATGCTTACTATGCTTTGAACAAAAAGGAAATCGCTAGAGGCAAAGTTAGCAGGGCAGTGTTCATAGACATACAAGTGAGTTATCACTTTGACTTCATCTCTTTGGAATATTCCCAAGGAAATAACTATGTTGGGAAATGCTTGTGTTTCCTGCAGCATTTCATTGACCCATCTTGACATCTTGACTCCGATCAGGGAATGCTTTTTTCTTTTTTTTTTTTTTTTTTTTTTTTCCTACTACTGGCTCATTAGTAATGAGTGTGGCCCAACCTTGCTGCACGGAAATGGTGGGAGGTCCCAAACTTAAGAGAAGCCCGTTGTCAGATTTGCATCAAAGCTGACAGCCTGAGGTGCCCTGAGGCTTCACAGTCCCTCTTGAATGTCTATACCAATTGATGCTCTTCGCTGGGTAACAGCTTCAGGCAGAGTTCCCTGAAATTCAGAACATTTTGGGCTTTAATTTGATTTTACTTAAAAAATATTAGAACCCGAAACAAAATTAAAACAAAAGAAAAAAGCAAATCAGAAAGCGGAATCAGGTTCTCCAGTCGGCTCTTTCCCCTGGTCAGACTGCCCGGACTACAGCCGCCGTAAGTAACTCTGCTCAGCCCGCACCGCGTCTCTGCTCTCTGCCACGGCCGCCTCTCAGGCGCTCCGGGTGTCCCTCCATCCCTCCCCTCCGGGGACAGCACAGTGCCTCTTCCCTCCCTGTCGCCTGGCTCTCGCTCCTCGCGCACATTACACACCGCCCAGGCAGCACCTGCGCGTTTATAACTGCGGAATTACTATTATTACTATTATAAGTATTATTATCATTATTATTAGTGGTAGTACTACTACTGCTGTTGTCGCTACTACTTTAACACGGACATCGGCATCTAACGGTGCGTCCAGTATTTGAATTGAAAACCAGCTCTTTTCCACTCTGCCCAGAGGAGAGCCGTAGGTCAGGGCACGGATGCAAAGTACCCCCTCGCCTCCTCTTGCCCCCCAGCAGGCGCGGGTGCTGCAGGAGGCGGCGCCTGGCTCCCCCGGCAGCAGGGAGGCCGGAGGGATGCAGCGCGGCGGGGAAGGAAGCGCCAGGCCCAGGCCGGGCAGCGCGGCGCCCGGGGAGCGCAGCGCCGAGGTGCGGCCGGGCCGGGCCGGGCCGGGCGAGGGGCGGGCGGGCGGCGGGGGCGGCCCCGCTCCTCCCCCGTGCGGGGCGGTGGGAGCGCGGGAGGCGGGGCAGCGGCGGCGGGGCTCGGCCGCCTCCGCTCGGGGCCCGCGATCTGGGTCGCCCCGCGGGGCTTGCGGCCGCTGCCAATTGCGTAAGGGTGGCAGCCGAGGCGGGGAGCGGCGGAGTTGGCGAGCAGCCGGCGGCCTCCCGCCGTGTCCGGGGCGGGGAGCGCTATGCCGCCGCCCTGAGCGCGCCGCCGCCGCCCCGAGCGCGCCGCCGCGCCGGGCCCAGGTGAGAGCGCGCCCGGCCTGGCCGGGGCCGGCGTGGGGCCGGGCCGTGCCGGGCCGGCTGGGGCGCGGGCCGAGCCGCCACGCCCGGCCGGCCGGGCTCCGATGCACTGGCCTCTTTTGTTCCCGGGCCCGGCGGGAGGGGAGGGAAGGAGGGAGCAGAAGGAGGGAAGGAGGGAGCGGGGGCGGCAGCAGCAGCAGCCGGCGGCGGGGCGGGGAGGGCCGGGCGGCGGCGAGCGCGGCCGCCCTGAGGGGCCGCCCGGGGCCGCGCGGGCCCGGCAGGTGTGGGCCCGGCGGGGCCGCGGCAGGTGCGGCGGCGGGGCCGCGCTCCCGGGGCCGCGGCTTTGTTGGCGTGCCCGGTCCGGTGCTGCCGCGATCGAGGTGGAGAGCGACCGGGCTCGGGTCCGCATCGCGGCGTGACTGCGCTGGGACTTGTCATAGGCATCGCCGAGAGCTTGGGCTGTCGTGGAATGCCGTCCTTGTGACTGATAACCAACAGCTGCTTCACTTGCCCAGAGGCACGGAAGAAGCAGTGGGAGCTGCACATCATCGCAGCCTCTCTAAGAAAGAAGGGTGTGCAGCGATTAATGCACTGCATTTGTGCTACATCACCGCTAGACGAGGGCTGTGTGCTGAAGATAATGCCCTTGTACTTAGTGTACATTTAGTGATACGGTTTCCTTGAAAGGGGAAGAGATTTTTTATTTTTGAGTGGTTCTAAAAGCAGAATAGCAGACAAAGACAGTGTAATATGGAGGATAAAGTAGTACTTGGTACTTTTTTGTGGCATTAGTCTGTTTTCATGAAAAACAGAAAAAGATTTGCAGTGGCTTAGCTACTGATGTGAAATGACCCATGGTAGCAGTAAGGAGAAGGGAGGTTCATCTTTGTTCTTAGGAGTCCGCAGCTCTTTGAGGTGCTTTGTCTACATGGATCTTGCACACTGCCTGCACAAATGTGAAATCTTCTGCCAGATCAAGTTTGTTGGGCCTGCTCCTCCTGCACTCTCTCTACTAATACAGCATCCAGCAGACTATGTCAGGGACTTGAGCTAGGCAGGGAGGCCAGAGAAATAAGTTATATGTAAAGCATGAGAAATGCCCCCAAATACAAAGGGATTCAGGAAGAAGAAAGGGAGGGTGGATGGGAAAAGGACAAAGACAAGGGGTCTTGTGAGGTCCATGCTAGGATGAGTGTCTTTTGGAGTTCAGTGTCTGTGGTCTCAGCAGGAGCTGTGGTGGTGTGTGCTGCTTTGAGATGGGGATATATGTTTTTCAGTGGCACACTGTGGGTTTTTTAAATTACAAATATTAATACATTTCCCCATGGTATTTTTGGGGAAAGTGGTGTTAAGGATTGGCTGAAAGCTTTTAGCCAGTCCATCTGACTTGTTGCTAGTTGATAGAAACACTAACTGGTAGAAGATGGTGGCCCCTGTGTGTAAAAACTATTGATTACCAAAGGGCCTATGAAATCCTCTGAACTTTTCCTAGCTGTTACAGGTCCCGTGACTGGAAGTTGCCTTTTGGTGGTACAGTTCATTTTTCTTCCAAGTTTACAAACCAGGGGACCAAAAAAAAAGGTTGTTGTTACCTTAAGCATGAATATGAAATTAGATAGAACACAAGTGGTGGGACTACTTTGGGTATTTTACAGCTTTTCTTTCCTTTTTTTTTTAGTTTGAGTTGATACATATTTGAGTAGTTTGTACTTCAGTGGAATTTAAGTGGTGACAGGGGGCAGTGGGATAGGTGCTTTTCAGTCTTATTTAAATACTTCAACATTCTTATCACCAAGGCTGTGAAGAAATATCTGCATGCCTTAGACAGTTGGGACTAGAAATGTTATTTAATTATGAATAACTTTAAAAACAAAGGACAGTCATTAACTTCCTTTATTATATGTCCAGTGTGTTTCAGAAGTTTCATTAAACAGTTTTAGCAGACTGTTTTTGTATGTTTTGAGGTAACTCCAGTTTCTTCCTGTGGAAGTCTTGTTTGCAGAAAATGAGCAGTGACTCAGTTTTGTTTATCTTACCTGTTGAATAGAACGTAGCTGTTTGCTTCTGTACCTGTGAGACGGCTCTGGCTACTGTCTGTGCTAGGATTGGAGCTCCATCTCCTCTTGATTCTGCCTTGAACTGGAGCTGGGGAGAGCCGGGGAGGAGAGGGACTCTGGTCCCCATTGTCTGCTGGAGGCTGATGCTGCAAGGGACACCTCTGCTACCTCTGCCCTGCAGCTGAAGGAGCTCCTTGGCTGACAGGCCACATCGTGCGTGACTTCAGGGAAAGCTGTCCCACTGTGCTTGCGATGAACTGTTCTTTACCTTCTGTGTGCATGCACCAGTGATTTAAAAACTTCAGACAGAAATTAGTGGGAAAATTGTCACCTAGTAAATCTTGCTTTCTGTATTTTAAAAAATTAAATCATAGGAATATAATCTGAAGTATATCAGTAAGGTTCATACTTTGCATTAGTAAGGCTGTTCCATAGAATCGCCTGCACTATGCATCAAAACATGATTAAAGTCTGTGTTGTAAATTGCAGTTTCTTGTTTGGAGTCAAACTGTGATTAGACTTGATACATTCTCAGCTTATTTTTACCAAAAGGGATTTCACTGTTGATTTAATTGAGGTATTTTTGGCAAGACGAATAGGAAGGATTTATTTGTAGATGTGGGTGTAGAAATCCACAGAAATATTTTCGTGGAATAGTAATACTGAGAAAGTGGAAAAAGAGTAGAAAACTTGAGCAAAGATCTGAGGGAGAAAAGTGATGTATTTGTCAATATGGAAAGAAAATACTGAAGGCATTAAAGAATGCATGCTTTAGAACTTGTAACTGATTTTATTGCTTTGTTGTGAAGTAGGTTAACCGAAGGGATGTGCTAGTAGCTCTTCTATCTTATTGGCACATGGGATTAAGAAGAACATGTAAAAGGGAGTAGTGCAGTCATGCAAGATGACTAGCTATACCTGGCAGGACGTTGCAGTACTTGGCAGTAGGGTGCAGAGTTCTTGGAGTTTCCTAGAATGGAATTCACTGTAAGTAAGCCAAAATATGAGTGCAGTCACCAGCTCAATAGAATGCATAACTAATGGTGGATTACAGGGCTTTGTTTTGCTGTTTGAAGATTGAGATTTTGCTGTCCAGATATGCTGTTTGTGTTTTTTACAAAAGGAAAATTACAGCATGTTTTTTCTTTTACAAAATTCTACAAAGGTTTCATGTTACGTAAGTTAAGGCACTGTTCCTTTTTCACTGGCTTCTCAACTCATGTAGCTCTGTGATTTCTGAGATACTTTATAGTCACGGATTATGTTGGCATTCTGATACACAGTCAAGTTACTCTTAGTTCATCAGTAGAAACTCTTTTCACAAGACTTTGTGCCCTCATGCCTTAGCTGGTATGTGCTGTGCCCTTCTGCTACATTGCCACAATTTCTACAGCAAAATGAAAACTGTACTGTATTTCAGCTACTGTGTATCAATCAGTGTGGCATATTAATGTAAGCAATCAGGTAAAGGTGTATTTTGTGTTGCTGATCTCCGCAGGCAGTTGCAGTGGCTGAGTTGAGGGGAATTTGGTCCTTAGAGGAGGAAAGGTGATTTTGGAAAAGTGAAGATGAAAGACAGGTAAATGAGGTCTTAAAGTGTAGTAGAAGAATGACCACATCACATCAGGCCAAGTGTCCATCCAGACAATTGCCCAGGGTCTGACAGTGGTGACTGATAGTCATCTGGTGAAGCTACTGCATTGTGATGCTACTACTTCCAGCTTGTGTTTCAAGGACTTCCTAAACCCGGGGCAGTGTTATTTTTCCAATAATCCTCAACTGAATTATCTTCTGCAACCTTGTTGCTCCCTGAACCTGTGTAAATGCTTGATATCCAAAGCATATAGTACTGAGACAAGTTCAAAGACTTCTGTGTCAGCTTTTTTTTTAACTCCTGGGAAGAGGCATGAAATGTTTTTCGCATTCTACCAGCTACTTCTGATTCTATGGACCTAGTGACATATAGCCTCTCTCTTAATCATCCATCAACAGTATGAAGAGTCCTTTGGGGATTCAAAGAGTTCTTACTGGATGTGATTTGCAGCTCTTAATTATTTTTTAATGCAGACTCATTTAACTTGGCTCACACAAAGGCAAGACAACAGAATGTGGGTGTGCAACTGCAACAATTCAGTTTTTCAAGCAGCACTTTTTTTTGTGGTTGATGCACAGTTAAAATCTGCTGAGGCAGTCCTTCAAGTATGCAGAATGAGGGGTGACATTTCATTTACTGAGGCTTGAGTTGGACTGAAGAAAAAATTCTAAGAACTTAACAGCTTTGCCAAAGAAAGAAATCTACATGCTGATATGGAAGAGAGTGTGTTATTATGCTGATTCTTGTTTTAAATACAACTTAAAGATGACAACCCTTTGATGATTAAGTGATTATGTGAGTACACTCAGGAATGCTTTGCATATGTCAGTTTACCAAAGCTAAACATCGGATCTGATTCTTTTCCCCACTGCATGTTATAGTCTGTACTTTCATATATGCTTATAATCTATTTATAAGAGCTCTTCTAATTTACTAATAGATATCTAATCTTACTGTCCTTCTCTTTGGAGTAGGGTTGTAGGCCCAGTGATTCAAGGTAGTGCCAGAACTCAACTTCACCTCTCTGAATTGTATTACCATTACATAGAAAATGTTCTGCTTTGAAGTCCTAGGCTGTAGTTGTTAGATTGGAATTTGTGTTTTTCTAGAGACTGCAGATACCTGTATACCACTTCTTATTGTCTGTATGAGAAGTATTTTAAATGCTTTTCCCTGATTTTTATTTGGATTTTTCCCTACCATCTTATTCAGGTTCCCTAAGGTGAATGTGGCAAATCCATCACTTTAATGTGAAAGTTGTTGACTTAATTGTAGCTATTTATTTACTTAAAAGTAGACTTGTACTCAGATGCATCACTGAGCTGAGGCCAAAGCGTTCTCCAAACTAATCCTCACAATGTCCCTGTGAGGCTGGTGACCACTTTTTTGCTCATGTTACAGGCTTGGGGCCCAAGTAATCTGTGACTCATGCAGCAAGCTAATGACAGATGGGTGACTAAAATGCAAGTTTCCACTCTTGATTTCTTACACAAATTATTAAACATTTCATTTCTGAAAGTGGAGTAGTAAAAATGATTCCATTCATTTTGCCTGTTTTGGCACATGCCATATTTCCTAGTGTGCTCTTGGATGTGCTGTATTTAACTTGTTGGTAGTTCATTTGTTTCTGCATGGTTTCCTCCAGCAGAACATGCTATTTTTTAAACAGTGAATGAAAAACAGAATAGACTTCCACCAATTTATAATTTACAAAGATAAACTGTGTCAAAAAGAAGCAAAGGGCAGGAAAGTAGAAGTCACTGGAAATGTCAGATACTGTTTTAGAAATGCTGACTACAGTTTTCTGTGGGTGCTGGCTTGTGTTTCTTTGTTTCAATGGGCAAAATCTGAAGCTACTACAGTTCTACTTGAGCAGACTGAAAATTGCAGTATCTGCTGGTCAATTTAGAATTCTTGAAAGCTTACCTACATGTTTGGTGTCTAGGAACTGGAAAAAACATGTCCCTTCAGTTTCTGCAGTAAGATGCATATCTGCAGCACTACAAAAATCCCCAAGTTTTGTACATAAACTTTCTGCAAGATCAGATACTTCATCTGCTGCTTCAAATGCTCTGTAAGTGAAACAGGTGAGTGCTGCAGAGCCTGTTCAAACAAACTGTATCTCAAGGACAAAAGCCCAGTTATCTTTGGAGCAGGGAACCATTTTTATTGTACCAATACCCTCTAGTCTTTGTCTCATCCTTAATGGTGATCTGCCAAACACCTGCACAAGAGGATAGAAATTAAATTCATGGCTCTCCTGTATGCTGTCAGCCGTGGATGTGGGAGTGGTTTTACTTGACCATAATTCCATACTTATTCCCACAGACAAGTTCTATTCCAGAGTGTCTAATTTACCTCTTTCCCTTGGAATGCAATCTTTTCACCATCCTCTGCCCCTCACCTCATCATCCTTTCTAATCCATAGATAATAGCTTAATTGTTTTGCCTATCAGCTAAACATATGTAGTCCAACTTTCCCTACTTGCATGTAAGTTTGAAATTTCTTCTGAACTGGAGAGAGGCTTGTGTTCTCCAAGATTTCATCAGACTAGCTGAATGAAGGTTATTTCTATCTATAAGCCTTCTCTTATACTGTAAATATAATGCATGGTTTCACTTCTGTTTCTTGATGTATGGTACTAAAGTGGTTCTGTGATTCTGTACTTTGAAAGAATTGGTTTAAGAAATACAGACCTTGCAATTTTACATGTTTTCTACACACCAAGAAATTCACTAATTATTATTGCTACACAGGAAATTCAGAGCTTATCTTCTAAGTTTTGTAACTTTTACCATTCTTATATCTCTGTTTCTTACTGGTTTATTCTCTAATTTTCTTCTGAAAATGTGGGATAAAACTTGTTGGAGGCATGCAGAAAACACATGTTTCTAGATGTCAGTAGAGTTTCTAAAGGTTTTTCTTTGTAACTCAGTTGAGATTTTTCAGGCTGTTCTAAATATTGTGATTTCCAACAGTTACTTCACTTAGCAGTGCATTTTACTGTGCACATATTCTTTCCAGCTTTTGTACCTGGGTGGAAAAGTAGGTTCCTTCCAATATGCTGCCTGTTGTCTTAGTGAATAGGTGTAATTTCAGAATGAGGCAGAAGGAGAAAACGTGAAACCAGGAAAGAAAGCATGTGGCACCCTGTCTGGAATTGTTCTTACTGGTGGGGTGATTTGTTGACCTGAAGACTTTCAAGACACTTGAAGCATTGAAATTTGTATTTCTGTTGTGGTTGATCAGCTTGAAGGTCTACAAAGGTGTGCATGTCATGCTTTAGGAGCTTGCCTGATACCACATTCTATTCAGTAATTGTTTCTAAGTAGGAGCTTTTTAATACTGAGTTCTTGTCCCTTTCCCTTTTCATGGGTTTCTCACTGCCCTTTGGTTTTATACCAGACAAGTGCCTCTACCAGGAAAGCAGTAATAACTTTTGTGGTACAGAAGCATTAGGTTGAAACTGACCTTCAAGATCATCAAGTCCAACCCATGCCCTAACACCTCAGCTAAGCCATGGCGCCAAATGCCACATCCAGTCTTTTTTAAACACATCCAGCAATGGTGACTCCACACCATTCCAGTATTTTATCACTTTTTCTGTAAAAAGCGTTTTCTTACAGCCACCCTATATTTCCCTTGGTGCAGCTTAAGACTGTGTTCTCTGGTTCTGTCAGTTGCTGCCTGGAGAAAGAGACCAACCCCACCTGACTACAGCCACCTTTCAGGAAGGTGTAGAGAGTGATAAGAGTGAGTCTCCTTTACAGTAGATAGAGATATCCTTTTGATAGAGAGCAAGTCTCCTTTTGTCCAGGCTGAACACCCCCAGCTCCCTCAGTTGTTCCTCACAGGGCTTGTGTTCCCAGCCCCTCACCAGCCTTGTTGCTCTCCTCTGGACACGCTCAAGGGTCCCAACGTCCTTCCCAAACTGAGGGCCCAGAACTGGACACAGCACTCAAGGTGTGGCCTCACCTGTGCTGCCCACAGGGGAAGGATGACCTCCCTGTTCCTGCTGGCCATGCTATTCCTGATACAGGCCAGGATGCCCTTGGCCTTCTTGGCCGCCAGGGCACACTGCTGGCTCATGTTCAGCTGGTTGTCGGCCAGGACCCCCAGGTCCCTCTCTGCCTGGGCACTGTCCAGCCACACCGTCCCCAGACCGTAGCTTGCAGAGGGTTATTGTGGCCAAAATGTAGGACTTGGCACTTGGACTTATTGAACTTCATTTTATTGGACTCTGCCCACCCATCCAATCATTCCAGGTCTCTCTGCAGAGCCCTCCTACCTTCCAACAGATCGACACAGGTACTCAGCTTAATGTTTGCAAATTTACTACTATGTTGCATGGGGAAATATTTTTTTTTTGTGTATGTGTTTTCCTCCACCCTTTGCTCAGTCTTTTCCTTAGCGGTAATTGTATACTCTGACACTAGACAGTGTGGTAATAGGTCAGCACTAGAGCTGGTGAAGTTTGATGGCCCAGATCAACAGAAGTGTGTCATTTTTTCTGGTTTATTTTATTTTATTTTTAAGACCTGTAATCCTTAAAATGTGCTTAAAGAGATGCATGAATTATAAAGTAAGCAAACATTCTGTACAACGTTTTCAGATGGTGCAGGTGTGGGAGTTTATTAGCTTGTTTGGCATGTTTTATTACACTTAGCATTTGACAGCACAGAAGTGTAAAATATCTTGGTTTTTTCCCCCACTTTTTGGGTGGTGTCATGTGACATTTTGAATTATCTGGTAAAATAAGCCAATTTCTTTCCAGGAAACCAGCCCCAAAATGAGTAATGGATAAGCACGCTACTTGCTTCCGAGCACACAGTCATGTCTCTGGAGGTTCATAAGTTATGCCCTGGTTGTACAGTGCATACGTTTCCAGTTTCTGACCGTGTGGAACAATGTGGGCTTGTATGAGAGTGTGGTAGTTGCACAAGTTAAAAGTGGGGAAGGAATACTTGAGGAGACTGGAGATGTTGCAGCCTGTTCAGTGGCTCACTGCTGTCTGCAGGCTGGGGTTTGCTGTTCACATCTGTTAGCTCAGTTGCTCTGTTGACATATCCAGACTTGCAGATATTCACCGTTTTCACTTGGAAACTGTGCAAAATAAACCTTTTTTTTTTTTTTTTTTTTTTAATGTAGTTTAAGCTGGCTTGGCTGATGTGACCAGTATGAGAAGTAATTGTTTGCTTGCTCATGCTGTAGGAAGGGGGTGCATGAGCAGAAATCTGGATTGTGTGGAGTTGCACTACTCTTGCAAAAGAGCAATATGCAAATAGTGCAGTCATCCAGCAGATGGGTGGCAATGAAATATCTGAGATACTCCAGATACATCGTGGGCTGAAGCATCTGAGATCCTCCAGCTGAGTCTGTGCAGGGAAGCTTCCCTCTTACTGATGGGCTTGAAGCACATGCTTAAGTGTGGCTCTGACTAAAAGCTGTGTTGAATAATGCATTTAAAATCTTGCATAATACTATGTTGAAAGCTGACATGCAAAAAGTTTGGGAGTAGTGAGAAAGCAGCATTTTTAAATGGCATGACAAATAACACATTTGTACAGATAGAGCTCTGTACAAATGTTAGCAAATTGGTTGTATAAGGTGTGAGAACTTGACTCATGTTGAAAGCACTCTGAAGCAAGCTGCAAAGTAAAATACTGCACCATTCTGTGTACCACAGTACTGTTTCAAAAGTGGGAGATGTTCTTGTCTGAGATGTTCTTGCAGTCTGAGACTGACCATCCAGAAGAGATGCCCAGATCATGAATTCCTTTAAGAGACCATGGCATAGGCACAGGTCAAAGGGAAACGTGGCAAAATTCAGGTTCATAGAGATTTTCAATGTGGTATTTAAATAGTTCAACAGTTTTGGTATTTTGTCCTGCATTTCACTCTGTAAATGCATTTGCAGAGTAAAATTTGTGCTGTATTTGTGAGACACAAATTGTATTCATGCAGCCAAATAATTGCATTATTCTCTGGCGCATAACTGGCCATGCAGTCAATTACTATACTTGCTTTTATGTGGTGCTCTCTGAAGGCTTCCACAGAATGGAAATAAACAACCCAGTAATTTCAATCAGATTATCAGTCTATCTTTCAAAAAAGCTAGTAGCTGCTCTACAGGAGAGAAGACATCCTTTTTCAGCTAGAGAATTTCAAATAACACATGAAGAGGGAAGGAAATATTGCAATGGTTATTCCTGTTGTAATGGAAAACTGTATGGTGAGTTTAGAATGTACTGAATATCTCCTTATTGGCTTAGTGTAATTATTTTTATTTTGTAATGGTTAAGACAGCAATTCTGCCATCTCTTTCCCACCCATCCTTGGGGGAACCTGTGTTTTCACTTGAGTGGGACAGTTGAAAGCCTTTTACAATTGCCAAAATGAGGGTGCCTAACAAAGCAGAATGCTTTGTACAACACAAAATATGTTTGAAATATGACACAAGTGTTTCTAATGTCTGCTGTAATGAATGTTTTTTGTTTGGGTTTTTTTTTGTTATTTCTTTAGAGGTCTGGCAGTACTTTAGGAGGCCTTGGTGGGAAGAATTGTGGGGAAATTATTTTGTAAAACTGTTTCAATTCTTGCATAGCCAATCTGGATTCAGTTGCTATAGCTGAGTAGTTTAAAAACTTTTTAACTGTTGATATTACTATAATGAACACTGTAATAATTTTGTCAGTGTCACAGAAAAATGTCCTAACTGAAAAATTAGCCAAGTTTACAGAGTTGGGGTTTCAAACCATAAAAAAAAGAAAATCTCAATGCTGGATCAGATTTCTTAAAATGTTTAATTAAGAAGCTAGTCCAGCATTTGTTTAGCTAGACATAAATACTGTCTTTGAACTAGCTGAAAAGCTCCATCTCTACCCAGCTTTTAATACCACATTTAAAACACAGAAATTACTTTCATTTCTGAGAGGTGATAAATTGAGTAAAAGCACATGAGGTTAAAGGAAACTGTTCCACAGTGCACGTAACTGGTTGGGCAGTTAAGTTTGAGAACAGATGATTGGGTTTCTCAAAGAACAGAAAGGAGAATGCTGAAAATTAGTTTGTTATAATGAACAGGTGCAAGAAGCACTTCTGGAGGACTTGGAATAATTTTTGCTCTCTGGGATAGCTACTCCAGTTAATGTTTCTGTGCCTTCATTGTCATTGTGCATACATCTGGAGATGCATTGTCTCCCATGAAAGGGTAATCTAGCCTGTTCTATAGTAACAGCTCTTTTTCCTGGAAACAGTGAACTATCAGATTTTGCAGCATGTGGAACAAAAGGCTCCTTTGCTACGTCTCAGAATAGGATTACAGTTGTCACATTTCTCCTTCATCAGCGTGCCTGACACTTCAGAGTATGGCTCAGACTTCCCTTTGTTAATGGAGCAGAAAGAGGATCTTTATACTCTTCCATTATCAGTAGTTTTTATTTTTCCTACACTTTGCTGTTTAATGCACATGACCTGTGCCTAAATCCCTTCAGGATTTAGTTTCAAAAGTTAGGTTTCAGTTAACTGAAACTTGAGGATCCTTCTCAAAAAATTTCATCTATAAGAAGTGTTAATCATAATGAAGATTAAAAAAAACTATGCCAGCTTTGTGAATTCTTTGTGCAACACTGTTGACTGGAGAACCAGAGAAAACAGTTAAATGCAAGTTTGTCTCTTAAACTACAGATTTAGAGTGGTGAGTTAGAGCTCCTGCTGAGGATGGGCCAGGCAGTGATGGCACTGGTATGCTTCAGAAGAAAGATGGACAATACTAGTAACCAAAATAAAAGCAGAACTCACTTCTGGGCAATAGGTACAGAGATCTGGAGCAGGCATGTTGCTTTCAGGCTTTCTGTCCAAACCCAGGCATCTCAGCAGAAAAGAATCACAAGGTTTCCTGAATAAGATGTAGGTGACTTATAGAACCATTACTGATGTACCTTTATTAGCAATTGAATCTTGCTGTGAGTAAATCAAGAGTTTTCTGGCTCTATGCACCTCAGCTTATTAAAAGTGTTGACTAAGTTGCATCAGCATGACTAGAAATAAAAAAGTATTTGGTATTTTAATTTAAACAGCTTTTAGGGCTTCCAGTGTAGAAGGCAGGCTTATCTTTTTGAGCTTCTTTTCCATAAGGGAAAGTGAGGAGTTTGTTCAGCTTCTGTGTACAGAAAAAATACATTTAGACATTCTTTGCATAACTGTGGGGAAGCAGGGGTTGCTAGCTTTCTCATTGTTCATCTGATTTCTTAATCTCATAATACAAGTTAACGGTGAAAATACTCAGTGAAAAATACCCACTGGAACTATGAAGAAATGGTCTGTGTTGTACTGGGTTCCCACACCACATGCATTTGCGTTTGTGTTGAAGACACATATGTTGTTCCATGCGCTTATACCTTGGCAAGTGACAAGTAGTGACTGAGTAACAGATACTTTGTAAATATTCACAGCTTGCAGTGGCTGTTCTTGACACACGTGGTTTAAATTGCCTTTTGCTTTTGTTTCTTTTTTTATTTCATGCATTTTGATCTGTATTCTGAAAGCCTGTCTCTTATTTTTTCCCTCTGTTTGTGTGTGTTCCAGTGACTTTATAACATGCAAGGCGCTGATACCAGGGGGAGCTCCCCTGCATTCCTCCGTCCTCAGAACGGGAGCAGTCACAGGTCTTCGGGGTATGTCCCGGGGAGAATTGCCCCTCTCCGTCCCCCGCCGCCTTCGCAGAGCCACGCTGCAGCAGAGTTTACCTCGGCGAGACAGGAAGCCCAGACGAGACTCCCGTCCTCACCAGTGGAGCAGCACCGCCGGCAGGCAGAAGCCAACAGACACAAAAATACTCTTATTTGTTCTGCCGTTTCTAGCCTTTCACTTTTTGTTGCACTGGGGATTTTTTTGGGAATAGCTTCAAAATATGCTCCAGATGGTAAGTTCATTAAGAAAATTATCCTAGAATTTATGCTACCTGTGAACATAACTCAATAATTTAGCATCAGGAATTATTGTTGAAAGATAATAGGACACTCCCTGTGATTTTAAGATCAGAGGAGGCAGACTGGGGGCAAAGATAAGCTCCTTTTTTATTATCAGTGTGGTTTTTATTACATATGGTTTAATTTACTTACATGAAACAGAAAGGCATAGCAGTAAATAAAGATTAGTGGTGAGGGGAGAAAGAGGCATGAATGTTTTGTAAGCATAGTTATTTTTATCTGCAGAAGCTGTCTCATCTGTTCATGAATTGTAGACAAAACTAAATCCCGTCTGTTTCAGCAGTAACTAAGGAAGATAATAAAAAAGTGTTAAAGAGTCAAATAATTTAAAAGTCTTTCAGAACTTATGCTAATAGTATGTGTTTGTTTTGTTTATATGCAAATTGGGCAGGGAGCTTTTTTCATATATTAGCCCTGATTTTTTGTTTTCAGCTCATCTTAAAAAACTGGGCAACTCTTTTGGAATTTGGAGAATCTCTGAAATGTGTCAGTGGTTTTAAGGCATCAGCAGGTCATGTGATCACAAAGTGTACATCCCTCTAGTCAATTACTCCTAGAAGATGGTATGAGGTGTAGTTGCTAAATATTGGTTGTACAGGTTGGAGTGTGGGTTGTTTTGGTGACTTTGTTTGGAATTTTTGGCTGTTTTTAAGGCAGTAGTCAGAAACTTTCTAGAAGCTAAACAAGATTTTGAATCAAAAATGTTGGCTACTGTAATAACAGACTTCTCAGTGGCTTTTGACATCGTAATCAAAAAAATGCTGTTTCCAGAGTTAGTGCAACACAGGCTGAATAAATCAGGTAACCAACTGAAGGTTTCACATGACAGTACAAAATAAATGCCCATATCCAACTGAAATGCTTTTTGTGGTGGCTTGCTGAGATACCTCCTTGGGTGAAGTTGCTGAGCTTTCCTAATAAATTATGAAGGAAAACAACAAAACCTTAGGGACTAGTAAGTGGAGGATCATTCCTCTGTTATGATACATACTGCTGGTAATGGGTACATATGCATTAAGTACTTTCATTGCAGACCGATTCCAGAGGAGACTGCAGTTAACACTCTAAAGTACTTTGGAGTGCAGCCAGGCTCTTCTCGGTGCTGTTGTGCTGTAAGACAAGAGTTAATAAGAAACTCCACCTTAATATGAGGAAGAATTTTACTGTGTGGGTGACCATGCTCTGGAACAGATTGCCCGGAGAGGCTGTGCAGTATCACTGGAGATACTTCACAACTATCTGGACACAATTCTGTGCAATGTGCTCTGGGATGACCCTGCTTAAACAGGGAGGCTGGACCAGATGACCCACTGTGGTCCCTTCCAGCCCTATTTATTCTGTGACACTGTGAAACCCTGACACGAGAGAAACTCCTACAGGGACTAAGGAAAGCCTGGCTGATGTTTTAATCTTGCAGTATGGATGTCGCAGAAACTCCCCAAAAGTTCCCCAGCAGGTTGAAATATTAATGTGCATAAACATAATGGCTCTGACCCAAGCATGTGTGTTACTGCAGTGATGAACACCAGTTCCACTTAGGTGTGCTTTTCTTCAGGACTAGTTGGAAACCCATACTGTCAGAACTTTTAATGGCTGTTTAAAAGGCAGTGGAAGGAATGTGGCACTTGGTAGTAAATGCATGTAAATTCTAAACCTCCACCGTACTTTCCCCAAAGGGAAGATGCTGCTTGTCAGCATTTCTATTCTTGCTTATCAGCTGGTTTCTGTTTCCTTCATGCTTCTGTATTCCAGACTCATCTAAGGAGTCTTGAACACTGGAGATCAATGGAAATGCAATTTCCATCCCCATTTCCCCAGGCATCTGATGCAAGGTAAAGCTGGGGAGACAGGGAAAAGTTCTCCACTCTTCCAGCTCTCAGCTGGACCTGCCTAGAGTAAACAGGATCCTCAGAAAATTTAGCTGTCAAAGTCTTATAAACTTCTGCTGAGCATAATATAACACTGATAAGTTTTTCCCAGAGGCCTTAACAGACACATGGTGTCTAAACAAGTAGAAAGTAACTATTTAGTTGTATCTTGAGAACTGTTCCCTGCTTGTCTTTTTATCCTGTCAAATTTCTCTCCATGAAAGGTTCTATCATTGGACCTTTTTTTTGGTCAGGATGCTTTCTTGTGGGTGGGACGGTGTACTTTTCCTCCACTACTTCCAGAAATTTTACTTCGCCCCTCCGCTCCAATAGAAGCTACTAAACCTGAAGGAATGCTGACCCATTTTTACAGAAATATTTTGAAGCAGAGGCTTGACTTGAAAAATTTTCAACATGAGTGCCTAAACTTGGCAAGGTCATCACTACCCAACAGTTTCTGGTCTGTACTTCTGTTTTTATTTAACTTTAAAGGCAGTAACTGTTATCTGTAAAATCTACTTCTTAATTTTGGAGATAACATATGGTGAAGTTCTAAATATTTGATGTTTTCCTGCAGCCCACCACAACTGCTAGGGGAGAATTTCAAAATACTTCTGCTAAACATCTGATCTGCTTGCCAAAAAGTTGACCCACTGTGCCCCAAAAGCATGTTTACTTTACAAGAGTGCCTGGTTCTGATTTTGATAGCTTTCTTGCTGAATTGTAATGTACAATAGATTGTAAAATCTTTTTTTTTAGTCACTGTTTTATACGTCTTCTTTCTGATTCAGCAGGAAAACACATGTTCACTAGATCTTTTCTTCTGTGAATCACACACTAAGCAGAAGTCATCAGGTTGCTGACTCATGGTTTCCTCACACTGCCCTTTGCTACCGGCCAGGAAATAAGTGTTTCTTCACAGTGCCTGTGTGTGTGGTGTCTGGGGAAAAGGGATTAGGGACTCTGCATGAGTCAGGCAGTAGACTTGCCTTTATCTGGTGAATGCTCAGCAGTCTTGCTGATTGCAGCTTTCCTGGCTTTTCAGTTTTCCTTCATGTTGAATTACATTTTCCCAAAGCTGTCTTCATAGGATCCTCCCAAAAGATTTTATTTTGTTTTTATTTTCATAATACTACTTGTCTGCCTTCTGCCCTTTCTGCAGTTTGCTAATTTTTCCCCACTGGTAGTCAAATCTTGGTTTATGTGGCTTTCCTGAGTTGGGAGGGATTTGAAATGCAGACAGTTAATAGCAAATCTAAGGCTGGCTTGTATTAAACTTGTGGATAGGTTTTCGTTTCTTTAGTTATTTCAAGAATGGACTATTCTGATAGCTTTTTGCCTCCAAAGTAGCACTTCAGAAGTGTGGGTGTATTTCTTCAGAGGACAGGATGAGAAAAGGCTATTTTGCCTGTTTACCTCAGTTGCCCTGCTAAGATGTTTATTTTGGCAACTTTCTGATTCTTTTGCACAGGAAAAATATCTTTAATATTTAAATTTTTTAATATTAATTTTTAATTTTGATAAGATAATCCAAGGAATCTGCTTCCCAGTTTTTATAGTGTGTCTATGCTTCCACATTACTCAGATACTTAATTTGTTAAAGAGGTGCATGGTATAAATTTACATTCCTGTAACTTTGTCTGAAACCACACAAGCCTGTCACTTCTTGCTGTTGCCTCTCCTTCTCTGGCCTTGTAGCTCAGTTTATAGCCTGTGTAGTGCCACAGCTTTCAGCAAGGACTGCGTGTGTCTTTGCTCTTATGTAGTTTGTAGCCTGATATTTAAGCTGGCTTCCTAAGGGCTACAAATGTTTTAAGTTAGATCCAAATGTCTCATGTCCTGGGAAACAGCTCTAGCTAGTTAGGTTTTATACTAAATATCTTCAGGGAGTCTTGTCCCTCGTGCAAACTTCCACTGAGAGAATGATTTGAATGCTTAAAAGTAAGAAGGGATCAGCCCTTCTGACACGGTTGAGACTTTGAGGAGGTGGGATATTTAGATGCTCTATAACCATGTTAGCCTAGTTAGCTGGCCTTAGGCTTTCAGTGCTCAAGGATTGCGCTCTGTCTGCATTCTGCTTATCTCTTCTTGTCTACTACAGGTGACCTAGCAAATAAGAAAAAAATCAGATAGGGTTCCAAAGTATCTATGGTCAATGTGTGGTCAATAGTAGTTTAATTCAGTAGAGAATGCTTTCCTACCCCTTAGACTTCGGCTGTTTTTCAGGTGTCTTTTTGGCTATTCAAATGCAGTGACTGCAGTGTCGAAACCACAGAAGGATGCGGGAGTCCTTTGTGGGTGACTGACCCTTTCTTACTTCTGTTCATCCTAACGCTGCCTTGATTTATGTGATGATGTTTGTTTTTTAAAAGTTGGATTTCACATTGTATTGCAGAGAATTGTCCTGATCAGAATCCTCGCCTTAAAAACTGGAGCCCTGGAAAAGATCCTGAAAAACGAGTTATTATCAAAAAAGGGGATTTGTTTCGTCTGAACTCAGATGCTACAGTACACTCTATAGTTATACAGGATGGAGGTATGAAATAGCAAGATGAACACCTTGCTTCAGTGTCCTGTGTATTTTTACTTCTGTGATTTCACAACAATATGTTGAAACTTCTATCTTGCAGCTTATTGACCAAGCTTTTTTTACTTTTTGGCTTGCTGCCACGTTGGGTATACCATTCAAAAGAAGAATACTCTATGATGATAGTCTAGTATCTTTTCAGGGCAGCATTGATGTAGTTTCCGGTGCAATATAGGAAAACAAGGTTGTTTAGTAACCTGTGCAGTACTCAATCTGTTTGTCCTCCAATGGTAACTGTTGTATATTAGTAATCCTTCCAAACAGACAGAAAAGAATAGGAATAAACCAGCAAATGCTTAGAAAGATGAATCACAACTGGTAGCAGTTACTTTCTCAAATATTCTTAAATATGTGTAAGAACATAACAGCTTAATTCATGGGTGTGAAAATAAATCTAATTTTTCTGTTGTTCTTTCTGCAAAATGTGGTTATTTGAGTGTCTCTGAATTTTGCTTTGATGTACAGAAGTATTTTTTTTTCCCTTAGGTTTACTTGTTTTTGGTGATGATAAAGAAGGTTCTAAAAATATTACCTTGAGAACTCGATTTATCCTGATAAAGGATGGTGGAATGCTTCATGTTGGAGCAGAGAAATGCCGCTATAAGTCCAAAGCAACTATTATTTTGTATGGGAAGTCAAACGAAGGTGCTGATGTGCCAGAATTTGGCAAAAAATTTATTGGCGTGGGCCCTGAAGGAACGCTGGAGTTGCATGGGCACCAGAAGGTATCATGGACTCTTCTGTCAAAGACTATATATTTCTCAGGGCTGGCCTATGGTCATTATACATTTAAAAAGAATTTTTCCCGAGGACTAAATGTTAGAGTGATCGATCAGGATACAGCGGAGGTTTTGGAAGTGCTGAAGTTTGATACTCATGAATTTGCAGAGGAAAGCTTAAAGCTCCAGAACTTACTGAAAAATGGGCATCCTGGTCGCATTATTGCTATTGCTGTAGGAGATTCAGCTGCTAAAAATCTTTTGGAGGAAACCAGAGTGACTATTCAAAATCTTCTGGGAAGTAGGTTTGTCAGAGGATTAAGTTACAGGTAAGTCATTTATTTTCCCCTTTGTGCTGATTAAAGATGACATGCAGATTCTGCTGTGGGGGATTTGTTAAACTTGACAGTTCATAAAGTTTTCAGAGAGTTCTCGGTGTTGTACATAGTGCTGCAGTAATAGTACTCAGTTAGCAGTACAGTGCAGAGACTGGTGTCTGTGTGACATACATTTTTACTTACTCAAAATTACTTGCTTTCACTGTTCTTCATAGAAATTAAACTAAGACATAGATAGGTAACAGTTGCTAGGTGAAGCTTTTAATAGTATGACATCGGAAGAGCAATGAGTGCAACTAAAGGATCTCTAAGGTTCCTTCCAACCCAAAATGTTATTTCTAAGGTATACTAATCCCAGGTATCAACATCTTATTCATACTCCTGCACTCCTGTTGAAATAAAAGTGTTAAATAAAAATAAAATAGTAATAAAACTCTCCATAGAGTTCTCACAGGAGCTGACCTGTCAAATTATTTTATGATTGAAATGCTGTTACACGGTGTTTCTATGTCTTTTGACTGTTCCTTTCAATTGGCCAGGATTTGAATGGTGAGACAGTAGAAAAAGTATAACAGGAGTTATTAAAGCAAGAAACTTACACTGCTCCTCATCGCTCTTCATTTTGTTGTTGCAAATGGCTTTTTGCAGTGCCTGTTCTGAATTTGGCTTTGTGCCACAGAGGGTTGTCCACTCTACTTTGGGCAGCACAAAGCAATGTGCCCTCATGGCCAGGAAGATCCTGGCTAGTATCAGCAATAGTGTGGCCAGCAGGACCATGGCAGTGCTGTACTGGGCACTGGTGAAGCCACCCCTTGAGTCCTGTGTCCAGTTCTGGGCCCCTTAGTACAATAATGACTGATGTGCTGGAGTGTGTCCAGAGAAGGGCGGTGGAGCTGGGGAAGAGTCTAGAGTCTAGTAAGTCATATGAAGGGCTGCTGAGGGAGCTGAGAATGTTTAGCCTGAACTAAAGGAGGTTCAGAGGGACCTTATTGCTCTCTACAAGCCTGCTGGGGGTCAGCATCTTCTAGGCAACCAATGACAGAACAAGAGGATGTAACCTCAAGCTACATCAGGGGAGTTCTACAGTTAAACATAGGAGGAATTTCTTAAGGGAGAGGGTTATTAAGCATTGGAACAGACTGTATAGGGAGATGGTGGAGTCATCATCCCTGGAGGTGTTCAAGAAATAACTGGATGTGGTACTTGGTACCATGGTCTAGTTGACAAGGTGGCCATCGGTCAGAGGCTAGACTTGATGATCTTAGATGTATTTTCCAGTCTAATTTTCCAGCCTATTGAATCTGTGATTCTGTGTTGGCAGTACAAGTGAAAAGTATACCCAGTCTGTTGTTCTATTGGAATGGTGTTGTATAACCTCTTTGAATTGTCCAGTGTTTTCCAGGAAATTGGTCATTTGGTTTTTCCGTTCTATTCTTATCCCTCGCTATCCCCTGACATCTGGATTCCAGTTAGTTTCCTCCCTGTGCTTTGGCAGAGGCGTGTCAGTCAGGATGGCATGTTCTGACCTCAGTTCCCGTCAGGATTACATTTGTGTCACTGGCTGTGTAAGCACAGGGGTGTGGAATGGAATGCTCTTGCCTCTGAAGCAGTTTGGCCAAAAGTGCCAGGACCTGGATGTTCTGTAGTAGAATATCAGCTCCTGAAAGCAGCAAAGCCTGTGTGGCTTCACATTGCTCAGGCTGTGGTGCAGCCAGCCCAGTGTGTGCTGAGAGGTGTATGTTTCTGGGGTTTGTCTCTGCCCATGACCTCCACAGAGTTTGTCTGAAATGAGGAACTGCCTCTTGTAACTGGAAAAAAGCAGCTTTTTTTGCCTCTCTGCTGAACTGATCCTTGTCAGCTTTCCTTAGTTAGTAAAGGCTCTGTAAGCACATAAAACTGTTTTGTTCTGCAGAGGAAGATAGGCAAGAAGCTGTCCCTGATGGGTTGCTCAGGAAAAGCAGGGTCATTTTCTTAGACCTCTAATGGTAGTGAAAAAGATGTCAGCATGGGGGTGTTACTCCATTACAGCCCTCTCCCCTTCTACTTCTTCCTGCAACATGTGGAATGCAAAGCATGCATCAAAATAACTTTATTTTAAATGTCGGTATGTGAAATGTTCAGCTTGTTTGCTGCTGCTACTAAAAAGCTGGCCCCGTATGTACTTCTGTAAACATGTAGGTATATGTTTTTCTGTGAACATGTTAATGCTGAAGTATTTGGCTTTTTGATCCCAATCAACAAAAACATCAAGAAGGGTTAAAATAAAGGCAACTGGATTGAAGGTGGGTTTAATATCTGCCTTTGAATTAATCATTAGCAACTGACTGCAGTCCAGCTAGCTGACATTGTTTTCACTTGGGGTGAATGATTCAACTTTAATGATGCAAAATTGTCTGGCTTTTTTATAGATGATCTCTACTGCTTCCTTTGCACACATGGTTATGGCATTACAGAGCAGTAAAGGACAGCAAAATAAACTTGTTTTTTTGAACTTGGTGGCAGCTATCTGTGGTGTGTGGTTTGCTTTCAATTTCCAAACACTCAAATATGAGTGGTATATTGTATGAAAGTTGTGCAGCAGCATGCATTTCCTTTTCTGGGTCTGAGCAACCTGAAAGATTGAAAAGCTGTTGCCTGTCCGGCATGGGGGTGAGCACCAGTGGCTGTGGTGGCACTGGCTGTGTCCTTCCCTCCTGGCCTGAGGAACCTGTGATCCCCTGGAGTCCTGACTGCTCTTTGGGGCGTGTCTGGCAAATGGCAGGAACATTGGCGCAGACTCCTCCTCCTCCTCCTGGGCCCTGCTAAAGTTGTTTGGGAGTAGGATCCTGTGTGACTTTTGTCACGCATCTCTAGCAATTTGCTTGTGAAAAAATGGGTATCTTGTTGAATGTTTTACTAAAAATGTATATGAAAGCCCTCCCCAGTAAGAGCTCTTGTCTGCCAATTTGTGTATAGGACTCCCAGTTATTTTAAACTTTTTTTTCTCTGCTGGTATGTCTTCCCTTCTACATTTTGAAGCTGCATTTTAAAATTAATTTGGAAGAGCAAGCAAAAGGTATTTTTATGACTTCTATACTTCTTGCCTTTCCTGGTTTTGTAAAGAATTTTTAAAGGACCATTATATTTAAACATTTACTTTTGATTTTCACAGGCAAGCCTGGGCTTTAGTTGGTGTCATAGGTGGTGGAAATTCTTCCTGTAATGAATCAGTGAGAAACTATGAAAACCACAGCACTGGTGGGAAAGCTCTTGCTCAGAAAGAGTTTTTCACAGTGGATGGTCAGAAGTTTGTTGTGAGAGCTTACAGCGAATGGAATGATGGTAGGAAAGTGTTTTGTGAAATTCTACATTTGAGGGAAAACCAAAAAATACTTCATATGCTGTTTTTTCACTAAAACTTCTGGTAGTAATTTAAATTTTTGAATGCTCCTATAAGTTGTTTTTTCTTGCTATGGATGAAATAGGGACACAGTTCTTCAGTACTACCTATTTCTCACTCTGTATACAATATGTGAGCAGCATAATATCGAGTCTTAAATTCTAGTATATTTAGATGAAGATAGGAATCTAATAAGTTTTGACACTTTTAAAATTTATTTTCATAATTGGCAGATCATATAGATTTTAAGCTTCTGAGATGTTGATTATGGTACAAAAAAAAAAAAAAAAAACCACAACCAAAAAAAAATGCCACCCAAACTTTAGAAGCCAAAAGAAAGTTTTTATTCTTGTTACAATTTTTGGTTGCTCTTAGAGTCCTGAAGTTTAGGCAGCTGTTCACATACAAAGTTGAATCTGTGGTATAAAAAGCTAGAAGACCTACCACTTGCTTGCTTTTATCCTTATTTTTTTTTTTTTTAATTTAAGATATCTTAGATCTGAGTTTTCATGGGTAATAATCCTTTTCTGTTTTTAGAATTACTAAATGCTATTGTGTTTTCCTCAAAAATTTTTATGGTAGTTATAAATTTATTTGTTAGGCAGTTGAGCTATTTGGTACTACTCTTTTACTGTTCTTGATAGCCCCATGAAAACGTAAAGACTAACATTTAAAAAAAAATCTACCAAAATACATCTTTTACTTACTGGTGCTGTAGAGTTAGATTCAAGAGTTAGCAAAAGTGGCTGAACTTATGCAAATTCATCATGAGCCAGTGAAATTCTATGTGTGTGCTACTTAGTCTGCCAAACTGTTCTATTAGGTGTGCTTAAAAAAGAAAGTCCTCTGCTTTGTTTTCCATGTCTTTGATTACACTGTACAGTTTAAAATGGCAAAAAAATGTCACTTGAAACAAGCAGAGGTAGCTGGACCTACAAATTACTGCCATATGATACTAGAGGTTTTTGAAGGAAAAAAAAATCATAGTTTATTCCAGTCACCATTAGTTTCTGTGTTTTCCCTTTGTTTTGTTTGAGATCCAATAAGTAAACAGGCTGTAAGGACATCTCACACTGGCATGTTTGAGGGCAGAGCTGTACCTTAGAGGGCTTTGGGGCCTGCAAAATCTTTTATATATTTTGTTAGTATCCCCTTGGGAATTGTTTCATATAAAGGTGAGTGTAATCTTTGTTTCCTTTTCCTTTATTTTTTAATTAGGTGTCCCAATATCAGGCTTCCAGGTGGAAGCGGTGGGTGGAGTAATACTGAATCTTCTGGATGATGTTAGTACTTGGGAGCCTGGAGACAGGATTGTGGTTGCGAGCACAGACTATTCAATGTATCAGACAGAGGAATTCACCCTCCTTCCCTGCACGGAGTGCACCAAGCATCAGGTTAAAGTCAAAGGTATGAGAGCAGTCACCACCTGAAGATCTGTGTGAAGTATTTTCTGCTGGACCAGCCCTTGCAGTGTCAGCAGTAAAGCACAGCCTTTTCTCGCATTGCTGTGTGGCTTTGTTACCACATACACAGATGTGTAATCCTCCTTGCTAGAAAATGACTCTGTATGTCAGGTCTGCCTCACAGCTCATCATGCTAACTTTTCTTTCTCATTTCTTCCCAGGCTCATTGAATACCTTTTTTTGGTTTTTTTCCAGTAGGGTTAGGCTTGTTTTCCTTCCTTGGCTCCTTTCTGTCTTTTCACATGCTTGAATAGCTGTTGTGGTCATTTCTTGTTTCTCTTGCCTTTAGTGTCACTCTCATCTTTTGAACTGGTATCATTATAATTTTTTTTCTGTTGTTACTAAAAAAGTAGAAATGAAAACAGGAAGGAAAAAATAAAATTGCAATCTTTGAACCCATACCTTTTTTTTTCTCCTTTCCCTCAGTCTCCTTTTTACCACCTCCCTGACAAAATGGTTATAAAATAAGTGGCCCTTCCAAGATTCTGCTCTCACAGGATATCCCTGAGTAGCTGCAATTTGTTTTTCCTTTGGGTGTGATGCACAAGTAAATGGTCATGCATGTTGTTGACCATTTCCTTTTTATTATCTGAGTCATTCTGCTTGACATCACAAGAGCCTCCCATGGGACTGGCTTGCCAGCTATGCTGGCGTCTCTGTTTTCCTTCTGCTGCTCCACACCTGCTCCATGGTACCACCCTCCCCCTTGGTGTCCTCCAGCTTCTGGTCTGAAGCTTCCTGTCTTGCTCCTGGTGGGCTGCAGCATCAGTCCTTAGCACAAACTAACAAGTGTGTTCTGCAGTGTTAGTTTGCAGCAGCCCATGGGTGCTCTTCTCAGTCTGATTTTGTCCCATTAATTTCTGCACAATGCAACTTCCTCTTCTTCAAAGTGCACTTCACACTGGGAAGTTCTCTGTCAACACCCTCAGATTTCCCTGTACACCTCTGCCTTAAGGGACTGCCAGTCTGGCTGTCCTGCTGGCAGTGAAATTTGCTTCTCTCACATTTGTTAGCATGGTTCATGTATGTTGTACTGCATTGAGAAATCTCAAGGGTGGGGAAAGCATATCCACATTTACGTGATTGCACCATCAGAGAATACCAGTTTGAGTGAAGCTGCAGAGCTAACTTAGTGCTATTAAACATGATATTTCCTGGGCTTTGTTCTTAAGTGTCATGTGGTGTGTTTTATTGGGCGCAGTGTTTTAAAGAGCAAACTTAGCTGAAAGGTTGCAGTATGAAGTTTAAGAAGTTTCTTGTCACCGCTGAGTAGTATGTGTGTAGACTCTATTTCATCTTGGAAATCATGTGCTGTGAAAAATCAGCTGCTTTTAAAGGTTAAAAAAATCCCATTTTCACAAGATATAGTGTAAAACACAAAATCTTGACTATTACTTTTTTTGAAAGTAAATCCTAACTAAAAAGATATTAAAGGAGTTGAACTTCCAGTCAACTTTCTCAGTTGGGGTTCTTTGCCACCCTCAATGTAGTTTTCTTTGTCATAGTAATGTATACAGTTTTTAAAAATCCACATGCCACCCCTACATATTTGTTCCACAAAGAATGAGTTTTCTCTCTAATGGTAAACTTGACATGCTAATGAACATATAATCCTTTGAAATTATTTCTTGCATTGTTTTACTAGGCTTTTTGCTGGCTTCACCTTTCTGTAGTAGGAAAACCAAAAAGTTGTAGAAGCCCTGGTTGCTCTTTCTGCACTTGATTTCTTGAGTTTCTAGTCAAATATAGGGAAAAACAATAGGCAAACCTTTAGGAAGAGGAGTGCAGTCCCATTTACGGATGTCTCTTGTCTTTTTAAATCCTCAGAAGCAGATATAGTGTTGGTGTCACTCTTAGTTCTGCTTCATGTTGTGGTAGTTTTTTTTTTTTAAGGAGGGATAGTGATAATCTGTATTCAGGGTATCAATAAATGCATAAATGCATTTTTAAGGTTTACAGAAGCAGATAATTTTCTTACTTTTAATGAGAAATTGATTGGGTTTTTGAAGACAGGTGTAAAACCAGACTGTCTTCTTTTCCCTAATTTCCTTTTTCTTAGGTAGCTGTTCTGAAGATACATAGAGTAAATTTAGTTAGGAAAGCAAGTCCTTTTTTCTTTTAGGAGGAGATCAATACAGCATTTTCAAACAGTGTTTCGGCTTCACTTTCAGTTCTTAATTTGTCTTTGAAACAGATTAAGCAGCCAGCATATTTTTTTCTTTTAAAGCAAGTCTGCATCTGTGTTTCATTAAAAGTTTGATACATTGGATTAATAAACTCTTCTTTGTTTTTTTCCCACTCTGTTCACAACCTATTTGATCGAAACTGTAGGATGCACTTGCAAATAAAATGTTGATATTTTCTGAGGATTGATTTCTTATTAAAATGAAAAATTCATCTACCATAAGAAAAGCTAAGAGAGACCAGCATGTTAAGGAAGAGGAATGCATAGGTTTTGTTGCTGCAGTTATCTTTCTTACTTGTGTAAGTTGATTCTGGTTTTAATCTGTGGTGCCTTTTTTTCTTTTTTCTTTTCCTCCTGCTTCGGAATTTGTTGTTGGACAGAAAACCCTCAGTTTCCTCATGTAGGAGAAGTAATTGATGGAGTGGACATGAGAGCAGAAGTTGGAGTTCTTACAAGAAACATCCTAATAAAGGGGGAGACAGAAAATACCTGCTATCTTGAAAAGGAATGTCAGTTCTTCAGTTACGATACATTTGGTGGACATATCAAGGTTTGAAAAACATTTTAAATTAACGTTCTGTCATATAAAGGCATATTAAGGACAAAAAGATGAATGTTTGACTTCAAGGGATTTAAAAACTTAAAGAGCATCAGTTCATTCAGTTGCTTTTTGTGGAAATTCATTCTCAGCTTTACCCAGATTAGATTTAACTCCTCAAGACTGAATCTGCAAAATTAAAGGAAGGGATATAATGCTCAAACTGTTCTAGAAGCATCCAGCAGGTACTGTAACATTGTATGTCAGGGATTAAACAAGTGACATCCATGCATGTGCATCCTATAGCATTACAGAATAAAACTTGACCTCCCTGTATTTCTGTTCCTTCCTTTCACTGCCTTTGTACCTCCCCAGGTGATGAGCATTGAATACTAATTTTCCCATCTGAACCTGAGCGCTAGAGAGGCATGGAGGGGGAAGAAACTGACTTGTACTATGGAGTTTTATATTTAGTTTCTTAAAAGTCTGAAAGTACTAAGACTCTATAAAGGAAACTGCTTCAAATTTCTTGTATTATGAATAAACAAACCTGAGAGAAAGGAGTGTTCTAGAAACTAGTATTTAAACTGGTGTTCAATTACATTTTTAGACGAAAGATTTGAGCAGCAGTTCTTCAGTGATGCTAGAGAAGTTTGAGGCCTCAAATTTTAATTGCGAATATATTTGTGTTCATTATGTGGTCAACACAGTTTAAGTATTTGGATACATTTATACAGATTTTAATTTCACAGTGGTGGTCATAGTAGTGGGAAAGAAAATAAGCCCCATTCTTACTCTGTGGCAGCTTTTGTTTTGTGGAAGAAGGTCGGTGGACTCAAGATGTCAAGGGTTCAAGATAATGTAAGGAAAGAAGATAATGACAAGCTGTGAATCTTGCTAAGTGTGACTGAAGTGTAAATAAGCAGACCTTTAGTTGTCTGGAAGGTAGAAAAGAAAACAAACATTTTGACTCATCAAAGTTAAATTGTTCCCAGAAGACTGAGTAGCAAGTGTCTGCTGCCAAGCCTAGACTTCAGCACTGAAAGTATTTTTGGCTTATGCTGCTCAAGCAGAGGGATCCTAAATGTTAAGAAATGTAATAGCTTTTCAACACCCTGAATTTCCTACTGGTCACTAGTTTGGTAGCCTAAAGGGGGCTTAGTAGCAGGGAGGTGAGGGAATGGTTTGCAGCTTTGGTGCTTCTCAGTAGTTAAGAGCTAGAGATTAAGGATGCCTAAAAGATCAGGTTTTCACTATCCCTCTATTTGTTAGGCATACAAACCCTAAGAGTTCATTAGAGGAGGAGGAAAAAACTGTACTGATTTCCCTATGAAAATGGATATTTTTGATAAATACTCAGTACAGCTAAGTTAATGAAATGACGTTACAAAAAAAAAAGTAGGGTTTGTTTTTGTTTGGTTTCTGGTTTTTTTTGGTTTTTTTTGTTTTTTTTTTTTGTTTGGATTTTAACTCAGGTTAGCTCCTTGCAGTTTAGCTATTGCATTTGGTTTATGCTTTCATAGCAGGTTAGGTGGAAGAAAATACTTTCCTGCATTACTGATACAAACCCATTATGACTTTACTTTGTACATAGTAACATTACTGTGAAGTTGTATGATTGTGAGGATTATTTCATATATTCCTTAGTAGAGACATTTCTCTGGAGTGCAGTGTCTTGTTTTGGGTTCTCACTGCAATGAAAATGTAGAGGCACTGGTCTGAGTCCTCGAAAGGTGATGTGGCAGTGTGTGATGCTGAGTGATGGGGAGTTGAGAAGAGAGATCTTCTTGCTGTCTTCAGGTACTGGTGAGGGTTCACTGTGGCTACAGCAGTTCTTGGAGGTGCACAGCAAGAGGACAAGAGGCAGTGGGACCAGGCTTAAAGAAGGCAAATATAATGCTCGCATACTGGGAAAATGAAAGGGTGGAACCAATTGGTATCATGAGCATCTCTGTGACTGGAGGTATTCTCTGAGCACTGTCTTATAAAGCTGACCCAGTACCAAGCTTCCAACTGGGCTAGGTATCTTTCAACAGGTTCCTTTGAATTTGCATAATTCTGTGGGTTTTTTTCAGCTAAGCCTGTCCCAGATGGACTGTGCTGGTGCACCTTCTTTACTGACACACCCAGATATGGGTGACTTCTGTTTGGTTGGACAGTATATGAAAGAATATTTAATCTGACACCTGGTAAAGACCAAACAGTAATTTGGCAATATGTCTGGTGAAAATTCCTCTGCTGTAGCCACATGGAGATTTAAATTTTGAAATCATATATGAAGGATAGAGTTTCGTAAGGCTTCTTGTAGAGCAAGACAGTGATGTTTGTTATAACTTGTATGAAGTTGCCACAGGCCAACACAATAAATCTATCTTCTGTACATCTGGGGTAGATGATGTATTAACTTAAAATTTTCATTGATTAAAAAGCAAATTGTTTTTTCCCTCTGGACTTAATTTTTTTTAGATTTTGAAGAATTTTACATCTGTTCACCTTTCCTATGTGGAATTGAAGCAAATGGGCCAGCAGCAGATTGGAAGTTATCCTGTTCACTTTCACCTTTGTGGGGATGTGGATGAAAAAGGAGGATATACTTTTAAAACTTATCTGGAAGGTCTTTCCATTCATCACTGTTTTTCCAGATGTGTGACTGTTCATGCAACTAATGGCTTGCTGGTAGGTGCACAGAGAGTAAAACCTATTAGGTTGGAATAAATATTACAAAAAGCATTTAGATGCCAAAATAATCCCATCCCTTATGCAAATCCAATGCTCAGCAATGGTTTTCTTATTTCACTGGATAAATAAATTACTACAAATAGTAATTTAACAATTCTCATCATTCTGGTTTTTTGAGATTCTTACAGCAGCTAACTGTAAGACAGCTGCAAGGCAGCTAAACTCTCCAAGCAGCGCTGTGTTTGTAAGGGATGAATAAAACTATGTGCTTGAATCATCTGAGCTGCTGATACTGACACTTTACTCTGCAGCTGTGCCAAGATAGTAAAACTAGATGGTATTTGTCAAATAAATCTCAGTAAATGCTGTTACTACTGACATAATGAACTTGTATTTCTACAGATAAAGGACACCATTGGCTATGACACACTAGGTCACTGTTTCTTCATAGAAGATGGCATTGAACAGAGGAATACTTTATTCCACAACCTTGGGCTAGTCACAAAACCAGGCACTCTTCTACCTACAGACAGAAACAGCAGCATGTGTATTGGGATTAGGGATAAGGTATATGGAAGTTATGTCCCAGTGCCAGCCACAGACTGCATGTGAGTATGTCATGATGAAAAAGTAAAACCCAGCCAGCTGTAGCAATTAAAGTGCTGATGATCTTTTGACAAAATACAGGTGGAAACATTTTTATCTATAATTAATGTAGTTCATATAGTGCTGCTGTTTAAAAAATAACAATAAAAAATATCACTTAGACTTCTATTAAAGAAAAAAATATAGGAACATTGCTGTTTCTTGTGATACTTGGGACCTTAGAAGTCTGTTGAGCATCTTCACTTCTGTGTAAATGTATGCATATTCTGAAGTTGTCACCACTATTTTTTTCTGAATGCTACTTGTTTCTTGTGAAAGCTTCTTAAAACAGTTTATCATTGCATGGCATAACTGCATAACATTAAAATACAATACTGTGCACTGCACTAAAAAAAAGGGATTTTTGACTTCTAGATGTGGAAGTTTTTGTGATTTGTATTTTGAATGCGAAGTAGTTACTTCATTGGATTACCTTTTTCTGATGATGTTAAATAGGGAAGATATTTCTGTTGGAGATAGAGGTTTTCTTTAGTAACTAATTTCTAAATAATATTTCAGGGCCGTTTCAACATTCTGGATTTCTCACCCCAACAATCATCTTATCAATAATGCAGCAGCAGGCTCACAGGTAAGGCATATGGGTGTAATTCATGACAAATTACTTATGTCACTGGCATTTGTAAAATCTGTAAAATTTACTGCCAGATATACATATATTTTCTTTTTTTATATATGCATCTTTTTATGTTTGGCAGCATATTGCCATTGAAAGTGCAGGGTATGTCTAGGTGTGCATTTAAATGACACCAAAAATCTTTGTTGTGGCTGCAACATAGGAGATCTTGTCTTCTGTTTTTAATAGACCTGACAGTAGTAGTGTCAATGTAGAAATGTAGTACTGTCTGTGTAAAAATCCTTTTATTTTCACAGAATTGGTGCATTTCATATTAAGTCTTCTGTATTTTCTGTAGGTTGTCATGAGTTTAGTGAGAGCTCTGCAAGATCTGTAGTGACTGCAATGAAAAATTGCTACAAAAAGGTGTTCATTGTGTAAGAAACAGCTAAAATGCTTCTTTTCTGTCAGTGGTTAGGCAATTGTTTTCAGCCAGTGACTGCTGATAGGCTTTTGCTTGTTCTGAGCCTTACATTAGTGCAAATAATCTTCTCATAGCTGCCCGTGATATAAAGATCTGTGCATACTGTGGAGGAGGGAGCTGGAGTCTTCTATATTGTATGAGAGGCTGAGAAATGTAAGGTTTTTTAATTGGATTTTTCTGAAGAGATCAATGGGAATGGAAAATAGGAAAGGCTGTTGATTGTTGTTGCAAAGCTCCAGTGTTTGAAGAATACGAGCCTGTGTGTTTGTAGCCACAGATAACATTTATCTATAAATGATAACATTTATATAAGTAAATGATTTATTTATTAGCTGGTGACTGTTATTAATCAATAGAATAGGATTCAAAATACTTAGCTGAATTGAAATATCTGGAGTAATAAAAAAGTCAGAAAATTTTGTTCTGTTTTTTGTATGGTCTACTTCTTGTTGCTTTTATTGTAGTGGGTTTGCTTCTGTTTGGTGTTTTGACTGTCTGTCACTAGGAGGGATCTGGACTCACCTCCATGATTAAACCAGTTCTTTTTTGTCCAACACAATGTCTTTCTATTTTGCCGGCTTTGTGTAATATACCTAGTTTAGGCTTTGCAGGCTAAGTTAAACAGCTTTTATTTGCTTCTCTATCTGGTGCTTAAGTCCTGTAAAGTCTTTTTCTGCCTGTGTAGCTCATCCCAGTAGATATTACTTGCTTTTGTTAGCAGGATGTGCCTGACTGGAGCACACATTTGTGTCTTACAAAGTTCAGCCACTCTGATGTACATCCCTTGCATGGATGTAAACACATTAGTATAAAGGGACCACAGCTTATTGTTTCAGAAATAGAATAATTCAACTGTGTTCATACAGACTCTGCACTATGGAACTTTTTCTGGTATGAACTAGAGCAATTCACAGGCAAATAATTCCATTCCTCCCCAAGATCCTTAATTATGCAGTGAAGCCTATTGAAAGGCTCTACTGGCAGTAGATGTTTCTTTTCTTTTGGTGTGCATCAGAGAGAAGAGGAAAAAACCTAACCTTTTTCATATTTCTGAATGCTTGTCGATGCTTAACAAGCTTTTAAGTTTATCTAAGTCTATTTTCAAGCATCACGGGGTGTTTTGGGTAAAATTTATTTGAGTCTGCCAAACACAGAGCTGTACTTAATTATATATGAGGTAAGATTTTGGTATTTTTATTAATGAAACATCCATATTTGCTTTGTAATGGTTAATCACCAGAAATGTCAGTGCGTCATCATTACACACTGGGACAGGAACATTGCTGTAAAGTAGAATTTCCAGCACTCACTGGAAAATTATTATATTCTTGGAGTGAAATGCATGAAATCTTTTAAGGCAGGGTGAATTGGCTTTATCCATGATTCTTGAAAAGGTTGATGACTGTTTTTCATGAGATGGAGCACCCGAAGTTTCTTTAGCTACCATTTAATTCTTTAATGTGCTTTGTGGGGTGATTCTTTTTTTTTTAAAGGCACACGGCCTATGGTCAGGCAAAAGTTTTGATGTCAGTAGATGTCTCCAATGCAGATGTTGTCATGATGCCACTTCTTGCAAATGTAGTTGAGAGGAAAGTTTTGTGGGTTTCATTTAGCAGATAAATCCAGTTTCTTTAAGAGCAGAGATATTAAAGAAGTATAGAAAATGAACAGATACTAAAATTGTTACTGCATGTCATTGGCACAGCGCCCTGAACTGGCCAGATTTCTTGATGTGCTTTTTTTTCTGTCTACTGAAAGCTCTTGAGGGTTTTTTTGGCTGTGCCATTTAAATTTTGATGGGAGCAGAGATGAACCAACCTTAACAGACTGAAAGAGTAAAGATAGGAGGAATGATTTTGAGTATCTTACGGTGAGTAGTATTATCTACTAATAAAGGAAAATCTAGTTTGTGGGATGACATAACTGAAATGCAGAAGTTACATTAATTTGAACACTTTTCTACTTTGAAATATTAGAGCATCTCAAATATGAGTGTTGAATGGTTCACTGAACAGCAAAACACTTTTTAGTTGATATTGTCCACTAGAATGTAGTCTTATTTGCAAAATCTCACATTTTTACTGGTTAAATTTTTGTTTGGAGCCTTTATTTTAAAATACATATCAGCACTAATAATAGTATCAGAATCATTTATAAGTAATATTATTCTCTCATTACTTGCAGGATGCTGGAATATGGTATTTGTTTCACAGGGTTGCTACAGGAGATTCTCATAGTCTAGCCATTGAAACCAAATCAGAGCTTACACCCCTAGGAATCTTCTATAACAACAGGGTTCATTCTAATTTTAAGGTAATGTAGTATATTCTTAAAAAACAGGTGAAGGTTTTATCTCTCAGTATTCTATATTACAACTTCTCTGTTTGTGTTTTAAGCTTGGTAGGAGATTGTTCTACAGTAGAGCTCAAACACAGCGCAAAATCTAATGTATAATCAGCATGGGTGTATTTTTTAGTTGCATTTTGGATATTCACTGCTTCAGAGCCTAGTAAGATACAAACAACTAAAATAAATTAATACTTCTAATAAAATACTTTTTTCAGAAGTAGCATTTCAGATGCCACTGTTTACAGCTTTGTTTCCTACTCTGAAGAAAGCTGACCCTCAAAAAATCAAGTTTATTATAGCAGTGATTCATCTAATAGCTTGCTGCAGTTGCTACAATTTATTTTTCTGAGTCTCAGGTGTTTTCACATGGTGATGGAATCTTGGCTAGAGATTAAGGTTTAATATTGCCTTCAGGAGCTCACTTATTTGCAACAGTTTTCTTATGAAGTTCTCAGCCTGCAGTCATTGAGGAGTGTTCATGTTAGTATGACTTTTAAACCTTTTCCACATCTCAGCTAAAGTTTCACTTCAGCTGAAATCCTTAAAGTATTTCATTTGGAATCTAGTTGCTGTGTGTATGTATAAATATAATGACATTTACAAAACCACCTAATTCTAAATAATTACTTGTGTTTGTTTGCTGCATGAGATTCTCAATTTAACAATTGAAACCTCATAAAATCATTATTGGATTTTTTTTTTTTTTTTTGCCGAGTGAAACTGATTTTGCCTTACAGTTGTCTGGGATACCAAGAAATGCAGTGTTTGATGGAAGTTGTGTTAATAATGTGTTTGGGACTGTAGGGCATTTTATTCAGATTGGAATTAAAACTTACTGAATACAAAAGTTCATTGTGAAGAAAAGATTTTCACCTGTATAACTATTATCATCTTTAAACAAGGGTAGCAATTTGTGTGCTAAACTTCCATGTTCCACTAGCAGGTCTGAGAATCTGCTTGTGTATGATTCAGTTGTAATCCTGATTTGGATCAGAGGTGAAAGTAGTCATAGGTATTTGTAAGTAATTCAGGTAAAAGAGCATAAATGCTTCCTCACGCTTTTATTTTCTCAAGTAATTTATTTCATACTGGATTATTCAAGCTTATTACTGCATGGATCAAAATAATCTTTTATGGTAAAGGTAGTTTAGTTTTAAAGTGAAACAGAAAAGATTTTTCACAGTGGGTTTTGGGGTTTCTTTTCTTTTCCATTTATGAGAATAATTTGAACTCACCACAGGATTGGCTTCCAGATTTTCCAGCATCTGGTAATAAATAGAAAACCTCAAATAGATGTTGTGAAAGAAATCTGAAGTGAACTTTGATCATTTTCCATTGCCTTTTTTTTAAATCACAGAAAAATTGTATCATTTTAGCATTGACTGGTTTATTATATTAATTAGCTGGCTTTCCATTAGACAATATGCCAATTTAGGCCAAATGGAAAGATCTAAGAGTTGCTAATAGATGTATAGAAAGCAATGCCTACATTTTCAAAATTTCCTTTTTACTCTGTCTTAAATTTTGGATATTTTCTTTTCTTGCTTATTTCAGGCTGGTTTGTTCATTGATAAGGGTGTTAAAACAACTAATGCTAGTGCTGATGATCCCAGAGAATATCTCTGTTTGGACAACAATGCAAGGTAAAGGATATTTTCTTTCAAGTGGGTGAAAAATGGCAAAGTTTTGAGACTGCTCTTATATCCAGTGGGGAAAAACTCTTTTAAAACAATAAAATAATTTAGAAATTATAACCAAGCAGTAAGTTCATATGTATTCTTTTCCTTCATTTATTAATCTGTTTTGGGAACAACAGAGATGGTGTCTCTTAAAGGATTTGGGTTTCTGCTGAGCTTTTGCTCAGGTTAGTTTCTGTCCCCTTAGAGGACACCATTTTAAACATGCTCTACTGCCATGCTTAAAATGTTTTCTGGAATTGCTGCTGCTAGGAAAATATTCCTTTAAAATCTAATCTTCTGATTTATAACTGAGTTTTAACTAATTGTTAGAAAAAGGCTTCAGTAGTGCATCCACTCACTTTCCTACTGCTGAATGTTTCTGCTGTTCCTTCTAGACTTGGAAGTCATAGCTGGGTAGTACAGTTCTACTGAAGGCTCTTTGCAGAGGTGGTGCAATCAACCACATTTTCTTCAGTTTGCAAAGTGAGAGAAGGTAATGGAGAGTCTAGGAAAGTTCCAGGTTATACTGTACCTGCTTAGTCTTGTCCTGAACTTCAAATAAAATAGCCTGGGATGCTGGTTATATGAATATTGCATAACTGTATCTGTCAACATTTTATTGTGTTAACTGGGTATTAGCACTGAAAATACGGTTCATAGATTCTTTATTGTCAATTGACCTATGTTTAAGACAAAGACAGTTAAATGACTGCTACAAATGCAAAGAGGAAAGTTCCAAATTTTGATGATACTCAATACTTCATAATTTGGAAATGAACCTGCTAGTTCCATGTTTTGACAGAAAATCCATATAACTCTTGCAGTTTACCTCAGTTGTAACAGGTAATTGAGAGGAACTTGAGAGGGGCAAGATGCCCTCTGAGAGCCTGTAGTGTGTTGAGGATGCAAGAAACTCAATGCATGAAATGGGATTGTGTTTCACAGCAGAAAGAAAAGGAATGAGATGCTGCATAACTATGTGAGGTCCCTAGTCATTGTACATGGAACCAGACTGGAGGGATTTAAATTGAGAAGACTGAGTCTATCAAAACCTAGCATTTACTTATCTTCTCATTTCTCCCTTGGATGGGGAGGGGCAGATCCAAATCTCAACAGAAGAGTATCAGGTGATTGGGATAACAGACATAGGTATCTTTACCCACTCAAAATGCCTGTTTGCAGTTTTTTAAAATGTATTACTTTTTGTCTGGGGTCGTGGGGGTAATCAAGTGAAAATGTCACCAGTTCTTAATCAGACTGTTACTTCCTACTATTTAAACTAGATTCCAGTCATAATTTACTGTACAAGACCATCTTGGTAGCAACGCAATTAAAAAAAAACCTCAGGCATGCCCAAAGAAGCAGCACTGCTGTATGTCAGAAAAGCTTGAAACATTTGAAGGATCAGTTAGACAAATGTCCAGACTGGTTTTGCATAACTAATGTCAGCCCTGTGTGTTCTTCCAAGGAGTTTATAATTCCCTTCATCAAACTTTCATATTAATGCTTCACTACAAGTGGGGAGGGCAGAAGGATAAGGGGGATAAAGGGAGGCTAAAGGCAGCTAAAGAAACTTAGAGTGACTGAGCAAGAGCCTGTGAGAATTACTGGAAAAGAGATGTTTCACTTTCCTGCTTCATGATACCCCAGACGCTTTTCTAGTACTAGTGAGGACCAGAGATGTACCTGCTTTTAGCTTCTTTCATTCCAAACGTTAAGCAGAGTGAAATTGGCCCGTCAGATGATTGTTTGTCTTTCAGGTTCACTCAGCGCAACATATATGGCACATGTAAAATAAAAAGTTTTCTTGTACTGAGTGTTTATCTCTCCCAGGTTCCGACCTCATCAAGATGCAGACCCTGAAAAGCCCCGAGTTGCTGCCCTGATTGACAGATTAATCTCTTTCAAAAACAATGATCATGGAGCCTGGGTCAGGGGAGGGGATATCCTCATTCAGAACTCTGGGTAGGTATTTGGAAGTAAATAGCTGCATGCTGTTTTCTCTGAGGTTTTGTTTATGAAAGTGCATTACAACAGGGTTATGGGAGAGGATTGATGGTTAACTTTAGGTACTTCTCAGTATGACCAGCTCTCATACCATCCCACAACTTCAAATATGCAAGTTTATATGTGATTAGATGAGAACCTGCCTTAAACAGCAAAAAAAAACAGTTGTAGTAAAAAGAAGCCTGAGAGTTGGCAGAGACAGTAAATTCAGACTGGGATTTCTGTTGTCTTCCTGAAGCTCTCAAGTCCTCTCAAGTTTAAAATCTGTAGAAAATTATTTTACTACTTTTTATCAAGAATGCTTTTAGAAAAGTTAACTGTGTGGTGGTTCTGTTTCATTAATAGAAAAAGTCAAGCTTTTTTCAGTGCATAGCAGGATGTGCTCTTACATTAACCAAATGTAGGATAATTCAGAAAAAACAACTGATGTTTTGGACTTTCTTGTAGGTTTGCAGACAATGGAATAGGTTTGACATTTGCGAGGTGAGTACTTTTTTAATAATTTCTGTATTTCCATGCATAGAAGCTTAGAAAATCTACATGTATGTATTAAAATGAATAGGTATGCATTCACAAGGCTGCAGTTTTGGTTTGGGGCCTGGTTATATTTCCAGTCGTGCAGATGATGTTATAGAGGCTGTAAATTGCCAAAATTTCTGCTTTAGTTCGGCCTGTGCTTGGTTTACACTACAGTTTGTTGTCTCTTTACCAGAAAGCTTATATTTATTGAGGTATTCTTGGTAGTGTATGATTCCTTAGGCAGTATTTTTTTCCTCCTGAACAGTTGAAAGTGTGTAATGGAAAAGAAAGGGGAGTGAGCAATTAGCAGGAGTAGAGTCTCTTTCTAATGAAGAATATCAAGTAACTTAGATAGTGACCTGAAATTACTGCTGCTGAGATAATGACAAGCTAGTTCTAGGACTGGAAAAGTGGGCTGTAAATTAAAAGATGTTCCACTACAAAGGGAGTTAGAAATTTTAATGCTCTGCTGAACATTTCAGTGAGTTAGCTTCTATTAATGTTAATGATTAAATCTATTGTTTTGTGTATTGTCCATGAAGTCTATACTGCTTTGCTTGAGGAGGGCTGTTAGAGAAGTAAAAGTGGTGTTATGGTTTGGTATAATCATCTGCTGGAGAGTCTTGGCTAAAGATTTGTCTTTGATGTGCTTTGATAGTGATGGGAGCTTCCCAAATGATGAAGGTGCCAGCCAGGAGGTATCAGAGTCGCTGTTCATAGGTGAGAGCAAGAATTATGGTTTTCAAGGTGGACAAAATAAATATGTGGGAACTGGAGGAATAGACAACAAGACACGCACTCTGCCTAGAAATCGGTAAGTAGGTCAAGAATGAAGGAAGTAGAAATACAAGAAAAATTTGCTGTATCAGATGTAAACTTCCTTCTTGGTTGAGCTGTCAGAGATTAAGACTCCATTGAAAGTGATGCTCTCTTTTTCTTTTTAATGCTATGTGTGCAGCTGTGTCACTTTCACCTTTTTAGTGAATCAGGTTCATCTGATGATTCCACAGGTTACTATTCTGTAGAAATTTAAGTTATCCTACTTAAATTGAACCTTAGACTTAAAAAGTATTTGGGTCTAGAAGAGAGCTTTCAGGTAAGAGAATTTCAAAGGTCAGCTTGGGACTAGAGAGTGCAGTTTGTCTGTGACAAATCACTATCTGTGACCACGATCCTTCTCTTTTCTCTTTGACTTGCACTGATGCTTGTTTAACATAATACCAAGTCCTAACCTTGCCACAGAATTAGAAAGAAGACTCTTTTAGTTTAAGCCCAGCTGGAAATTGAGCCCCATGTAGCCACTCCCCTTTGCCCAGCTCCTCAGGTGAGAAGCAAAAGACAGAGATTTCAAGCTGACGCAAGAACAGTGTACTGGAAACAATGAGATTAAAATATTAACAATAATAGTGACAATATTAATAACAAAAGTATACAAAACAAAGCTGATTTTTGTACAAATAAAAGCAAAAATACTCACCACTCAACCTGGCACTGGGTAGCCCTCAAGACGAAGAACAAGATGGCCAAGAGACCATCAGTACCCCAAAATGTTCTCCTGGTGGACAGATCCTCTGGCCAGCAGTGCTACCCCCGCTGCTTCCCCAGGAAAAGGAATGCTCTTGCTTTAGAAAATGAGAGACAGTCCCTTTCCCCCTCTTCACAGCCATGATGCCAGATGGTATCAAGTAGCACAGTGTATTGGCCATGCCCTCATGGCTCCAGGTTCTGTCCCCACACATCCTTGGCCAAGTAGGACAAAGGACGAAGTGGACCCTGGCCACCCTAGTTTTTTGCTGTTCAGCCATTTAAAGAGGAGAAGTTAATGTGGTGGTGATATGAGGTATTCAGTCTTGTTGAGTGGAATCACCTAACAGCTGAGGCTGGAAAAGGCCTCTGGAGGTCATCTTGTCCAACTCCCCTGCTCAACAACTGTCACCTAGGGCTCAGGTTCCAGGACAATGTTCAGGTGTCTTTACTACTTTTCCAAGGGTGGATTCTTCCTGGTAAATTTCCTGGGCAACCTGTGCCAGTGGTCAATCACTCAGTGAAAGGTTTCTTCTGTTGTTTAGCAGGGACATCTTATTTTTCATCTTGTGCACCTTGCTCCTGGTCTTGTCACTGGGGATACCCTGGCTCCATCTTCTTTGCACCCTCCCTTCAGAAGATTGAGATTCCTGCCTGAGGCTTTTCTGCTCCAGGCTGAGCACGTGTTTCTTCCCATGAGAGATGCTCCAGGGACTTAATCATCTTTGTGGCTTTTTGCCGCACTTTCCAGTATCTCCATATCTGCCTTGTACTGGGGACAAGCACTCCACATTGTTGTTTCACCAGTTCTGAAAAAATGGGAAGTATCACTTCCTGCAGTGTGCTGATAACGCTTCTCACAGTGCAGCCCTGGATACTTTTTGCCTCTTTGTGGCAAGGGCATATTGTTTGGCTTATGGTTATTTTTGCTTTCTCTAGGACCCATAGTCCTTTTCACTGGCACAAGGAGTTGTTGCTCCCAATATGCAAGACCTTGCATTTTCCCATGTTAAACTTCATGAGGTTCCCGTCCACCCATTTGTCCAGCCTGCCAGGGTCTGTCTGGGTGGTTGCACAAGCCTCTGCTGCATCAGCTGCTTCCCTCTGTGCTGTACCTTCTGCAAGCTTGGCCCATAGACTATCCTTGGCCTAATCATTCAGATGACTAGTGAAAATAATGAGCAAGACTGGACTCAGTATTGACCCCTGGGGTACATCACCCATTATTGGTCACCAAGTAGACTTTATGCCATCACTTTCTGGGCCCAGCCATTTGTCCTCTCATCCTGCCCATACTTCATGAGGATCTTATGGGACACAGTGTCAAAAGTCTTACTGCGGTTTTGGTAGACTGTGTCCTCTGCTCTCCCACTGCTCTACCAGGCCAGTCATTTCATCACAGAAGTTTATCAGCTTTTCCTTGGTGAATTCATGCTGATTATTCCTGATGACTTTCCAGTCCTCCAGGCACGTGGAAGTGGTTTCTAGGATTAGCTGCTCCATCGTCTTCCTGGGGGTCAAGTTAAGCCTTACCAGCCTACCATTCTCTGTGTGCTCCTTCCTCAAGTTAGAAATGACATTTGCTTTCTTCCAGTCTGCAGTCACTTCCAGTTGCCATGATCAATCAAAGAGCAGGAGGTATTATTTTTTCTGCTGTATTTCTCTTCTTGAAAAAGGGGCACATTTGCACATGGAGAGTGATAGCTCTGCTAACAGGAAAATTTAGGAGTAGGGGATTTTTTGACTCATTAGAGAAGTGCAGAAACCATATTTCCTTTGATAAATTCTATCTTGTGAGTTGTTCTGTAATTGTTACTTTATTGATTTCTGAGAAGATATGTATTTGACACAGATTCAAGTGTACCATGAATTTTGTTACAGGATGGTATAAATATTTGCTTGCATCAACAGGACATTTCCAATCAGAGGCTTTCAGATTTATGATGGACCTATTCACCTTACTAAGTGCACATTTAAAAACTTCGTGCCAACTCCAGACAGATTTACCAGTGCAGTTGGATTCCTGATGAAAAATCCATGGCAGATGACTCCAAAAAATAACATTTCTCATGTGAAGTTTAGTCCAAACGTAAGTTTACTACAAGTTTTCCTGAAGTCTTGCAAATGGTTTTCTTTTCTTGTATTTAACATACACAAACAAGAGTTGTAGGTCATCCTTTCTACGCATACCCACTTCAGAGTTTATCTCCTGGCTGGAGGTCACACCTCCTTTGTCTCCTGACCAAAAAATTCAATACCAACAGAGATGTAGGATATGTTACACTAAATGATTCATGGCTTGTGGTAAAGTTGAAAAGAAATTTTTATAAGATTTTTAAGGTTTGGTATATATCCTTAGTAATGTATTTTCTGCAGCAATTATTAACACTGTTCAGAAGCAAGAGCTGGCCTGATCCTGTTAGTAAAACCCAGTATGTCTGCTTTGCAAGATTTCTGCTATCCTTGCTGTAAAGTTTGTAATCAGCTTTGTCAAATTCCTGTGTTTCTGCACATGTGCAAATGTAAGTGTGTTTCAGCCTCAGGAAAAACAAAAACTTGTATTGTTGTTGTCAGGTTTCTTTGAAAGCCTTCTTTGGGAAGCCTGGTCCCTGGTTTGAAGAAGGAGACCTGGATGGTGACAAGAACTCAATATTTCATGATCTAGATGGCTCAGTGACTGACTACAGGGATACCTATGTGGGCCGAATGGATAATTACTTGATCCAACACCCCAAATGTGTTAACATCACAGAATGGAGTGGAGTGGTTTGCAGTGGGAGCTATGCACAGGTTAGTACTTTTGGCTTTCTGTTTGGGGCAAATCTATAGTATGAACTACTTGTGGAGTCAGATAGTGTAACAAATAAAAAATTACCTGTCTTTGGATTTCAAAATTTTTTGACTTTTAAAGAGACTTCTATACATATCACACTTTTGAGCCAGTATACATCATGCTTCCTCTCAGCTGACTGAGGGTACAGTATCAGATGCTGCAAGATAAAACTAAATGTGTTTGCCAAGAATTCTGTGTTGCAGCCGTATCTGCTAAAACATCTTTGAAGGTATCTTCTTCCATATAAGTTCTGGCTGCTTTTTTTCACAGAGTAGATTTTAAGGGGTTGTTTTGTTAGTTTGTTTTCTAGATGTTAAATACCACCTTCTGAATATGAGTCTTACAGGTTCCCATTCTGGTTCCTGCTCTGTGTGGCCAGGTGTTATAGCTGGTTTTTTTTTTTCCTCCTTCATACCCTTTTTTGTCTATAAAATGGGAAAAATCTATAATAGTTTTTTAAATAGGACTTCTATTCAGCACAGATTTGTGCATTACATAACTCAGAACATCAGATTGCAGCATTTTGGTTAATAATGTCCTGATTGTGCTTCACAATTTTGTTTTCTTTTGCAAAAGAGACCAAATATTCCTATTTTCACCCTCTTAAATATTGTATAGGTTTATGTCCAAACCTGGAATGGACAGAATCTTTCCATGACTATTGTCCGAGATGAGTATCCAGCCAATCCCATGGTTCTTCGAGGTATTAATCAGAGAGCAGCTGCCTTTCAGCAGTACCAGCCGGTGGTGATGCTCCAAAAGAGCTATACAATACATTGGAATGGAAAAGCTCCAAATGTCACCTATCTGTATCTCATTAATTTCAACAAGTATGTTTATTTTTTTTTTTTGTGCCTTTGATCCATAAGGCAATAGTGAAGTTATGTCCTGCAAAATTATTGTGCATGAGTTTGAAACCATCTGGAAGACCAGGGCTTGGGTTTGGTTTTTTTTTTTTCATAGTTACAAGTACAAAAGTAACAACAAATTAAACAACAAATCTGCATCTGAAGTTAAACATTTGTCCAGTACAGTGTCTTTAAGGAAAAGCCTTTGGAGAGGATGATGTACCAATAGTGAAGTCAAGCAGAATTGCAGTTGAATAGCTTATCATCCTTGATTTTATTGGCAGGTGAACTTATTAAATATCTCTGAAGTATATAATCAAATATATCCTGAGACAATCAGTTACTAAAATGTTTAATGAAAGGCTGTGCAGATTTGATCATCTGGGTGAGGGTTTAGGAGCTTTTTGTGTTCCTGTTTCGTTTTTTTTGGAATAATCTCTTTGCTCTGTATTGACACCTAAACTGTTCCTGCGAGGACTCATACATTTTATATTGGCTTTAGGAACGACTGGATACGTGTTGGTCTTTGTTACCAACCAAAGACAGATTTTCTTATAGTGTTGGAAACCTTTCAAAGGCGGTCATCTGCTCTGTCAAGCAAGGTGGAGCGCTACACGCCTGTATCTTCAATGATGGAGCTTGAAAAGAATCGATCAGACAAGAGGTTTTACTTTGACAACAGTACTGGGTAACTCTTATCATTTGACTCTGCTAGAAGATGTTGTTTAACTTTGAAATGCCCAGTTTAAAATTGTTAAAAGAACTGGTTGAGGCACCTGCCTAAGAGGAGAGCTGTTGAGAAGGACTCCAAAACTCTTTGGAAGAATGTTCATATGTCTTTACATCTCCAAACTACCATGGTTGTCATTGACATACTTTTCATGAGCACCACAGTGGCCAAAGATATTTCCTACCCCGTGTCTGGGGAAAATATTACTATATTTTCAGTATTTCTAGTGTGCTGCACAGCAGTGCCTTTTAGGATTTAATTTCTTAGTCTTCAGAGAAATTATCTGTTTTCTTGTTAAGCAGAAGATTCTATAAATTTCCAAGAAATTTTCTCTTCCAACATTTAAAAATTATATTATAGAAAATCCTAATCTGTTTTCAGCTGTCTCAAAAGAACTTAAAAGTCCTAGTCTCTCTTTCAAAAGTACTTCTCACAGATGCCACTAAGATCCTTCTGAGAGCTTTTAGATATGATCAGCTTCCAGTAAATTAAGTCCTGTGTACATCAGTTGTGAGTTTTGCAAACATTTAGTCTAAACTTATAATTTGTTCTCTTATTTATTTTGTTCTGTTACCTGCTGTTGTGCTTGTCTATAATAAATACACAAATGAATTTTGAACAGACATTTTATGTTGCTTCATGTAAGAGCTTTTCACCCTAAAATGCCTTTCCAGGCATTTGAAGTACCACAACTATATTGTTCAGTGTTGATGGGTGAAACTGAATATTTCTACTGCATGTTTGCAAAGATCTATGAGCAAGGAAAAAATTCATGCTCTGCAATTTGGTTTTTGTTTCCTGTAAGCCACTGATATGAGGACTGTTATTTCTTTGCAAAGCATCTACATTTATATTGATGTCTCCTTTGTGGGGCATTTTAGATAAGTTGCTAGCGATTTCCTAACTCTAGTGAACTGTAAATACCTTCAAACCTTTGGATAGTGCTGCAGAAGTGAATACTGTAGTTTGTCTGCTTCTGAAATCATTAAATATAGCTGCTAAGATTGAATATAAATACCTATATTTCACCAGTTAATTTAGATTATTTTTCCCCTTTTTGTATAGATTACTGTTTTTATTTCTTCAAGCCAAATATAATAGGGATGGTCACAGTTATTGCTCATCTCAGGGATGTGAAAGGATCAAGATTGTGACCAAAGATTCATCAAAAGGGATAAGTAATTGTATGGCAAAAGCTTACCCAAAGTACTACCAAGTACCAACCGTCATAAAGCAGATGCCAGAAAAAACTACTGTACCATGTTCAAAATGTGGCACAACTCAGGTAAAATAAAATAAGCTAAAACTTTCATGAACTCTAGGATTGGTGATGCTGTCTGCTCAATTTAAGTCCAAATTTCAGTCTTTCAGCTCAGAATACTGCACTTATAAAATTACAGTGGTCAGCTTGTTAATCTTCTTGGACTCCTTGAAGTCTGTAGCATGAAGGTTTCAAGTTTTTTTTTTTTCTTCTTCTTTTGTGCAACTCTTGCTCCAAGTGCTACAGAAAAGGGATGTAGGTGGATTGATGTCTTGCACTGCAGTATTGTCTGTACATGGAGAGCTTTGCTGCAGAGATCTACATGGCAAACCTTCTCTCTGTTTGGATCTTTGCTTATTAACATGAATTTGAAATTGTCTCAGCTATACAAGCTGAGAAAAATATTGAAATTAAGAGATAAAATAGCTTCTAATTCAATTTCTTGATGTAACTAGCTCATCGACATTATTTTCATTAATCCAAAGTGGATGGCACTGTCTTACTGTTGGTAGTTTCCTCTGAGTATTTTACTCTTGATAATTTCTTCATATACTATGTTTCTCTGAGAGAAGTGTTATAGATAATTTTTAATTGTTTATAAATATAATTTATATTTATTAGGATTAGTAGTACCATAAATAATGCCATTGACAAATGGATATATTTGCTTTGGAGCATGGGCTGTCTGTTGTAAACTGGCATGATAAAGTGTTGAAGAAACATTAATGTGTGTACTTCACTGTTTTGTTTGATATCTAGATGGTGTTCACCAGTGACCCTCACAGAAACTACCTCCTTGTGCAGATTAATTCATCTGATGAAAAAGAGTCAAGCAGAGGCCAGCAAGCATTTATATATGTAAGTATTCTTTATGGTTTTCTTCTTAAATATCACTATAGCAGTAGGTATTGTAGCAGTTGTACAGCTCTTCATACTGCAGATCTCAGTTTTCTTCACTTGAATGAAAAGATTGGTTCTTTGTTTAAAAAATAAAGTCAAAAAGCTTATGTTTAAACATTAGAAAGTGAGGTTTCAAAGCCCCATTTTATATTTGAGTCTTATTTGCTGAAGAGAAAAATGTTTAAATGTTATTTAAACATAAACTGAACACGTTTAAAATGTTCAGTTTATGTTTAAATCTATGTGGGCATACATTTATGGCTGGTTTTGGAAATAAACAGAAGACATAAACTAAAAACTTGTTAGTTAAATCCATTTTGTTGAAATTGTCCTTGTGCAAGCAGATTAGTAAATTAGTGGGATGGGTCACATGAGCCATTAAGCTTTGCTGAAGTCCTCTAAATGGCAATTGCTAAAGAATCGGTAGATTTCTGTATTTCTTCTGGTGTGGCCCAAATAAGCTCAGTGATGTGATACTGTATAACAAGTAGTTTAATTTGACTTTTCCATTCAGATGCTGAAGTAGACTTGCACATGAAAGTGAAGTACAACAATGAGTATTCACACTAAGTGCTTAGTGTGCACATGCCTTACATTCTGCAGTGTAATTGTTGGCCTGGCTGAACCTTCAGTTATTCAGGTAGACAAATGGCACATGGGTAGCTTAACCTTTGCAGCTGCAAACTTCTCCAAGAATTTGTGTGCCATATCCAAAGCAGCCGGAAGAAACTGGGCTGGAACTAACCTGCTGCAGGGATCAATTAACTGTATTACTGTAAAGAAGTCCAGGGGATTCAGTGTCTGAATTTTAGCTTCTCAAAGCAGGAGCAATGACTGAGGCAGGTAGTAAGTCTCCTGGAAGGTGCAATATTGTAGAAGCTACAGGTTTAAGACTCCCATTGAATTTCAGAAGTCCCATTAAGCAGCATCCTTTCAAAGGAAAAACTGAAAAGTTGCTAGGGAGAAGCAAGTATTTTTAAGGAAATTACTGTGTCTAAACTAGAGTAATATTGATTACCTCTGAGCGCAGTAGAATTGCTGTTTGATTCATATGAACTTCCTTTTCTCTCTCTTTTTCTTCCCATTCAGGTCAATGACACCATGTTTTCCTTTAAGGGTAATGGAATACTTATTGTTGTAGTAGATGCCTGCACTGGCACAGTGTTGGGAAATAAATTATTTTCTGGAGTAGACATTAGGCATGTAGATGGATATTTAAAATCTGGAATTCCACAAAGGTATGTGCAATGACCAGTCATTTCCAGTATGTCCTGCAAGCTGTAGCTCTGCTCTCTGACAAGGGTTTAAATAATGACAAATAGGTAATACCTGAGCCCTGAAAGTGAACAAAACATATGTCTAAATTCAGGCAAAAGGAGAAACAGAGGAGCAATTTATTGGAGAGTGTATCCTTATTTAAGAAAACTAAGCAGATTTTGAGCACTTAAAATTTTTCTGGCGTTGCCTTTTTCCTCAGAAATAATTTTCTTTAACAAAACATCATGTAATAACACTGCTTTGTTCAAAACAAGAATAACTTTCTGTTTAATAAGGACAGTGGCAAGGACTATGTGAAAGATGTCATACTGTTTTCTCCCTATAGGAAGAAAATTATTTATGACTAAATAAAGATAACGAGTTAGTGTCAGAAAATAATCAGTATTTTAATTTTCTAATTTTGGATCAATATCCAAACTTGATTTTTTGATACAAAATACTAAACTGTATCTATATAACACTTTCTGATGATTTTGAAGTTAAAGCCAGTTTAAAACCAATAAATTCTAGGTACTACTTTCAGAAAGGGTTGACTATTTCCATGTCATAAGTATTCAAAAGGAATTGGACACTGAGGGCAGTTAGCTGGAAAGGTGTGTAGCCAGAATTCTAAAAAAATTGCGTTTATAATAGCTGCTGTGTCATGTTGTTCCTTTTGCAGGTCTATCATTCTGCTGAGCACAAGAGGTGATGTAGCAATTCCTAATAATTTAGGTGAAGCCTTAATGTCCCTGGGGACAGCGAAACCGCCTTATCTTCAGAGCAATGGTTGGTGGAAATGTTGCTCATTTCTTTGACACCACCTTGGTCTTTGTGTTTCTGTTGGCATGGTGGGTTTCTTATGGGGTGTGTGAGAAGGATACAGCTGGTGGAGGGTGGTTGCCGGTTTGCACTGGTGTGGCTGCTGTGTGTCAGCTCTTGTTGAGAGGTGAGGTGGGCAGCCCTTTAGCAGATGGGGCAGAAAACCCCTTTATCCCATTTTGTGAAGCTTGTTGCAAACCGAGAAGTAACTAGCAGTTCTTTGTGCCTGTAGATCACACAAGAGTCCCAGGCTTTTTTCTTAAAGCCTGTATTTTGTGCCTCACCCAGCAAATGTATCTTTAAGCAATCTCCTGTGCCTGCCTAGTATTTCGTGTTCTAAAATAACTTGAAGCTAGAAATGAGAAGCTATTGGTATTTTGAGGCATGATGAGTTTATAGGCCACATGGGGTAGCTCTCATCTGTTCAGAGTGATGCCACAAGTTGTGGTTGAGAAAGCAGGTTTTATAACTGGCCAATTAGCTGTGTTTCAAATTCAGATTCCAGGGTATTTAATACTAAATATTGAGACAGGAAATTGCAAGTCATTATTTCTTTGTAAAGCTGAGAGTGGATAAATGTCCTGAATAATGTGGGGGAAAGAATTTTGTGTTTGCCTACCGAACTAGTCCTGTATGATGCTGCAGTGAGCTTGGCTGGTTTGGTGATGCTGAGCTTTTTCTGTCACAGGAAGCTTGGCCTTTCTGGGCTTCAGAGGAAACATTAAGCCATCCTGGATTAAGCTGTTTACCAGTCCTGCTGGGCATGGGCTCGTTCAGATAGAAAAGTATATCCCTCTGCAACTGGAAGACTATGGCTGTGCCAGAGCAACTAAAAGCCGTCAGAAAGACCTCGAGCTTCTGAAGAAGGCTGCACAATCTCATTAAAGACTAAGATGTACATAAAATCTGGGGAAAAATGTGAACTAACTTATTTTTTAATTTATGGCATTTTAAACTATATTGTTATCCAAGTAAATCATGTTATTGTCTGAGAAATGTTTGCCAGCATTGACTGCTTGAATGCCAATCTGTGCACCTTCTAGTTGTACAAAATATTAAAGAATTTATTAGTATTTGTATAAACAGGTTTCAGAGATTTTTCAGATGTTTGTATTTACTGTAAACAAATTCCTTCTGTTTAATACTCCTTTTGTATGTAAGAGGGTATTCATAAAAGCCTTAAGTTTTTAGTAACAGGTGTTGGAGTGCATTTTGGGTTACTTGAAAGATTAGCATCAATGCCTTCATAAACAGCTTGAATTGGTCATTATAACTTAAGCATTTTTCCCTCAGCTGTTTGGGTGTTTCCATGGGAGTTTTTCTGTCAGCTCAGTTACATTCTCAGTCTGCTTTCCAACGTGTTAAAACTCAATTTCCCCTATGCATGAGGCTGACTCAAGGTACTTTTAACAGCAGTAAAAATTTTTGCTTTTCTGTATGAAAGATGGAGGAAAGAATTCAAAGATCCAGCCTGGGGCTGGGTGAGGATTGTGTACCACTCAGCAGAGCTTTACAAGGCTTTGTGTACAAGCATGGCAGCAGAGCAGGAAATTACTCCTGTTCTTTAGGATCACTGTTTATTATTCTCTCTAAATACACAGGTGTGTCTGTAAGAGCTACTTTAATAAACAGTCTAGAAGTTAAGGCTGCAGTCTTGAGTACCGCTTGACTTCAGCTTAGTCTTATAAAGCTTTTAGCCAGAAGGGCAAAGCTGAGATACTGTTACGCTCAATTTGTTAGGAAATGAGGCTTCTACTCTTGCAGTGGTGGATTTTTTTGTTTTGTTTTGATTTTTAAATTTTTTTTGTTGTTTTTTTGGTTGGTTGGTTTTTGGGTTGTTTTTGTTTGTTTGTTTTTTGTTGTTGGTTTTTCTTTAATTTTTTTAAAAGCTATTTCAGCTTCTAAGTGAACGGAAAGTGCTCTCAGTTAATTAAATCATACCTTCTGCCTTAACTTTAATTCTCTTAGTATATTCATGTTAATTCCTGTTGACTTTATATTAGGTCCATTGATTTAATCTGGTTTTGTTGCAATTATTTGTCTCTACCAATAGTGTGAAAATCATTTAGAACAGCGGCACAGCTGCTCTTTTTCAGGATCTTTGTCTTTGAAATTAAATTTCAGGGACAGTAAAGATGCATTTCATAATAGGGAACAATAGGTGCCATAGGGCTAAAATGTAACCCTAGTTCTAATAAAACTGACATATTTCCTTCTTCTTGTATATGTTCTCATTCATTTGAGTTGGTATAATGTATCTACCATTCACAGATGCTTTGTGCTTTGAATTCAAAACAGAGTTGCTGTTGGAAATGAACTATATGCCTGTCTTCTCCAAAGATGTTGAAAAACTGTGGGGATGTTTTTTTGTGCTTTAAAGGAGAAGAGGCACAATATCAAACATATTGCTCTGTTAAATTAAAATATGCTACCTCAGTGCTACAATTGAACTGCCTGGTCTAAGTGAGAAAGGAGGGGGTAAGGAGTTTGACACAAGAGTTGAGGTTAACAAATAGATGACTGATACTATTTTTATTGTAAAACCAAGCCAAATGGATGATTGTGTATTTTGCAGTTGTTTTGATGCACAGTTCTCTTGTTATGTTTAAAAGAAAAGTAATTTTGTTAGGGGAAGCTGTGATAAATCTTTACAATTAACTGTAATGTTTGGTGTTGTTAATGCAGGGCAGTGATGTAAATGCTCTGAGTGCAGTAGAGATAGTGTTTGGGGATTAAAATGGCTTTAAGGCTTCCTCTATTCTCGTGCTCGGCAGAGAAATAGTGATGAGGTGGTGACCCTCAGGCTTGTGAAGTTGGCCATTATTTATGATATTCTGCTGTTCTGAGCGTCCTGTAAAAATTGTCCTTGGAAGTGTCAAGGGTATTCTGATGTAGGGCTTACTGATGAACAATTGGACCTGAAGTTAAAGTGTTTGTCTTTTGTGTAAATTTAAATGATTGATTGACAAATAGCATAAATAAATTTTTACATCTGACAAGGCAATAAAATTATGGGTGTCTTCTGTTCTTGTATAAAGTAATTTTATACTGTGTGCTGTGTCGATAATATAAACAATCTTATTTCAACCCTGGTTTACTTGTGAAGTTTGCAGAGTATATCCTACTCTTCATTCAGAGACAAACTAGCAACACTGGAAAGGAGACACTGATGGTGACTGAAGTTATGGGTCTGTCTTGGCAGCCAGATATCTCAAAGCTGGTCTGAGCTGCTGAGTCTACAGTCATTTTAGCTCAGGGGAGCAAGGAGCAGCATTACTGACTCAGGGGCATCCTATCCATGTCTTTAACTACCTGGTGGGGAGTGAAGAAGGTGAACACTGTTCTCAGTGGAGCCCAGTGGCAGAGAAAAAGAGTCTGTAGGGATGCATTGAAATATAGGCAATTCCACAAAAACAGAAGGAACGTTTTTATTGAGTAAGTGGTCAAGCACTGGAATTCACAGAATCACACAGAATCACAGAATTTCTAGGTTGGAAGAGACCTTCAAGATCATTGAGTCCAGCCCATGTTCTAACACCTCAACTAGATCATGGCACCAAGTGCCACGTCCAGTCTTTTTTTTAAATACATCGAGGGATGGTGACTCCACCACCTCCCTGGGTAGATGATTCCAGTATTTGACCACTCTTTCTGTGAAAAACTTCCTCCTTAATTCTAGCTTGTATCTCCCTTGGCGCAGCTTGAGACTGTGTCCCCTTGTTCTGTCATTGATTGGCAGTGCATGTGTGGAGTGTTTTTCTATGGAGGAGCAGCTTTAACTGACCCTGCTTTGGGACAGCAAGTGTCCTGGGCCCTCTCCAGTGGTGATTGCCAGCCAGGTGATGCTGTAATTGTGGGAAATTAAAGCCACTGGTGTACCTAAGCCTCTCTCTTCAAGTGCACCAGCTGTTGCAGCCTGCAAGGACTGAGCAAGACACTTATGTCTGAAACACGGTGAGTCCCCAAACCCATTCCAAAAGGCATTGTAATTGCTTCTTCATGCTCAGGCTTTGTATACAAATAGAATGATTTCCATTCCTGGCTCAAATTATGTCATCCTGCAGTAAAGAAATTAAAAAAAAACCAAAACCTAAGAAACAAATTTATTGGAGCCAGTAGCAGATTATGTGTGCTATCAATAAGGCCCTGTCTCTGGCCAAAGGCACCACTAGAAATCTAGTATATGAGGGACAAGAGACCCATCCCCAAAGAGCCAGGATGATGGCAAGGACATGCTTAAGAGAATAGATACTTAATTTTGTGTATTGTGGGACAGCAATGACAGCTGAGGCCCCAGATAACTTCTGACCCAGGCCATGAGTTTCCTGTTCAGGGCAAGTCACATAATTTCCTCTGCTTCCCCTCAATTCCTTTTCACCTTACGTAGGAAGGATGTAGAGCTAGGGATAGTCATCCACTCTGACTGAAAAGCTTGGTTTGCTGGGTTTGATGCTATCTGGATCTGTAGCTGCACTGGTCAGTGAAGGTCTTAGTGTTTGTCATGGTTGTATTTGTTTAAGGTAATTCTGATGTCACCTTAGTGCCAGAATATCTGTGAAAAGCAATAAATTTTCCTACTTCAAAGTCATTTACCCAGTCATTATTTTCCTATGTCTTCTGGTCATACTTTTTCTAGCACTTATGGGAAGGTTTTGACCCTTCCTAGAGTTCACAAACATATTTTTCTTTCCAAATGCCTTTTTTTTCCCTGTGTCTTCAGCTAGTTAAAGTTCTAAAATAGTAATCAGTATTGAAGTAGAAAAGGCCACCTCTGGCTTGAGAAAATTTATGAGATTTTTAATTTTATAGCTGGAGACTACTGCAATTTTGCAGATCAAATTTGTACTACCAATTGTAACTTGCTAAATAAAATAGGGCTTGTCTGGCCACTTAGTTGCATGACAGGGAGTGATGGGACTGGAAAGTAATAGAATTCCCCTTCAATTTTTTTTCCATTATGAAATCCTGGGGGGGGAAGGTGTGTGTGTGTGTGTGTGTGTGTGTGTGTGTGTGTGTGTGTGTGTGTGTGTGTGTGTGTGTGTGAAGTAGTTTTTGGATATAATAGGAACAATTTTAGACAGAGAGGATACTACCACTACCTCCTAGTACCTGAAGGTATAGGATTGCTGGAGAGGGACTTCTTATAAGGGCATGTGGTGATAGAACAAGGGGGAATGGCTTCAAACTGAAAGAGTGTGGCTTTAGGTCAGATACGAGAAAGAAACTCTTTACTGTGTAGATGGTGAGGCACAGGGACAGGTCGCCCAGAGAAGCTGTGGATGCCCTATTCCTGGCAGTGTTCAAGGCCAGGCTGGATGGAGCTGTGAGCAGCGTGGTCTGGGGGAAGGTGACCCTGCCCATGGCAGGAACCGTGGTTGGAACTGGTCTTTAGGTCCCTTCCAACCCAAGCCATTCTATGAATCTGTGAATTTTGGGAGACAGCAATCTTGGGATCTTCTGAGATCAGCCTAGCCTTTTTGATACATTATCTTGTGCTTTTAACCCATAATGAAAAACTTCAGAGAAACTTTAGCTTTTCTTGAAAGGTTTGTAGCTGTCACGTTTGATATATTAGTGAGAAATTGGTGTGGTCAGATCATAGAGAAAATTCAAAGTAATCAGTCTGTATAAATTTTCTCCTTAAACTTTGAAACTTTTTCTATTTCTGTTGTATTTACAAGTGCCAAGCAGACTTAACTGCTTTGCCTGGAGAGGGAATTCTTTGTTTCATCTTTTTCCAAGCTGAATAGGCTGACAGATGAATATTCTAATTTATAATATTTTTTTGAGAAATTGTTCACAGAACATACAAAGGCCTGACTTTATATATATTTTATTCTAAATGGAGAATAAGAACAAAGAGGTATTTCAGGATTATTTTAATGTGTGCAATTTTTCTATGTAGAAAAGTTCTTTGCTAGAGCTGCTATAACCAGATGGAAATACAACCATGTCTTTCCATGAAGCATTTCCAGTGAAATGCTTTCTTTTCCCATTTTTTCAACAGATACCCTAAAGTCAGTTCAGGGTGTGTTTTGTGTAATTGGTAGCTTTTGGGGATGGATCTCAGATGATATCATCTTTTTAATATCTGTGAAGTTCATGAGCAGAAGATGGTTTATTCCATCTGTAGGGTGTGAACCATGATCTAATAGTTTGTCTTCAGCTCCAGTGCAAATGACTGGTGTATGTTCGTAGTAACAGCAAACAACACTGTAGTTATCTGTGGTCTCATTTCTACTTCTGAAAAATTATTCTGTGATGAGTATCACTCACTAGTATATATTGCACATTTCTGCTTTTTAATTTTTTAATAGTGTAATATAAATTTCCATATGCAGCATATTTTGGTTGCCTTCTTCTTTTTAATGTTCTTCTATTGATACCAGGTTTTTCTGTCCTTAACTGCAGTGAAATACAAAGTGTTAGAAGATATGAGTATCTATAATCCCATGAATCATAGCAGCATGCACAATTGCCATTGGGTTGATTCTGCTAGCCAGCAGAAAACATTCAGTAAGAGCTCATTGTGAAGCTTTAATAGCCAAACATGGAAGAAAATGAAGATATAAGAAAAAGTTGTTTGCAGTCTCTATTCCCTATAAGCTGTTCGCAGCTTTCTCTTTTTGCTTTGTACAGACCTTCACCACTTTCCTCTCAGTCCTTGAGGGCTGGGATGCTACTCTGGTTAAGTATCTTATTCCATTTCTGAACTTTCCGATGTTTTGCCTGTAGATTTCTCTGAGTAACTGCCAGTCCTTCTTTTCCATTAAATCTATTTACAAAGTTTCTTAGAGAGAGGGTTGGACCTCTCCTATTTTCCTACCCTTTTTGAGTTTCAGGATGTAACCTGTCTCTTTGTGGTGGTGCATCTCTTGCTGCCTCCTTGAGCTCCGCTGACTTCAGAAATGCCCATTAGGCCTTGGCCTTGATGTGGGAAATTACTGTGGCTAAAATCAATTTTCTTGCAATCCTAAAAATAGTGGTGCCAAGTGAGACCCTTTGAACTCCCCTGGGCCACTGTGGGGCGTGACCAGAAATCTCCCTGGGAGTGGGCACCTTTCAGAGCCAGTGAAGGATACTTGGCTATCGCAGCAAACACTGACCCCATCCTCAGGCTCCACCCTTCACCCACTGAGGACGCACAAAGGTGTCCCATGTGAGTACTTCGCTGAACTTGAGGGCAGTTTTTCACAGGTATATACCTTGTACGTATTCCTCTGGGTCATACAGGTGCATACAGGTGTGAATATGTCATCGTAAATGTGCTGTGAGTGCTCTTAGATGCTTCAGATTTGTAAGTTAGACCTATGCGTGAGCTACTGTTGTGCTTGCAATAAATTCTATAGAATCTTCTGACAAATTATTTAAGTCAGGCTATTGATTGAGTGCTGTTGAGTACTGTTAAGTTGAAGTAATGTTAAAACCTTTAGGCCTAAACATTTGATCAAGTCCAAGACTCAGTTTGGCAAAGGCATTCACTCGTAATCTTGTGATTCTGTAGGGGAGTCTCCCTTATTTCTTTTAATCCTTACTCTTTCCCATCCTTACCCTTTTCCCATCCCCAGCTTCTATGTATATAATTTAAAATCAATTTTATTTTTAGACTGATTGATTCAAATTTTAAACTGATTTTTCTGTGTGCTCTAATTATTCAGTAAATAATACAGCGAACTTTGCTAACAAACTTTTTAATGCTTTCACTTCTGTATTAAACTTGCTTTACCAATACCTTTCCCAATGATTCCTTGAGCAACCTAATACACTCATTCCTGACTCTCTAAACAGAGTGATCACCCAAAATATACTTCTTTCATAAAATTCTCTGCTCCTTGCCACTCACATTGTAACAACATGTTCAAAATCAAAGAGATACATAGAAATATCTTTGGTGAATAGATATTCAGAATCAGGTAGGGGGACACTGCCCATGTCACAGAATCACAGAATCAGTCACCTTGGAAGGGACCACGGCAGGTCATGTGGTCCAACCTCTCTGCTCAAGCAGGGCTGTTCAAGAGCACATGGCATTGCATCCAGACCGTTCTAGAGTATCTCAAATGGGGGAGACTCCACAACCTCTCAGCGTCAAACTGAAGGAATTAATAGCACAGAATTTGTGTAAAAATGTTGGTTTCCCCTCCCTGTTTTTGTGTACAGTATTGCTTGCTGGCCATCAAACAGGCCCTTTGTAACCTGTGAGTCAGGGTGGGTTTCAGTTCTTCCACAGGCGTCATGTTGAATGAGCCAGATTAAACACTTTGCCGTGCAGATTATGGAATGAGAATGAGTGTCAATATGAAGCTTAGAAATGTTGATATCCCCTCTTTGTAGGAATAATTGGTTGGGTTTTTTCCTTATTCTTCATCTCCCTTGCTTTCACACTTCAGTCACTGTGCACTCTTTACCCCCATATGCTCCCACCCTGGGCAGTTGTACACAAATAACATCACAGTTTGTAGTGGCATGCAAGGTCACTTTCCAAAGTAAAGATAATAAATAAAGTTCACACTAATATGCATATGTTTAACAGTTACTGACTATACAAATAGAAAACAAGGGTCCTGAGTGAATTGCAATTTCTAGATTTATGTATGTTTAATACATACGTGCGTAAACAACTGTATTACTCTATTTTTCAGAGAAGATCCTAAAAATTACAGAAATATTTTTGTTTGCAAACAGTTCCCCTGTTTGCCTATGAAAGCCTGATCTGTGAAAGAGTAAATGATATTACAAATTGCCTAGAACTGAAGCTGATAACGAAGGCCACTGCTGGATCACTGAGAGCATGAAGTCTCAATACAGAGCTTAATGGGGAAGCAAATGTTCTGTTAGGAGCACAGCATATGGTAAATTTGAGTAAAAATCCTGTTTTTTCTCTCACAGGTGACTATACATGCACTATAACCAATATGTGAACCTGCAAATACGGTTAACCAAATTCTTGTCATGGGTCAAACACTGTATCTTAGCTGTAAACTTTAAGAATTCTCAGAAATGTTATGCAAAAGTAATGAAGCTGTACAGAGATATGGTATTTGCCAGAAAATACCTGCATAATGAAGGTACAAAGTGAGATGAAGTCTCCCACTAGGCAGAGATGCAACAATATAGGTACAGACAAATCATTGATCTCTAGAGACAGTAATTACCCTGGCCATCTTTGTAATTTTTTTAAGCTTTCATCCAATAAATGCTTAACCTGTGCACAATCCTCTATGGGAGGTTAAGGTCATAGGAACAAGTGTTTGAATAGAAGTGTGAGGTTTTGTTCATAATTGTTGCAGAAGTAATTCGGCCATTTGTACTTATAATGAGTGTTTAATTCTGCTTTTCTTTTTGTAGTCCATTAATTCTTGCTTTAAATTCTACTCCTTGTAAACCAAGTTCTTATGCTGTGAACTTTCTTCATAAACAATTAATGAAACCAACTGCATCCAGAGGAGCCATCAGTGAGATTTAGAGAAAAAACAAACAAACAAACCCCACCTTTCTCCAGGAAACAGTGGGTATCAATGTGTGTGGGGGGGTTGTGTGTGTGTGTATTTTCACTGACTCTTCACAGATTTCTCTGTCCTTCCTTGGGGCAGATACTTTTGCTGTAATATAGCTTGTCTTTTATGTACAGGTAAGGTACAGGAACACAATTGTGCATAATTTTTTGGAAGACAGGAAGCCAAGAATATGCAGTCCATATAATAATCCACTTGAAATGGGACATTCAGATCTTCAGGTCTGGTTTTGAAAGCCAATGCAGTAGTTACATATAGACATATTTTCATTTCCAGCACAGTCACCAAAGCTCATCCCCAAAGCTTCTTTTACTGGTTGTGTAGAGACTGTCCCAGGGAAAGTGTGGAGGGATCACAGGATAGAGAAAGAGAGTTCATTTATTGTGGAAGAGAATTAGTTTAGGAAAGAAATATTTGTAAATCTTGGCATGATTTTTCTTTTTGAGATAAAGCATGTCACAAACAGGAATAGGTTCCTGTGCAGGAAACAGCTCTTCCGTAAAAGGGGCCAGGGAACAGAGTGTGTTAGGCCAAGACAGTGGCAGAGCAAGCAAAACAAGTACAGTGGCTACCGATTTCCTTCCTCTGTCATGCATAATTCATTGCAAAACTGCAGAGAAGCAAATTCTCCAGCTTTCAGCACTCGTCTGATTCAGTCAGAGTAATGTGTGCTCTCATCCTAACAGCTACTTAGGTCAAAAAGTAACAGATAAGGAAAAGCAAATGCAGCAGATGAATACATTTGCCAGCAAAATAATTATCTCAGGAGTATTAACAGAAAAAGGAAAGTTCTCCTCTGAAGGAAGTTTTTCAAGAAAAGATTGGCATCAGGCTGTGGGTTGCTTTGACCAGTAGAATTTACATTTTTTTGCCTCCAGCAAGGTAATGCTTGTGAAGCAAGAAGTGGTATGATCTGCAAAACTAAAATTTACTCCTATTGATTTTACAAGCACTGCCATCAGAGGCAGAGAAAACCCTTCATGGGCTATGGTCTCATACTCAGAGAAACCATAGAAAAACTCACAAAAGAAAAGTGTCACACCTGCCTGGCTGGAGCCAGCAGACAGAAAGAGAAAGGATATGGCTAAGCAGCTAAGAAATTCAGTCCAAAAGAACCTGTAGCCAAGTATTGCTGGAGTGAAATATTTTGGAGTGAGTCTTCTTTGAAGCTTTTCTTGAGCCTTTCAGTAGTGTTAGCCAGTGCATGGTATCTTAGACCCTAGGAGGCTTGTGACTGTTTGCAAAAGGTGGTTTTGGTGTGTCTCAGCTACAGCCTGTAATGGTGAGGGGTCCCTTGCTGGGATATTGGCAGTTCCAGCATGTTTGGAGCCAGAAGAGGCAGTGCCAAATGGCAGGGAATGTGGATTGCTTTACCGCTTGGCACCTGTCCAGCAAATACTGCAATTTCAGGAGATCTCCCTGCCAGGCAAAAAAACAAAGAAAGACTTGCCATCACATTAACTGGCTAAGATGAATTTGTTGTAATAAAAAAAAAAAAGGTCACTTTAATTAATGGTTTAGTATAAGCCTCTAAATTGAAATCTTGATGGAGGGAATTAGAATAACCTTTGAGTGAACTTAGCTGGAGCTATCATTTGAGCACCACAAGAAGAAACATAAAGTGTGCATTGCCGTGCGCACAGATTAAGGAGTATCTTGGATGGCAGTGCTGGGGGAATGGAGAAAGAATTTAAAGAGACAACACAATTTATTGGAGAAGACATTTTTCTTGCCTCTTAGCTCCCACTCCAACCTGAGCATTAAAGTGCAGGTGTTACTCACAGAAAATCTCCACATGTGTCCATCTTCAAACACAAACCTGAGAACAGGCTCTTGGGTAAAATCTGAGGCTGACTCCCAGCATGACTGAGGGTCGTGGTTTAATCAACCAGCAGAGATGTTCTCAGATATCTCTGCCATAGCTCTCATGCCATTTTACAATGCAATAAAAAACACAACAACAAAACCTCAGAAGCAGTTGTCTCTTGTAGAAAACATGGCAACAATCCACTGGAGACAGGAGAAATTGAACTCGGTTAGAGGTAGGAGTCTGTTTTTCCTGTCTTGGGGTTTTATTCTTTAAAAGCTATTCTTTCACCAAACAGTGTGTGGGCTCTGAAGAGTAGATATGCATGGCAATAAAGATAGTTTCTGCCTTTCAGTAGCAGATTGAAAAGTTCAGATGGAGGTAGAGGACAACAACTGCATTGGGATATTTGATGCCAGCTAATAATTGCAACAGCAGCCTGCTCCAAACATGCTTGTAGCTGAGCCTGTGGAGTTTGTTCCCAACCCATTGCCTACATATCTTCTTTAAATATTGGTCAGGGAGTCAGGCCCCACGCATTGCCCAGCACACCACATCAGGAGGGGCATCTGAGTACTTTTTTTCTTGCCCATTACAGAGTTCTTCCTTCCAGATCAGTTTTTTTTCAAGAGATGTCAAAAGCATAAAGCTCATTAGTTGACATTAGTTCAGATTTAACATCTATTGGATATTTTTCTCTCTCCTGGTCTTAGCTATAATTTTTTCCTCAACCACTAAGAAATAAGGCTCCATAAAGTGCCAGGATACCTGGGCTGACCCTGTGAGAATGTGCAGGACTCAGGTGGGACCTGTCAGGTCACTGGAGTGGCCACCATGAAGGGGCTCCAGTCCCAGCTGTGACAGTCCCTGGTGGTGGGAGTGTGACTGCCAGAACCTCATGAATGGTCAGGCTGGGAAGGAACCTTAGCAAGGCTCTCTGTGGTTTTTGTTGTGAGTTGTGCTGCACAGTTTTCATAGCAGAGCAAAAAAACTGGAAACAAAATGTTTCCCAACAACATTGCTGTGAAGGGAAAGCCTACGGTCCCAAATAGCTTTTCAAAACTATTCTTATCATTCATATTTGAATAGGAATTATGATATTCTTATGCCTGTTTGGGTTTTTAAACATTGTTTATTTTTTCATGCTGGGCCTTATATTTCAGCAGAGGGCACTGTGACCATTCATAGAATTCAATCCATTGATTGGGTCACAGGAAAATGCAAAAACATTGTTCTGTTTTTCCTCAGTCCTTAAACCACTGGGCTATACATGTAGAATTTACTTATTCTCCAGTTTAATCACTGCCTCTTCATCATAGCAAGAAGATGAGAAGCAGGCAAGAAAAATAAATTATTGAATTAATATATCTAAAAATAAAATTATCTCATCACTTTTCTGTAGGGAAAAATTAGCTAAATAAAGGCTTGGCCACTTTTTTCTAGGGTACCATAGTTTCCCACAGTACAATGATGTACTGAGTTGGCATTTTAACACTAAAATGTAGGCATTTTAATGAAGAATTTACAGCAGCTACTGTATCAGAGGATATGAACATGAAGGGCAAAAACCCCAAAACCAGCAGTTTGTCCCTGCTGTAGCCCAAGGTACACTGGCCACTGCACCTCCAGCATCTTCAGCTGCCAGGCCGCCCCTGCTCTGTTAAGGTCTGTGAGCTGAGCAGCTCCTGTGTGAACAGGAAGCAGAGGTGTTGCTATCAGTTGCACTCTGACTGATCCTATTCATTCAGCTGCTACACAGAAAGTGCCAGTAAAAGAGTAGCAATAGAAATCTTTTATATGAGGCAATTTAGGGAGCTGATAATATTCCCTGAGATAAGTCAGTCAAATCTTTCAGGACTGTATGTGTATATTTGAGTGAAAAAGTGAGATCAGGATAACAAAAAGAAACTAATATAGGCTAGTAAAACCATCCTTTAAATTTTCTGCATTGAGTCCAAAACTTATGTTTATTTAATGCAATTTTATCCAAAGGTGGTATTTGTATTTCTCACAGACCATACATGACTTGGCAGGATTGCTTTCAGCTCTCCAGACAGAAGATCTTATTCAAGATATCTCCAGTTGGCTTTGATGGTAGCATGTCTGAGGAAAAACAACTTGTTTTTTAAGAATGATCCTCTTTCCCTTCCTCTCTGGATTAAACATGATATTTTTGCAAAACAGAAATGCGAGCACCTTGTGTTTTAGACATCAGGTTTTTAATCCTGGGTTCTGCAGGGTGCTGTGATGCTAGACACCTATTATTTTCCATGGCACGAGATCTACTCCCTTTGGCTGTCCTGCTGGTGTTTTCTCTGGTCCATTTTACAGGGCATGTACAAAAAGGCGTTGGGAAGGCTGGGAGAGACCGTGGGAGACCTTGGGAGGCTCTCTGTGCTTTACAGGTATCTAATGCCAGTACTCGAAACAGGTAATACCAAAAGGGGTCTTTCCCTGTGGGCTGTGTGGTAGAGTCCTGCCCTGATGGAGTCATATGTCCTGAGAATTTTTTCTAGCCCCATGGAGATGCAATACACCTGACAAACACAATAGTTATGCACTGTTTTTAGGCAAAAGTTTATGGTGTACTTGCCCACCACCTTGTTGACAGGTTGCCTTAACAAGAAGCTGTCAGCAGGATCCTTCTAATGAGACAACTTTTTCCTTCAAAATGTACTAAATAAAAAATCTACCTGTTTGTAGAGGTCAAACAACAGTGACCTCTATCTAATTATTGTTCCTATTCCACCCACAGGAAGAGCTGCAGTAGTACAATTTTTCTGAAATTGTTTATGTCTTTTATTTGGGGGTAAACATGACAGCTGAGGGTAACAGAATCCTCAGTGACAATATGAGAACAATGCCTGTTTTTTTTTACTTGTGCTCTTCATTTGACATGTTACCACCCTTGTTGCTTTCAGAGGATTGATGGGTTTTACTGTGTGACTCCATTTGTCCCCCCACTGCCCCACAGAAATAACCTCTGTGGCCATTCTTCCCTGCATGGCCAGACCAAGCAATAAAAAAAATTGCTTACCCCTATTTATGATTCTAAGTGATGCTGTTTCCATTGTGTTAAAAAGCCTCTCTCTGATGTCTTTTTGTGAGCCTGTAGGTAGTGCAGGTCTCTAAGAAAGCAGTGTTGCCTTTGTATGCTGACATTTACAATATAGCTGCCACTTACTATTCCTTCTTTTTGTCTTACAAAATCACAAAGAAATCCTACACTGCCTTTTACTTGTCACCCCCACACTTGTATAAAACGGGAAGCATGGAAAATAAGGTTAAATGTTTAACTTTTTCAGAGTTTTTTTAATGATTTAACATTATGTGAGAAGAAGGAGGAAAGGAGACAACACTGTGCATTTGTACTGGTTTGAAAAGAAACAGGTGATGACCAGAGTGATGAGAATAAAGTATGGCATGATTGGCATAAACACTTTCCTTCATGTGAAGATGGACTTTTTGTAGCCATGTTGCCATTTATATCTATGGAATAAAAAAAAAAAAAAACAAACAAAACTGAACGAAAAATTTTTAATTGAGTTCTGGTAATTTGTAGCACATCCTTTGCAGCAGAAATTAATTAGAAATCCGGTCTGCCAGTGTAAATAGCAGCTCAGTCATTTAAGATCATCCCCTTGTACTTCTGGTAGGTAAAACTGCAAATTGCCCCCATGAAAGTTCAGCCGTGCCCTGTCAGGCTGCAGCAGACTGCAGACAAGAATGGGTTTGCCAGAGCTGCATTTCATGGAGGTGTGTCCTAGATGAAGAGCTGACCTGAGAAGGGGCAATATTGAAGATGAGATGCAGGTACTGGAGACATGGGAAACACATGTGCAGGTGTGAGTGGCCCCAGAGGCAGCTGGGGGGCCATGAGCAGGAATGGGGAACAGCATTGCTCACAGTGGCCCTGGAGAGCCACGGCTGGCGTGGAACTGGCTGTCCCAGAGCCGCAGTGGGATGTCCAGGTTTCCCAAGGGTAGGAGTACTCTGTGGCAGATTTCTGAGAGCCACCCTCATCCACACACTCATGGCACACTTCTGCTGTGGCCATTGGTAGACAAAGGGCATCCTGCAGGGCAGAAGAGACGGTGGGGAGACTAATGTGGGGATGTCAGGAACAGAGAAGTGTGATCTGGTTCATTTGTTCCCCATCAGATCCTTTCCTCTGCCCATTTCCTTAATTTCCTTCCATGCTCCTCCTCCCTGCTCCACTTGGGCAGCCTCTCTCCCAGTGTCCATATCAATCAGGCTAGTTAGACTGATGAATCTGGATAAACTATTTAATTTAAACCATCAAGCCTATTTGATTCTTGCAGTGCAAATGGCTTAAATGACTCCATTCTGAGCTCAATTCTTCCCTTCAGAAATATTGCAGACTCTCTAAGCATGCTTTTGATTAAGTTTTGATTTAAAAGTGGTACAAGCATGTCACTAAATTGTAATTATTAATTTCATAATCAAGTTTACTGAATTTAGATCTGATGCCTAAAGATGATTTCTTGCCTCACATTTAACATTGTCTGTGGCATCTCATTTTAATTTGTGCACCAATCCAGCAATTTTTTGTTGATTTCATTCTGGTTTTCTCCCTCTTCCCATCTTTGATGCAGATTTTTTTGTTAGCCTGCCCAGCACTGTTTTTTTGCAAATTTCTGTAACATCTGCTGCTGTGTGCACACACCTAATCTAGTTGTTAGAAACTCTCAGGATGACCACACATACATTTCACTGTGTTATAAAAAGGGAGGTAGCTGAAAATTGCATACCTGTTTTCTTTATGCTGAGGTGCTAGTAAATGTTGTCTATGCAGTAAATGTTGTCAGGCCCCAGATGTTGTGATTTAATATGATTTGATTCTCCAAGAGGACTTGTGCTTCTCTCAGACAAAGCTGGTTACAAGACAATCAAGTCTTTAAATTTTATTGAGATGGATATTGGCTGAAGAGACGAATTGTCTTTGAGCTTAGGCTTGGAAACTTTGGCCTGAAAAGAGTGGTGTGGTAGGGAGAGTAAAATCTCGAGTCAGCCCAAGAGCAGCTGCTTATAAAAGTATGTCATTCAAACCTGCCAGTTGACAATCTAAACACATGTTTAGCCCAGCAGGCAGCACTGTATTATAAACGCTCTCAAACTCAGCTGAGAGCCAAGAGCAGCAGACTATGTTTACCTCAAGACCCAGCTTTGCTACCCTGCAATGCTGATGGCATGAAGATCTGCAGGCAGGTCCACAGAGAATCACAGAACCACAGAACATCTCAGGTTTGAAGGGACCCATAAGGCTCATTGAGTCTGACCTCAGAGAATTAAACCCGTATGACTCAGAGCATCCGGGTGCTCCTTGAACTCTGTCAGCCTGGGACATCTGCTGGGACCCCTTCCCTGGGGAGCCTATTCCAGTGACCCTGTTTAGTACTACCAGGATCCGATGAAGTTATTGCATTTTGGAAAAACCTTCTGGTGGAAAAAACCCCTTCATTTTGACATGTGCTGCTTTGTAACAGCTTTATTTGTCAGGTAGATGTTCTTGCTTTATAGTTGGTGGCTTTATGTTCCAGCAAGAGTTTTGATGGCTACTCTTACCAGGAGAAAAGTGTTAGACAAGTAATTACAATACAAATATTTTAGAACATGTTATTTTGTGCGGTTCAGGTACTGAGATATGCTCTGTAAGAAAGAGTAGAAACGGATGCAGACAGATAGATATATAAATACACAAACACTTGTCAGGATCCTGGTGGTTACTTTGGTCCTCGGTCCTCTCATTCAGCATGTACCACAGTGGCTCTTTTGGTCCCTCATTTGTTCTGTTTTCAGTATCATTGAATTAATGAAATTATCTCTCGTACATGGGAGATAATGACATGAAAGGTTTTGTATCCAAACTCCAATTTCAGTCTTTTGTTGGTGCAGAAGGGTCTTCTCTGTTGAGGTCAATCCTCATGTATCACACATAATGTTGATGAGAAGACTTCCTTTCCTGAAAATAAATTTTCCCGTCAAATCACTCTGCATCAAGTAAATAAATCTTGAATGGAGAATTTGGAGAAAAAATATTTTGAAGCAAGATTTATTTTTTCATCAGCTATGTTAAAGCTAGTCAAGTTAACCATGCATGTCACTACTCCATTGCCTCTTATGCTGGACTTCATAAGTAACTGAATTTTTCTTATGATTTATTTCTGGGGAACTCGTGGACCAAATATTTTTTTCATTTTTGCTGCCTTTGTTTTTTATTGTTCTCTCAAATTTCCATTATTTTTCTATTGTTCTTCCTTTTTCCATGTTTGCAAAAGTAGCACAAAATAGACTTACACAGAAGAGTGTGTTCTGTACCTAAAATCCGACTGACCAACAAAATTATTGGATTGCAAAATGTGCAGGTATTTACAATAGACAGGTCTTGCAAAGAGCAGTATCAGCAGCCCTCATGTGCAAGTTTCTTTTAATCAGGTAATCTAGCCTAATCAGCCACAGAAAGAATTGAAGCCCTGCTCTGATATTTGAATTAGAAAAGGGAAATTTTGAGGCCCCAGGAAGAAGGGTTTAAAGGCTGACTGCCCTTTGCTCCTCCCCAGTTTCCATAGCTGACAGTCTGGCAGCCCTGTGGGTTTTACTGGCAGCCACTCTATAACCACCTCCTTTTCCCTCTGACCTGGGTGTCCTGCTGCTGCTCAGCTCCTTGGGTGCTCCACCTGCAGTCCCTGCAGTCCCATGGCTGCTTCCTGCTCCCAGCTCTGTCCCTGTGGCCCAGGCTGTGGGGACAGGTCTTCCCAGGGCCTCCAGTGCAGTATTCTGCCTGCCTTGTGGCCACACTGCTGTGCTGCAGCCCTCACAGCCTTTCCCATGGCCAGCCCTGTGCAGTTACAGCAGATTCTCCCGGGAAGCAGCTGCTGGTGGGATGAGATTCATTCCTCTATTTTCCTGCCCTGCAGCTGCTGCTCTGGCTTTCATTTGGAGAGCCAGGAGATCCAGTACAAAGCTCCGCTGAGCTCTGCCAAATGGCCTTGTAGTCCATAAATTCTGCATTCTTTGTGTCTGATATGGTTGACACATCCTCCTTCCTAAGCTTTGTTAACTCCCACCTAGGTCTCAGATCATTAAACTATGTCAGGCCCTAAACTTTAACAAAGCAATTCTACCAAAAAGTAATTTATCTTTCAAACACTTGGACATCAAAAGTACCACCAGCCAGCAGAGACTTCAAACAGGCCCTGATGAAAACCTGTTGTGTTAGTACAGGAAAGAGCTTTGAGGTAAATCACCTGGTGCATGAGAGAGGAAGGACACTGACACTTGGAGGATGCTCCTCTCAGGACACCACAGCACTTTTGCTCCCCGCACCCCACCTGCTCCTTTTTTTTTTTTTTTGTCTGATTTTCCTCTGAAAGTAACTTAGAGTCATTAAATGTCAAAAAAAACCCCAGTTACAGACCCTGCCAACATGTTTTTGAGCATGGAAATCTGAGGACATTTTGTGTAGCAACTTTCTCCCAGTTGTGTGAATTGTTCTGAAGAGGTTTTTCTTAACCACTTTGTGAGAGGTTTTACTTAAATTTTATAAGAATTGTAAATATACTATATTTGTATGGTGTGCTTCTGCTGTGCCTGCAAAAGAATTACAGATTTTTGAAGCAAAATAAGAGGCATCTGTCATATTCAAACTTGTTAGCTAGTTAAATTGCATGCTGGGCTGCTGCCCCCACTAGCTAGATTTAACAGGTTTTTGCTTAGTAGCAATGCTTCTGCTCTTTATCCTACCAGGTCCAGCTATCTTATCCATTCCTATGTGTTCCTTCATATCTCTTAGAGTGTTTTAATAATTAGTATGTTAACCTGTCCTAGTGAAACCTTTTGCTGTTCAATAATAAAAAGCAATTTTGCTTAAACTTTGGTAGGTTAACAATCTTTGGTAGGTTAATCAAACTTAATTGGTTGCAGTGTAGCAACTTGTTTTTATATAAAAGAAAAATTAAACACAGAAGCATGCATATGTGTCTGACCCTTCAGATATTTTTTCCTAGGTACATGCCTTAAAAGTTTTGCAGTGCAGCTAGAGAACCCCTTTGAAAATTTGGCACCTTGGCAGAAATTACTCAACTATCATTCTAGATAACCTGAACATGTTTATATTGCAAAATGCTTAAACTGTACAGCTCATCATAGTCTTCTGGCTCAGTCTGAGACATATTTAGAAACTAATAATATAATTTGAGGTCTTGGGTGAAGACAGAGGTGTAACAGACACATGATAGTCTCCATTTGTTTTGATTGGAAGGTAGACTTAAAACTTTACCTCAGGAAGAACATCAGGCAGCAGAAATATGGGTGGTTTCAAAGATGGAAGCATAAATCAAAATTTCCTAATTTTTTTTCCAGTAGTTTTAAATGTCAGGAATTGCTAACTTCCATATGGCTTTTAGAACTTTTCACTCTTAATAAAGTCATGAGGTTTTCAGGTATCACTAATTGTTATGTGGACCCAAGACTTGAGGATGCAGTGAAAGATCCATTCATAAATGTTTCATGCGTGAGCATTAAATCAGAGTCATACTGGCAGTCCAGTTCCTCCAGGGATAAAATGTCTTTGTTTTGGATTATTTTTGTCTTTTAAAGTACTTTAACAACACTTGGAAACCTGCATGTACTGTTTCACAACCAGCATCCTCTGCCTTGCTCTAATCTTACCACAGTACCACTGATAATCACAGCTGCATCTTGTACACAAGAAAGTTTGGATTTCATGAAGATATCAACCACTAGAAAGAAGATAGTGGAAATGAAGCAGCCATAGTGGTCTAGGTACAGAAATGAGGCAAAGTTTGTGGAGAATGGTGAGTAGTTTTGGGGGAGGGAGAACATAGACTGTGAGGAACACGGCCCCCTTGGGAGTCAAGGTGAGAGCAAAAACTGTTTTCTGTCTTTCAAGAAATCTTTGGTTATCTGGAGGTGGAAATTTCTCTTCCTCCAGAGGTACTCTTTGAATAGAAAAGCATGTGCTGCATGTCTCCTTGGGAGCAGATGAGAGGCCTTGTGGTGCAGCTGGCACATCTTCTCACTGCACCACTGCCGTCACTCTGCTCACACCTTCTAATGATGGCTTGTTTTCTGCAGAGCTCCAGAGGTTTGATCTGACTTCCTGACTTCCTAGTCTGGCTTTTCCACATGGCATGCTCATTTCAGTTTTTTATCTCTGTTTGGATGCTTAATTAGCCATCCTAAGGAATTTCATGGATGGCAGAAGAAGGGATCTACGGTTGTGGAATAAAAAATAAAAAAGGTAGCATTTTAAAATAAGTGTCAAATAGAAACATCTGAAGAAAAATGGCTGATATATTTCTGTATGCATTCAAACATTTCCAGATTGACAGCAATTTTATAGAGAATACTCTCTTAGGGGTCCTTATTGTGGATCCAATAAGTATTGTGGATCCTCTCTGTCCTCTTCTGAGAGCTGATTGTTGATGCAAATTAACTGTATTTTCAATGGCACGATCTAGTCTTCTCTTTTGGGCTTTTATTCTACATTCTCTTCAGTGCCAGAAGCACCCTCTATCCTGTGATTACATGCTGGAGAAGGCAAAACCATTTCCAATCTGTGATTACTCTTCACTTCTCTTTGATCATTTAATCAGCAGAACCCACAAATGCAAAAGAAACGATGCAAATATTTGTATGCATAGCATGGTCAGGACATAGTGGATCTCTTATCACACTTGTAAAGTACAAGTAGAGGGAAAAAAATGAGGGAGATTCAACATGGATCTCACAGAAGCCACGCATCCTGGCATGTTGTTAAATAAAAGAGTGATCTTTGTGACTTTTTTTGGATATATGCAGGGTGATTCAGACACCTTCTGCTTGATGACTGACTTTTCCAAGTCCTCCATAGTCATAAAGTAGTGGCAGGGAAGGTTATTAAAAATATACAAATCTGATTGACTCTCTACAGAACTAGGCAAGTACCTGTAATTAGTGTACAGAATTATGTTGAAATGTTATAAAATATTTTTTAAAGTAATTCTGGTCTTGCTAAATGACAAAGTTAGTAGTAGCCTAATTTTTTAATTAATCCATTTTCAAGTTGTTCCGTCAATATCCAACTATTAATTTGAAGCTGAAATGAAAAACCCTATTAACATTTTGTCAGCATCCTCTCACTTCTGATATTGAGAAACATTGTTCTGAGAACAGGTGGGCAGTAGGATATGTGCGGTCTGGGGTTCCTTGAGGGATGCATACCCAATAATGCCAGCCCCTCTTGAAGATTTCCTGCACACTGGTGGTGGGTTAGGACAGCTGCTTTTCTTGTCTCACCATGGGCAGGATTCTCCTTTTGCCACCCAACAGCAAACGATGGGGTTTGAAAATGCTGTGGAATCCTTCTGGAGGCCTGGAGGTAGGTACCACCAGCCAGCAGAGACTTCAAACAGGCCCTGATGAAAACCTGTTGTGTTAGAGTGTGTGTGTGAGTGCCATTAAAAACCAACATGCTGGCTCCTTAAATCTTGGTCCAGACTCTGTTTAAAGGATAAATTCTATACATGCTAAAACAAAATGAGATAAGATTTCCAAATTTCTGATTTTAAAAGAATGGAAAAAAGTGAAAGATCATGAGTGACTCATATTGACTATTCAAGGGACTGTATTTCCTACTCATTGTGTGGTTGAAAAAATGAAGTATTTGACCAATACAAAGCTCTGGCTTTGTTCAGAAGTGAAAACAGAATTTAATTTTCCAGGGTCAAAGGAGGGAGTAACCCAGATAGGTTTTTTGGGTGACATAAGCTACTTTGGTTTTACTATTTTAATATATACATTTTATTTGAAGAATTTAAAATTACTTTATAAGCAACAATACTTCCATGCAAGTGCTGGGAAAAACATTATTTCCTGCAGTCACAAAATACATCAGAAATAGAGTCTGTAGTGTAGCTAGTCGTTGTGCATCTCATCTTCTCCACCTGGATGCACTGAAAATCTACAGAGGTCCTGTCATTAGGAAAAATATAAGTGAAATTCAAAACTGCATTGCACAATTTATATTTTTTTATTACTAAAAAGGTTGGTTTTTCCTTTATAAATAAGATAAAAATAAATCAAAGATAAAAATCCCAGTAACAAGGGAGGCACACAGCTTTCCTTGTATTCAAACATCTCAAGACACCCAACACCTTCAATCTCATTTTGAAAGTTTTTTGTTTTGTGGACCATTCACAAGACTATTATGTTGATATTAACAAATTTATTACTTTGATTATTTTGATTGCTTACTCTGATCATATTAGAATCAACCACTGTCCAGACAACTCCTGGTGATGAGGAAGTGAAATTCATACATGGTTTTAAGATACAAGGTACAAAGTATGTAGTATAAATAATTGGTTCACATCTCTTATTTTGATGGGGAAGAGTTTGTTCAAGTGCCCTTTAATGTTTCAATACTTGAAGTGCATTTGAAGTATACTGAGCAGCTGAGTTTCTTCAGTATGTGTGCTCTCTCCTGCATGACAAAATGTAGCAATCTTTAGTGCATACCTTACACACTATTTTGTATACAAATAATAATTCTTAATGTACCCTTTGTAAATTTATCATTTTTTGCCCTTCACTTTATTGATGGAGAACTGGAAGCAGAGAAATGTGTGATGATTCCCCCCATAAAACAAAAGAGTGTGTTGGTCACAGCCTGGAGATGGGACCTTCAGGTCCCCGACCCTGGGCTCTGCAGCAGCACGACCTGTCCTGAGCTTCCAGACTAGTTATGCTGCAACAATAGAGGCTCATGGACTAGAATAATGTTCTGAGAAGAGCCCTAGAGCTTTCTAAATGTCACCATAACCTCTGTGGGACACAAAATGTTCATGGATGACGTTCTGTTCCGATATGGCAGTATGAATGTATTATTGGAGAAATGGTTCAGCTGTCATTAGCTAAAGAAGAAGCCAAACCCTCTGGCTTGTGCCTTGCTGCAGTGAACCCCAGCTCTGCTCTGATCTTTCACACTCACCCGTGGCTCTGAGCACAACCAGCCTTGGGCAAGGCTCCTAGGAAAATAGAGGGAACGCCTGTCGGCTGGTCTACACGCAGATTTGGGGACATGTTTATGTTGATTTAGAAAGGTCTGTAGCTCTTTGGTTTGCATCAGTGAATTTATATTATCATCATGTGGCTTTCTAACACAATGGGTGATTGTTAAGATTCTCTGTTGGAAAATAAAATATGGAACATTGGCTAGCTAAAGAATTCCTCTTGCCTGCTGTTCTTCTGTTTGCCTAAGATTGCTGCATTTTTTTGTGAAAAAGGACACACCTTTAAAATAAATCCCAGCTGTAATGTTTTCACTAACCTTAAAGAAGGAAGGGACAGGGTAGCAGCCTGGAGTTTTCACTGAAACTAGTAAAAGTGCAAGCTCACTTGGAGGGAAAGGCAGTTTAAGGCCATGTAAGGAAGAAGCACTTACCATTTAATGGATCCATCAGTTTCTCTCACAGAGGTCACAAAATGACTGAAAATTGCATTTCTCTTTGCCATACTTACATATTTTTGAGTAAGGAGAGCTTGCAAACAAGCTAGAACAAATGTCAAGGGTTTTTGTTTAAATAGCTAAGAAAATTGCTGTAGCTTACAGATGATACAAAAAGCATTCCCCAGATTTCAGGGCAGGTGAAACAGCCGAACAGAAAGAATGCAATGCTGCTTTTAAAAATCGTAATAAAGCCCTGATCTTTTAGTACACTTGTTTGCATCTTCTTCATGTCATCTTGAAGTGTTCAAAGTTAGAGAGCTCTTTCTCTCCTGGTGCAGAGTGAACACAAGGCAGGGGCTCTGCGTTGGCATGATGAAGTGGCTTGACAGCCTCAAGCCAAAGAAAAAGGGATGGGGAAAGGCATATGTCAATATTTATATGATTTTCTTTGAACTTGAGAAATCAAACTGTCAAGCTGAGACAATCTAAGTACAAAAATTCTTCAAAAATCCTTCTCATTTTTCTGTCAACAACATCACCATCACCTTTGCAATCCCCAGGAAGACTGATCTTATATATTTTATAAGACTGTATTACTGTACAACAACAACAAACACACCCCAAAAATTTTTTTTCTTATTCACTCAAGATTAAACATGAGGATGTTCCTGTTTAATTTTGAACCTCTCCAAATCTAATGGCAACTTTAGGTCTCAGCTCTCTACTCAGCATCTTCTCCATAAAAGCCTGCCTAGCTAGCACTTTCCTTTCTTTTTAAAATAGCAAGAATTCAAGTCTTGCCTCATCTTCAAAGTGCAACTACAGTACCTTATCTAAACACTCAGCCCAGCTTTTCTCTGCTTAGCTAGATTAAGCAGGCAGCTGGAAATACTGTAATGTGTTTAACTTAGGAAATAAAATAGATTTCAGCCTAATTACTTTATATTTACTTTTCTTGTCAAGTTTTAAATGTCAAAAGATAGAATCTTTTGGCCCAGAGCCTGGCCGAGCCTTGCCTTCAAGACCTACCTGCTTCTAGAACATCAAAGATAAAGGAAGAGAAAAGAATATTCATCACATCTAAATTAATTTCTGCTTCACCGGCATGTAATATAAATGTGCTCTCCTGTTACAGGGATTTTGCTTTTTGATTTTCATTATAGATATGAGCTATATGCTAGTTGCAGAGTTTTAGCTCTGTGTGTCTGTTGGAAACAGAGATTTGATACGAAAATAGATGTTTCTGGACAGAAAGTATTGTTTTAGCTTTCTGGCTCTGTAAGAACACCAGATTCAAAACTGTCTCAAATGACAGGTATTTACTCTGCTTAACCTACAACATTGTGTGAATCAACACATACAGGTAACCAAGGGCAATGCCAAATCACAGCCAAAATACTGAGTAGATTTATGTCATTACCTCACTAACAATGCTGGATGGGGACACAGGCTCTTGTTCCCTGGGGACACAAGCTCTTGTTCCCTGGGAACACAGGCTCCTGTTCCCTGGGAACGCAGGTTAATGTTCCCTAGGGACACACTCGCTGCTCCCTGGGGTCACAGGCTCCCTGCAGGTAGAGGATGATCAACATTAGGCATAATAAATGGCATTTTTTCATACTGACATTTTTAGCATTCCCAGCTGCAGGGTCACTTTGAGCTAAACTTTTCCCTCCTCCTCCCCAAGTCCTCCAGGTTTAGTTCTTTTCTCCCAATAAACGTTAAAACCCTTCTCTATGTGCAATAATACATTTATGCAGCATCAAAATAATTTTTCCTGCATTAGGTAATTTTACATTTTTTGTGGCTTTTTAAACATTTATGAGTGTTTCTAGAACAATATCTGTCATGTGAAAATTCCTGATGAGTTTTAGGCTTGCTAACAAACCAAAATTATTTTGACGAAATTAATTCATAACAGGATTTCAATATATAGTATTTTGTGACATGCTACACCTGATGCATTTCAGAACCTGGTTGTATGGTGGAGAAAACGAAGTGTGTGTGTTGAAATTTCCCAAGAGCAACAGGCAAAGCCAAAAGCTTGGGTCTTTTGTATCTATCTCTTGAGGCCTGAAGGAAAAGCTGGCTTTTCAGAATGGGTAAGACAAGTCACCATGTGGGCAGGAAAATGCAGTACGAACGAACAGGGTACAACAGCTTTTATTTGCTTCCCTTTACTTACATTTTTCTTCCAGCAAGCTCAAAGAATTTCTGCAGAAATTCTCCTTGTGGCATATATAGCAGTGGGTTCAGTTCCTGCTTTACCACAATCCAGGAGCTTGCACACACTCAGGTGTCTGCAGAAACTTTGGTCTTTTTCTATTGAAGCCATTATTGCATCCTCATTTATTTTTCTCTTCTGGAAAAGATCCTGGTCTTAGTTTTTTCCTGTGTTTCCTTTTCCTTTTCAAATGCATTGAGAGTTGATGAAATTGGTTATACTTGAGTTAATCAGAGCTTTAAATCACACCCAAGGGTTGGATTAAACACAGCTTTGTCCATGTGTCACGGACTCCTTACCAGAAGCTGAATTTTGATGTCTGACTCAGCAGAAGCAGTCACAAGAGATTCTGGTGTGCATGCTGTTTACTCAAGGAACCACAGCATGTTAAATATTAAACAAAGAAGTTAGGCAAAAGATACAGATTCAAGGGGAGCTATTGATAAAAATAGCCAAACTGCAGACAAGATACAGCACTACCGCAGAATAAAATCTGAGGGAACTGGCGGGGTTGGGGTAATCTCAGAGCTCTGTGAATGCTTGAATTTCTTCTGAGAGCTGCAGCACGGCTGTTTGGTAGCTACTACTAATAGTGTGATGAATTTGTACTTGAATTTGAATACTGTAATCCCAAATAGGCCCAATGTGTTAGTGCTGCAAAGTGCAGTAGAGTGTAGCTGCCTCCCCTCCCACACTTGCTGTGCTATGCTGTGTTGAATCTTTTGGGCAAAGCAGATACCTACAGAATCTCTCTTTTTGGAATCCAGGAGTGTGAACTCTTCAGCAGCTACACAGAAAATCTCTCCTTTCAGCACGTTCCTGCAGGTAATGAATATGTACAGAGAGAACAAAAAAAAAAAAAAAAAAAAAAAAAAAAAAAAAAAAAAAAAAAAAGACAGAAAAAAAAAAAGACAGAAAAAACCAGACCTGACAAGTGCTGCATTTGCAACAAATAAGAAAGCCCCCACAATTTTGTTTTAGTGTCACAATAAACAGAAAAAAATGTGCAAACTAATGCTCTGGTTTGAGATGAGAAGAAAGAGCTCAAAAAGTATTGAGCTGGCTTGTTTCAGAAACTAGGCAGAATGAAACAAGTTTGCATTTGTGTCTGTGGGTCCTGCTCAGAGTCAGTTAAAATAATGCCATTTTCAAACTGAAGTTCTATTTAGTAGAAAATGTTCTCTGACTTCCCCTCTTCTGTTGACAATTCTTTTTTTCTATAAATAACAATACTTCTCTTGAATGTCCATTTCCTCATCTCTTTATGTTCCTACTAGACTTTGGGAGAAAGAAGGTAATTTTCAGATAAAAGCATCTTCCTGACTTTTCCACCATGCTTATATCCAGAATGTAACATATTTACATTCCAAGGAAGAAAAAAAAAAGCCAAGAAATAGGAAGACTGATTTTTTTTAAATCAGATCAGGCAAAGTCTGACAGTCCAATTGTTTTGCAAGGCTTTATATTCAGTGGGTCCTTCCCTTTGTAAAGGCTCACTGTAGGAACTGGGCTTGGCAGAACTTAATCTAGAGGCATAAATCCTTCTTTGAGTCCCACTCTCTCATGACAGAATGCAAGTTTAGATAACTCCAGCTGTGAAGCTGTATGTTTCATAATCATAGAATCACAGAATGACCAGGGCTAGAAAGCACCTTAAAGATCCAAACTGCTGCCTTGAGACCTTCAGGTAGTGCAACCTCTTTGGAGATATTTGCTGACTCCTTTGGTTATCCCTGTTCACACCTATCCTTGCTTCCTCTGTGTGGCTGATACCCATGTCCTGAAACCTTCTTTTCTGCCCTCTTCCCTTGTGACTCCCACAAGTCTGCACCTATACTGGCCTTCTCTTGCCTTTGATTATGTCCCATCTCTGTCAGACTGTGGTAACAAGTGTTCCTGTAATTGGTCAGTCCTGCACAGTCCTACCAGCACTGAGGCAGAAACAAGGGGGTTAGTTTGTGCTGGAGCAATAAATTCATTGAACTATTTCCTTGGAAGCTAGGGGACAGGAAGCAAGGAGGGAGGATGGGCTTGTGTTGGCAGGTTAAGCTTGTAGGGGGCAATTCACAGATTTGCATTTTATTTCTGAGGTTCCAGTGATTCCTTCTTCATATAAACTATCAGACAGGATTAAAAAGAGAGAGGATAAATAATGCATGGTGTTATTCACTGAAAAAATATTGCTAAAATTCACTTCAAACAGCATACTCTATTATATAGTCAGATTTTCCAGACCCCTTCCATTAGTGCCCATTTAAACATGTAATATTTTCCAATTAAATGTGTTGGTAGGAATTATTCATTTTAATAATTAAAGTATTTCCAGAGCTCCCTGAAGAGCGTTACCATGGAGGATTGGACCCTCTGCTGGGAACACTCACAGCGTGTTAGTGTACACTGGAGGCCAGCTGCTTAATCAGTAGTGCTGGAGCATGAAATCCAATCCTGAGGAACATTAGCATTGGTTGCATATAGCTGTCCTTTCTGTGGCTCTGCCAAAGTCAGATTTTTGCGGCAGCTTTTGAATTCTGGGGCTTTTGAAGCACCTTAGTGATGGCTTCCTCAGAGATTTGGTCCTCTTAGATTGTTCATCAAGGACACAGTGAAGCTTTTATGCTCCAATCATTTGCCTTGTGTCACTTCTGGAAGACTGCTAGCCCAGACTACTGACAAGTTGGTCTTTCCTCTCCTTCCACTAAGTCATGTTCTTGGCATGAATGATCAGAAATTAAGATGGATGTTGAAAACCTTGTGGGGTACTCTGCAGAGGAGGGTTTGGTGTGGCATCCCTGGCCAATATTCCCATTTGCCATGCCCATGCAGTGCACTGGTTGGCTACCAGCAGGCTTGTGTGGCTGCCACCCTCCTACTGGAGATGGCTGATGCTCTGTGTTTGTGTGTGGGTGCATGAAATGAGACAGACAGACTGCAGAGTAGTTTAGAAACAAGAGATAAGATACAAAATTAAGTTTTGTACCATCAGAAGATCTCCAGTTCATATTGAAAGACTTCAGTTAAACTGAAAAAAAAAACCTGACAAACAACTGAAGATGAGAATCACAAGGTCTATGTGTTTTTCAAATTTTATAACTCTGTTTCTGGTTTTGTTTTGTATAAATAAGAAGGAGGAGGATCAGAGGGCTGGTTAAAATATCATGTTGTTTCAGGAAAGCATAGAAACCTGAAGGGAGATTTTTTTTAGCTAAACCTAACAACCAGGGAAAAAAAAAAGAGTCAAAGAGTCACAGAAAAGCTGTCAACAAAATAAGTTAATTATTATTACAGATCTCTTTGCACTATTTCCTTATCTACAGATAGAAAAATCAGATTAAGTAGAAATACTAATACCTCTTAAAAATGTGCCAGCAGTCCAGACTGCCTACATTGTCCTAGGGAATCAATAATGCTGTGAAATATTCAAATGTTTTCTTGGTCTGATTTTTAATGCTTATTTTATACCCTTATATCCTTGGAATACTTACAAATAAAATTCAGAGTTTGTGTTCTTCAGGCTGTGATTTGGAGATGTATGAAAGTTTATCAACTTTCAAGTGGGGAAATTATCAATGGTCAAAGATAAAATATTCTAAATAATTTATCCTTGAAAGAATCCTTAAAAAAAGAGTTATGAAACCAGCAGAATCTGGCAAGATCTGAGACAATTTTTCATCTTGAAAATATCAGCCTAATTACATAAAATGTGCTGAAACCTAGACCAAATAATCAGGGTAATTGTTTAGTAATTCCATTAATGATGAGAAACCAAACTCTCATCTGAAATTGGGATAGACTCTATTGAAAGGTTTGAAAGTTCACAACAGACAAGAAGATAATTTTCTACCTACGTACCATATATTTATATTCACTGGAGGGTAAATGTAAATCCTTCTGCTAGAAAGACCTTTTTTACAAGGACAAATAAATTTAATTGGTCCTTATTTTCTGATAGCTCTTTTCTTTCCCAAATCCACTTTGGAATTGTATTAACTGTTTACTGGTGGGATTTGGAATGCTTAAACTTCTCCTGTACTGTAACTGATGGCTAAGGCGCACACAGTATATAAGTGGAAGTGTGCTTGTATACTTTTGTATCCCACAAGAGCCACTCTGCAGCCAGTACTGACATCAAACCTTGCCCTGTTTTGTCTGCCTAGGTGTTGGCTGACAGCGCACCACTGCAGCAACCAAGATAAATCAAGTCCTGGGCTGCATCCATTGGGACATTGCTGGAGACAGAGACAGGATCATCCCAATCTTCTCAGAGCTTGTCAGGCTGCACCTGGACTATTGCATGCAGTTCTGGGCCCCACAGATCAAGAAAGATGCAGAAAGACTGGAGAAAGTCAAAGAAAGCAATGAAGGTGATTGAGGGGCTGAGGAAGCTTCCCTGAGGAAAAGCTGAAGGACTTTTATCTCTTCTTCCTGGAGAAGAGATTGCTCATGGAGACCACATCCCATATTTCGATACTTAAAGGGTGGATACAAAGAGAATGGAAGCTTTCTTCATAAGTAGACACAAGGAGACTGCATGAGGCAATGATATTTGCACTGGGAGAGATTTCATATTGACATAAGAAGCTGTTCACAGCGAGTACAACCCATCACTGCAACAAATTCCCCAAGTATGTGGTGGAGTCCTCATTGCTGGAGGCCTTCCTGCTGCTTTTGGACAGGACAATCATATAACTTCCGTTTCCCACAAATATTGGACCAGGTGTTCCTTTGAGAATTCCTTACCAATCCGGACTGTTCTGTGATTCCACAATCTCATGGAACCAGAGAAATATTAAACAGCCAGAAAATTTTGTTTAGACAAATCCACTCATGTTTTGTTTATTTTGTATGTATCAACCCCATAAGTGCCTCTAGAATGTTACCTTTTCTTCATGTCATTGCAGCTACTTGAGTGTGCAGAAATAACAATATATTTTATACTCAGCTTGGTGTCTGTGAGACACAAGACAGACCTAAAATTATTTAACAAGCATAATCACTAAGGATAGCCAGGATATAGCTGTGGATCTGCTCTTCTGTAGCCTGAACAAGTGCACTGTGTTTCTTGATCCTTTCTTCAATGTTTCTTTGCCAAAGAAGCAACAGTCCATAACTGTTCATAAAAACTGTGTTTACCTGCATTTCAGTATCACTTGGTAAGTCTTATGAAACTAAATTTGGAAAGTGCTGGCACATAATTCTTCATGTTCTTTGTGTTCCTTAACTTATCATTGGCATTATCTGGTGAAAACAGACTGAGCTTAGTAGTACTGAATGAAGTAACAGACAGTAAAACTGGCTTAAATAATTCTCATTTACAATTATCTGTATTGCTAAAATGACATAGCACTCATTGATGAGAGCAGAGCAAGCAACTAATGTCACTTATATACCTCAGTTTTAGCCTTGAGCACTGATTTGCACAATCAATTTCAATCTTCTCAGGGACCTGACTAGTTGTGCAGCTTGTGGCCTCATTTAATATGCATTAGTTAAACTGTGATGGAATTGGAAGAAGTGAATCAAACTAGGGACAAAAATAAGCAATTGACTTATAATATTTATAAAACATAATCCACAAAACTGTCTTATTTTTCCCCCTCTGCTTTTATTTTCTGAATACTGCAGCTGACTTCAGTATGACAGTACTGAAGTTGCCTCTTATGACAATACTCACTGGTGCCTCTGAACTGATGTAGCAAGGTCACAGGTATTTGGTCTTCTCTTTTCTAAGGGAGGACCTGAACGTGGGCCCATGACAGAGGAGTCCAGACTGATATCACTTAGGCAGCCACACATTGCTAGTAAGTATGGCACAGGAGTACCAGCAGCTGGGTACTCAAAGCAGCTGATCAATTATAACAGAGCAATACTTATAACAGAGCAATAATCTCCTGCCCACTGCTGGAAACCAGAACAGGACAACCAACTGTTGCCTTCTTCAGGGGGCTTACTCCTGGTACACATCCAAGACCAATATGGCTAAATTTAAAATCAGATCCTTGTCTGTCCAGTGCTAGGAGCCCCTGCTGCTATTGCCCTAGCTGTCAGCATTCAGTCTTTCTGGCACCGCACCCTCTCCCTGTGCCTGTCACAACCACAGTCAACTTTCTTCCCTGTTCAACATACTCTAAGCTGTCCCTGTAGCTGAAACAAGATGGATTTCAGTGTGTCTTTGCTCAGACATGAGCAGGAAAGGCTCACTGGAAAGGCTGACAAGGTTAGTAATCCTCCAGCATATACCAGACAGAATGTGTTTGTGAAATTGTTCTCAAACCTCTGAAGTTAACAAGTATACAAAGTATACAAAGGCAGACCAGCACTCATTTCACTACCTCTGCCTTAATTCATCATAACATGAACTACAGCCAATAAGGAATGAATTTCTAAAATGTTAAGTCCACAGTACCAGTTCTGATTCCACAGGAACACCCTGTATCTAGTGCTCCTTTTGTAAGCCCAAAGCTTGCAAATGCTCTTGGTTTATAATTAGATCCTCAGGCATGTGAAGGTGCATCAACTGTGACTTGGCTAAAAAACAGGCAATAAACAAGCTTAGTGGCTGATAACAAATTAAAATGTTTGGCAAAACCGTGTATGCCTCCACAAATATTTTGCTTATCTTAGGTTCTCCACAGCCCCTGGCCATGGGTTCCTTAGGAGTCCAGGACCCCCAAGCCTACAAGGAGCTTCCTTGCCAATGTGCAGACTCAGTTTCTCTTCTTGCCCCCTCAGTTTCCAATATTTTTCCTTTGACAGCCAGTCCCACCATTAAACAAGAGCTCTGTACCAATAAAGCACCTTTATTTCTCACTGCATGATCACCTCCTGGCTTGTAAGACTAGTAGTCATATCTCAAGCTTTGCCTAACTTAAACCTCAAACATTATTTTGGACACCACTTTTTCTTAAAACTCCACCAGTCCTGTTTCACCTCAGTGGGAGATTTTGAAGAAAAGTGTGAGTCTGTACCATCACAGCTTGCATGAATGCCATTGTGTGGGAGAAGTTAAAGATGAAAAGTTTGTGTTCTGACAGAATCAAACTTAAGGACCAACTGCATCAAAGAGAATTTTATATCAGTCCAGTAAGATACCCTCAATGCTACTGCACACTTTATTTTTTTTTCACAATCAGAAAGTTGGCAGTGGCACCACTTATTGGCCAGTAAGGGCAACAAATATGGGAAGTGTTTGTGCAGGAAAATGAGGAGAAGGAAGAAAATCAAGGATAATCATGCTGCTTGCCATCTCCTTGTCTCAAGCAAAAAATGTCTGACATGAAGCTTGGCTGTAAAGGCTTTGAACCAGGTTGTCAGGTGCTGCCAGAGCTGGTTCAAGGAGAAGAGATGTTCAAGGAAGAGGTGTTGTTCATGCTGGAGAGCTGAAACATGTTTCTCTAACGCTCTTCTTGGTATCTACCCCGACGGCTAATGAGTTAATTAGAATACATGTATATATAGTCATTATTTACACCTTCCCCCAACTTTGTGGTATGGATCTGACCTGTTTCTTCTCCACTCTTCTCCCACTCCACCCACCTCCAAATGGCTACCAATCTGTGACATTTTTTGCTCATTTGTTAACAGTTGTGCAAGCTGGCCTTCCTGTGCATGGAAAAACAAAACAGTTCATTTCCTCTCTGCATTTCTACCCCGTATGAACAACATCAACACGGGGCTCTCTTGAAAAATATTACTATAGCAACTGGTCTCAGGTGTCTCTCAGCAAAAGCCCTCAATACTGTGTAAAAGCTATTCAGCTCAACATATTAATACATTTGACCTCATTGCCAGTTTTACTCCTGAGAAGAAAAAATAAGTTTGAAATTAGAGAATTCATAAAATTTCTGCTTACCTGGTAACAAATAGTAAGACAAATATATAAATAAGCAATCAAATAAGAATTAGTATCTTTTACTTTCAAAGTTTTACTTCAGGTAAAACATTCCACTTCAATTTTTTAGTGTTCAGTAATCATATTTTAGCAACCCTTCTCAAAGCTACTTTTCACTGGCAATAATTGTACAAGCTGCAACAAGGAAGACTGTACTCTATGAATTCTTGAGGGTGTTTTTCATTCTAAGTCAACTACTTAGTCTATCTCATGGTATTTAGTTACATGATTGCAATGAATGTTTCTTTGAGCACATGAGGATTAAGAAAGAGATGTTTTCAGTTTCAAATCTAATATATGACTTTGACAGGAAAAAGCTTTCTTAATGTCATTATTGTAAAGCAGATACTTTTAACTGTAGTTGAGTATTTAATAAGATTATTTCAAGGTTTTGTACTAATTACAATGGTGGATCAAAGGCTTTTTCAGCAGGTGAAGGACTCAAAAAATGTATCAGACTTAAACATGTATGTGCACGTTTACATACCAAGCATAATTTAAAAAAAAAACAACATTGAACAACACAAGAAAAGCAGAGGTTTATAAAATGGTAGTATAAAGAAAACTGTATCTTATTCCTATATGCCCAAGCTGCCAGTGGTCATCTAAAAAAATCTGGAACAGTAGCAAAGTCCAGAGATAAATACAGTGCACACCTATGTCTGCTTGAAAACAGAATGGATTTTTGTGTTACTAAAAAAGTAATGGAGTGAGTTATATTATGTGTTGCCTCCTTGTCATGTGTTGCTTCTGCTGTGTTATGCTGCCACTGCATGTCACTCACAACAGCAGTGAGATTTTAGCAAGGCTTGTGAAGTTGTGGTGGGATTACCCTGCTGCTTGCAGGGAAAAGATCCACCCTCATTTAAAAGTAAATATAACTTTGACTTCTACACAAGAGTAATTATTCATAGCATTATATTACTGTAATGTAAATCCAGAGAAGAGCTAGTGGCAGTCTGTGCTTTGTTTCTGGAGTTTACCATGTCATTTTCTTTCACATTAAAATTCCAGTGGCTACATGACAGTTAAGCCATTCTCATTATTATCTTGTACTTTATATTCCAAACAACTTAGAAGTCAGTCCACCAAAAAATGGAAGTTTGAAAACAAGCTTTTAAACACTCTAAAATGCTTTAATTTTTCCCCACTGCACTATAAATATGTAAGTATTCATAAAATTCAAAACTATTTCTCAAATTGTAACATGTTTGTAACTCAGATACTGCTGCATAACTGAAAGAGAGCACCATTATTTTCTTTCATTGCTACAAGTTAGAAACTCTGAATTGTAAAGAGCACACATTTTGTCTGGACAAATTCTTAGCATTGATTGACTTTTTTTGAGGTGGGAGAGATAAAGTGTATTTTTGTATTGTAAATTTTTAAGTTTGTACTGTAGCTTTACATATTGATAAAACAAACTTCATTATGTAATTTTTCTTACCAATCCTCCCATCTTTTGTTTTAAAATAAACTAGATTGTACTTGTTATTCTCTCCAGGATGAAATTTGGAGTAAGGTCTGAAGGTCTGACTCACACCTGCTGTTTTATCCACATGTTATTTTAGCTGTCAAAACCTTTATTGGAAGAAAATAGTAAGAGTGAAATGAAAAGGATAAAGAACCTTGTATGTCATCAAGATAATGTATTTCTCTGCTTTCTGTTTTCTTCAGTAATCATGTGATTTAGAAATTTTTACTTTTTACTGTAAAAAAATGTAAGTTCCTGCAAATAGATAAAAAAATTAAGGCTTTGACTTTCATCAGTCTTTGGGAAAATGGGAAGGAGAGGAGAGGAGAGGAGAGGAGAGGAGAGGAGAGGAGAGGAGAGGAGAGGAGAGGAGAGGAGAGGAGAGGAGAGGAGAGGAGAGGAGAGGAGAGGAGAGGAGAGGAGAGGAGAGGAGAGGAGAGGAGAGGAGAGGAGAGGAGAGGAGAGGAGAGGAGAGGAGAGGAGAGGAGAGGAGAGGAGAGGAGAGGAGAGGAGAGGAGAGGAGAGGAGAGGAGAGGAGAGGAGAGGAGAGGAGAGGAGAGGAGAGGAGAGGAGAGGAGAGGAGATGTAGTGCAGAAAGGGTCTGGATCTTCTGTATCTGGAAGATTTTTTTTCTTGCCTGAAATCCAATTTTGCATGAAAATTCTTTATGTATGGTACACCTTAGACTTCAGTTCAAAGTCAGTTCACATAGCACAGCAAACTAACCCAGAAGAGCAAACTAACCAAGAAGAGCAAACTGACCCAGAACAGCACACCAGCCCAGAACAGCACTGCCCAAAGTTAGTCAGGAAAAAAATGCCAATACAAACAGGGACTTTCCTCAGACCTTTCAAATGCTACACTTAAAACTGCAGAGAGGTGTGTACATCTGCTCCAGAATAAGTTATAATACCAGAATAGTCCTGGTATTCTGCTTTTTTCAGGGCAAAATTGCCAGACTAACTTACAGATGTACAAAGTAGTGTTTGGGTCTAACTGTATTCAGTAGTGTCTAGAATTTCCTTAAAAAGAGGGAGCACTGGTTCATCTCCTTTCTGCGCTGTGGAGATACACAAAGAGAAATCCAAATATATATGAATGCATGTTGGCTGCTGTGGGGTGCAAATCTGTGGTAGGTGCCTGTGGCAATCCAGGAACATCCCAGTGGGAATGGGCTGAGGAAACATTCGAGGTCTGCTGGGACAAGGAGATATTTTACAAGAACAAGTGTTATGTGAGCAGGAAATTCTGCTTCCTATTTCCAGGATGCCTAACATTTCTGGTGATCAAGGTAGCCACTGGATGTTATGGCATATGTAATAAGACTTTACATGGGAGTGAGAATCTGTACCTGCTCCAGGACACCTGGAGCTCACTGCTGCACTGTCCTTGGTTTCTCTCAGTCCTGCATCAACCTTGACTCATGCACTGCAGTGAAGTGGTTAGGGTAAAAGTTGTGAGATTGGAGAGAAGTTTTAGATATGTAAAAGCAGAGAGAGAAAAGGAATTTGGTATTGTTATATAAGATGTGACCCAGCTTACTTGACAGAAATGTTTTCCTCCTCTCCAGTTCTTAGTGATTATTTTAAATGAGGGCAGTTTACCAGTACATTCTGAACAGACAGAGGCTCTTGCTAAAAGGTACTTACACAGTCTGAAGTGTTGCTTATCTAGCAGAGAGCACTGATACGGAAGCAGAGGTCGAAATGCTTTGGGCTGAATGTCACAGTCAGACCAATGGTGCAAAACCTGTACCCAAGGTTCTTAGAGCTTCCTGGTCTCTAGAAGATTCTAAAGGTATCTAGAAAGTTAAAATGAAAAATGGAGGCATTTAAGGAACTTTGTGAAGTTTTGGAGAGAGACAGAGAAAAAAATCACAGGTCTGGGTTTACTGAGTCACTGAACTTTTTCATATTTGATAAAGTAAAATTAAATAAAGTCACATACAATGTATGGGGGGGAAATGTCTCATTCTTATTACTGTTTCTGCTCAGGGTATTATTTTTGTACTTTTACTTTTTACCAGTACATTCTTCAATATTCTGATACCTGTCCAAAGGCACTGTCAGGGAAACTTCAGCTTGAACAAATGATTTTGTTCTTCCTCTACCGGTGACTTGGAATTTCTTACTGCTCCTTCACCTGCTTACAAAGAGGTGAAATGATTTCATGAGTTTGTTGATTTTGAGGGCAATAAGCAATGCCTAAAAGCAGAGCTCAGGCTGCAGGGGTGTTTTGTCTGGTAGCTCAGGCCCCTCAACCTCTTAGGAAACATCATTTTCTCCATCTCTCTGTGACACTGGAAAAGCTGATTCAAGCCTTTATTTATACAGCCATAAATAAATAAAGCGGATTGTTAAGTAACCACCAACTGTTTTATTGTATTTTGCCATTAGTGTGAAAGGTTTGCCAGTTTATGCATCTAGCAAGTAATGATATCAACTAGGAAAAGAGGAAGCTCTTCTCACAGGGGAAAACTCCTATCCCCCCCTGAATTCAACATGAAAATAAACAGAGTAAAAATAATCTATAAATAAACCAAATAAACTCATATGTCACAATGCCTTTCACACCAGTCTTAATAATCATGATCCGTGTCATTCAGAGGCTGTTTTAAGAACCAGCTGGGATAATTATCGCTTGGCTTTGAATCCAACATTAGTACTAGAATTAAGAAATTGATCATTTTATCCCAGGTGCCAGGTGGCAAAACTTCTTTCCTCCCCAGGTATTGATAAACCCCTGGGGCTTACTGCAGAAGACAGCCTGAGGTGCACAGTCATTAGCCTTCCTTTGCACTCCCCAGCTCTACAGGCAGCTATGTCAGAGGAGGGGAGATCAGCTAAAGCCAGTCATAGCAATCTGTGGCAATAACAACATGCCAGAACTCTTAAACTGCTGTGAGGGCTGATTTTTCTCCTTCCACCTCTGCTTTTTCTGCCTCCCTGCTGTAGAAATGCACCAGCGTTGCACTCTTCTGATAGACTTGAACCTTTCACATCTCCTAGAATGAGGGAAAGGCAGCTGGATTCATAGCACCTCATCTGCAGAGTGTTGGCTGCCCAAATGAAGAATAAACAGGTGAATTTGGTGAGTTTCTTGTTCTATTTAAATGTGTTGAAAAGAACTAAGAGGGTTTTCTTAAAAGTTAATTTCAGATGTGATTGCTCTTTCCTAAGTCTCTAGAGTGGCATGGCTAGGAAACTCTGGAAATTTACTTTAATAGCTCACGCTGAACCTCTGAGATCAGCTGCAGGCTGGAGTAGAATGACTGCAAAGCTACAAATGCCTGAAAATATCACTCTTCTTGACTGATGCAGCATCAGGATGCTTGAGACTTTGTATCATACAGCAATTAGCTGTTTACAGATTTGTTGCTCCAGAACAGGCAAACAAAGTGATGAATACAGAAAGGTTTCAAATGTCCTAAATAAATTAGCACTGTCATGGAAGGCAAAAGATTAATTTCAAAACTACCACCCAGTTTAATGTAATGTAACAGCACTAATTAATTCATGATGCTTTTAAATAATAGGGACAAAATAAACAAAAGTTACTTTTTTTTCAGTCATGAAAGAATACTAGTGTTTTGACTTCTCTGTTCTGATTGCTCAGTCTTAATTCTTGTACACAGAGTGTATACACGGAGTGCCAGTGTTTTGGTCTTTGTTACCTACAGAATTTGTCTACATTTTTAGCAGCATTTGTTATATGGGGTAGGAAGTTGATTAAATGACAGCTGGTTTCTGCACCCTGTTCTGGTACCAATATGCAAATGCATCTCAAGGGCTGATACTTAACTGTGTTGAGAACTTTGACCAACCGGAATTGGTTTTGGATGAGTGAGATGTTTTCACCGGGGGTTTTGATTGTTATTGCTTTGGACTTCACAGTTTATTAGACTAAAGAGACCAGGGTTTTCAGGTGCCATAAAATTATGTTATTTGGATGACAAGAATGTAGAATTTTCTTGCTCTGTGAAATGGATTTTACACAGAACCTGTCCTTCTGTGACTAAAACTGTACAAAAAAATTTTCCCAAAGAAGGCCAATTTGGAAAGGTGCTTCAACTATGGTAAGTGATCTTACTGCTTCCTAAAAGATAACTGTGAAGTGATATATCTTGTTTTTTCTATTTTCCATATTATGACTTTGGTTAAGAGGCACTCTAAGTGAGGTAAGTGCTGAGAGACGATGTCTGACAGCAATGTTATGGGTGCGGGCAGAAGGAGCTTCTTTGGACAGAATAGGGTTTGAGCAAATTTTAAAAAAAGCATTATATGGAACAGCCATCACAGTCCTCTGGCACAGAAAAGTGGGGACCTGCATTTTATTTTTGTGGCTTTCTGTAAACATACAAGTTGATTTATTGACAGCATTAGGACCTGTCTATAGATAGCTGGAAATGATAACATTCTCATTACTGTAAGAAGGGACAGATGAAATGTAAAATGGATTCTATGGGTCTTTTCCGCTGCTATTCAGGTTTAAGAGCAGAAATATTTTGAGATGCAAAATATGCAGGTCTGTCTTGCTTGTGAGCAGCCTCAGAGGCAGAGATGCAGAGGATGTCATATTTTAATGCATAGCAAAGGAGATGAAGACATCCAGGAGTATTTCCCCAGCAAGTGAATAGCATGGTCAATAGATCTCAGTGTTTCTGAAGGATTCTTAAAAATACATGCTTTGTTGTTAGCTATGCTAACTGAACTTGTATGGAGAAGATGGCTTGAGGAGAAGTTAGGACTGGCATTTTGATTTGTGGTTTTTGGACCCCAAACATAGCATGTTGAAATTATATATGAAAATTATTTTAGAGATCTTATTTTTACAACCCAGTGATAGAAAAATATTTTTTCTAATTCCAGTCTCTTCATGCAATTATAAATGTACAAATACCATTTGAAAATCACTAGGTTTTCATGAAGTTGTCTTGTGAAGATCTGATATGCTTTTTTTTTTTTTATATTTCCTCTTTTAATGTAAAAAATTGCACATACTTTAGGTGTCTTAACATCTGCTGATCTCAGTGTTCTCTACAGCAATCCTGTGACTGTTTTGTCATAAATGGTGAAGGGAATACATACATGGAATACAGTACTACTAAAACAATAAACATAAGTTCACTTGGGAACAAAATAATATTAAAAAAGAAGGAAAGTAAAACCCAGTGTTGTCTAATATCAGGAATTTTTCTGAATGGTTAGACTACTTTCAGAAAGACAACAGTATATTTTAAAATGGCTAGGAATGTAAATTTGGAAGATATAATTTATAATAGAGATTAAAGGGTTAATTGTTTCCAGGTTTTGTTTCTAGCCACTGAAAATGACAGTTCAGCTGTGTGATGGCATTCTTCCCAGCTTAAATGTCTTTATTACAAAAAGAGCAGGTCTAGTCCCTATCTGTACTGCTGTATTTTTGATTTTTGGTGGTACTCTACTTTATTAGCATGAACAGTAGTGACCCCATCTTCACATACACCCTAAAACATATTGAAAATTGTTATTGCTGTTTAAAGGAAGCATCTTGGAAAAGGTCCTCCTGATTGTTGTAACAGTATTAGTTGAGCATATGATTCAAAACTCCTTTTGTTGCATGACATCTCTTCTCCAAGAAGTTGAAGTGTCAAGGTTGGCCAGGGAGGATCAACTTGCCTAGACGAGCTCTGGTAAAGCTTTCTTGTGACTAGCACAAAAAAGAAAATGACAGGCTTTTCAGTATCATGCATCTTTAAAGTAGATTTCTGCTGCTTTGGTCTTTTGGAGTCTGTTTCCATTAGTGTCCTCCAGCTTCAGCTTTGACCAGAACTCACCAGCTCACAGAAGATCCTTCAGAAAATCACCTAGCAAGGTACCTCAAGGAACTAATTTTCAGTGCAGCCAGGCCCAAAAGCATGTGTGAATTAGACATCAAAACATTTTCCATCCACAGATTTTAAATGGATGGGTGCATCCCTGAGCAGTACCAGGTGGATAATTTTATAGACTGTGGGCAGAGCAGCCAATTTTCTTGCAGTGATTGTTAACTCTGGCATTTTCTACACATCTGGGTATTGATCTGCTCCACTTTCTGACACTCTGCTCTGCTGGATGAAGGATTGCCTTTCTGCCTTTGGAGTGCTTATTGCTGCTGAGGTATGTTTCATGGATCTTCAGTGCATATGAGATCATATCTCACTGGAAAATAAGTGCTCTACCAACAAGCTGACTCACTCTCCCTGCTGGAGGGGTGATATGCCAGTGTCTGGGTCAGCAGAAGTTTCTCATGACTGAGAACCAGCTGTGGTGATGGGTGTGTGAGTGTGGTGTGGGAGTTGCTGGTTCTCTTGAGAAGCAGGTGTGAAGTTTTCGTGGCATGCAACACCCTCTCCTCACTTTGCTATGAAAGGCACTGCTGCCTGAGAAACACTGTACTCAAATTACACCTGGAGTTACATTGACTGTGCTGATCATTAATTGCTTTTGTCTGATCGCCAATTTTATTCAGTATGAATAGTACAGAGTCTCAGGGGAAAATATAAAATCTTAGGAAGATTTTTGATCTGCTGATCAGAAAGACAGAAGGGCAGCAGACTTTATGTGAAGCACCTGGAGAGGTGTTTTGTCTGAAGTACAGTGAGATGCAGCTGAATTCTGGTTTTCTTTAAGTGAGACCTTTCCTTTGAAAGACCAGGTGCATGAATGGTTTGAGATACATTTTGGGGACTGAATACTTTCTACGGAATAAATGCATATTTGCTAGGTTTTTCTCATCAGCATTAAGTGAAAGGCATCCTCTAATCATCATTTTAAATAGGGTGAGTGGTCTTGTGATAGCTGGCTACCCTATGATGATTTTAAATGTGCCATATGAACAGGATGACAGTGTCTTGTTGAAATGGAGACTGCATCCAGGCTTGAGGGTCACTCCAATATAGAGCCAATGCTTTCAGAGATGAAGTTGCAAAGCGTTTTCTCTCTAAATAAATTTCTAGACCAGAGTATCTTTTCATGAGTTCAAAACTAAGAGTTGAAATATGTAACAGGAATTATTCCTTTAGTTCTTCTCATATTGTTCTCCGTAACTTCTTATAGCAAAATTTTGGGGAATCCCACAAATACCGAAAAAGGTTATCACAAGGTAATAAAGCTGCTGTTTAATTATGCTGCCAGGCCTTTAATTTAACATCCTAGAGATGCTGCGACCTTCCTGAAGACAGGGGTTTTTGGCTGGTGATTGCAATTAGTTGCAATTAGTGTGTGAACTGTGAGCAGCTGGTCCCGAAGCCCCATCACACTCCGGGCTGCGGGACTGAGCCGGGATGAGCTCGGGTGTTCCTGATCCGGCTTTGCCCTCTGGTGGTGCCCGCTTGAAAGATTCCCTGAGCTCGAGAGAGATAAAGCCTCTGGAGACCTTGGAAAGATCTGGGGAAACAGCCGGTGTGTGTGATGGATGTAAAAGTACACTAAAGGAAGGAAAGGTCCCGCAGGCATCAGTGCTGTGGATGCCTAAGAGGAAGTCAGAGGCAGCAAGGTTCAGTGTTCCTTCATCGAGGTAATCCTAACAAGAAGGAGTTATTCCCTTCCAGAAATGCAGTTCCTCACTGCTCTGATCAATCCCTTGACGTGACAAATAGATACACTTGAAAATATCCCAAGTATTGTCTTATTGAGGCTCAGCTCCTTCCCTGATTATGAGGGCACATCCCAAAACCACTGTCCTATATCTTGTTAATGGAGAGAACTCTGGGGAATTGGGAACTTAATTGGGAGACATTAAAGTTCCCAATTCCCCAGCTCTCCCCAGCCTTCAGAAAGCTCTGAGTAATTCTAATGAGTTTTCATGGAGTGGCCTTTCATTTAACTGCAGGTGTTTCTGATGGGAGACAGTTTTTTTATTTTTACAACCTGGGTGTTTTATGTGCTGGCAGTTCTGCATGTGCGCGAATAGAACTTCTGCTTCTCCTCTTGGAGAAAAAATACCAATTATTTATAGCCTAAAAGGGAAAGAAATGCAAAATGCTTATCTGAGAATACAATTGAGGTGTAAATCAGGCGTTGAACAGCAATTAGAATAAAGAATGCTGTAGTTTCAGGGGAATACCTGTCTTAGGCAATATCAAAAAAGATGCATATTTTGATGTCTAGATGCAGCTTTATTTAATATTTTTGCTGTTTTCTTTCCACCTTAAGTCAGGAAACAAGGAGATTAATGCCTTTCAGGGAAAGAATGGATTTTTTTTTTCCCAAATCAGGGCTTTTTTTTTTTGTCTTAGGGAAAATGTTTAGAACAGATGCTGTTATATCCAGTCATATAAAAAAGCAATACAGAACCTCCCTTTTTACTATTTTTTTAGCATTTACATGCAGAAGTTACCAGTAAGAAGAGAATCAATGCACTTGCAGAGGACACGCAAATGTAGGGTTAATCACTGCAATAATTTTGTCGAAATTGCTACTAAGAAATCACTAAAAAATCTAGGGCATGGCACAAACTATGTATTTTGATACTTTTCACTACATTCTGAAAGAGCCTGGTTATAGGAGATAGGCCTTGCTTGGACATTGCAGTTATCCTATCCTGCGTCACGGTCTTTGAAAGAAAGAGAAATAAAATAATCCTTCCCATCACCTATATGACCACCCTTCATATACCTCCCTTCTTTCAAAAATTTGTTTTCTCTTTTATGTTCGGACCCTGACTTTAGTTATTTCAGCCTCACAAAGCACCGTGCTGGAAATGGACAGTACAGTACAATTTTGTTATTCTATATCTTTATCTCATTACCTGAAACCAAGGATCCTTACAGTCAGAAAATGGTGTCCTGACAAAGATGTCAAAGCACTACTAAAAAAACAAAAGCCAAAAAACTCTGGAAGCCAAAAATACCCTTCGCACAGTACAGCAGTTTTTTGTTTTTACAGCAGAAATTACAAGATTCTGTGTACCCAAAATGAAGCTGTCCATTTAACTGCAACAGGATTCTCAAGGTATTTTGTACCCATGGTAGAAGAAGGAATAAATCAAAACCTGATATATATATATATATATTTGTGAACCTTTTCATGTCAAATGAGATCTTTGTTGCTCTCTTCAATTTTTCTAATATTTAGCAACAAAAGAAAAACTACTTCTCTTTTATCTCAGTGTAAAGGATCCAGATTGTTATCAGTTCTGATTTCAGAATTCAAGTTTTTGGTGCTCTCTTTTAGTAAATAGGGCTTCTTCTTAACACAACCATGCCTGCAAAGCCCTGAAATAAATAATTACCAGAGATATAACCTGTATTACCAGAGTTAATATATTGGATAGCATTTGTATATTTGGGAAGAATCACTTGCATGCTTTAAAATGTAAGAATTTATTACATTCTTTCTTACATTTCTTTTAGTTTTTTACATTGAAATTCTGGACAAAAGTATGAATGACTTCTTTAAATAGTCTGTTCTAAACACAGCAATTTTTTTAAAGGAGAAATAAATTTGAAATGCTACTCTCTTTAAAAACATGCTTTTTCTTCTTGTTGAAGATGAATAAGCAATGTACTTCTGATTCTTCTTCTTTCTCTTAAACTTTCATGTACTTACATGACCATTTTTCTCCTTCAAAGGATAAAGAAATATAATGATGATATAACTGTATGAATATAGGCTTTCAAAGCAGGCAATAATTCTGGATTTCTGAAGTTATTTGGTAAGAATAACACATATCCTGTACTTTGGGAGCACTAGCTTTGGTAGCTAATATTTATAAAATTCACTTCCAAACAAAAATATAAGCTGCTTCTAATTACTCTTTGGAATCACTTCAGTTTTCTTAGTATGTGTCTTCTAAAACTCTATTAACAGTGATTTGTGGATACTTAAAAGCAAGACTTTCCATGTTTAGTGTACAGCTTCGAAAACCATGTGAAAAGGCTGAGAAATGGGTAAATGAGAGTAGGAAGAATATTAGGAGAGATGATATAAAGATTTGAAATTAAAGTTGGTGCTGAGATGTTTACATTTTGGTATCTGTGCAGTTGGAGGGGTTCAAAAATTAAAATATGGTAAAAATTGTGGATGAGGTAAATTACTTATGACCAACACTTGAGTGGGTGTGGGCAGGATGGTGAGGAAGAGAGAAAATCAGGACAAATACTGAGACCTGCAAGACCCAGACAAACAGTTTGGTAATTGAGATTTGGTTTGGAAAGCCAAGGTCATTCTCTCCACTGCAAATACCTACACCCATCTATCTGAAAAATCCCTTGCCATTTTCTTTAGCCCCGTTCTTTTTCCAGTTCTGCAGGTTATTGTACAAATTATTGTAGGAACAGTAAATTCCCTAGTAAGATCACTTAAGCTTAGCGATCATTTCCACATCATAGTTTAAGACATCATCCTGCATATTTTACCAAAGTATCCAAACAAAGAATTCTCACAGTTCCCTGCTGTTGAAAAACTTTTGCTGAAGACTTGAGAAGAATCTTATAGCTCAGCTGTTTAATCACAAAGAAATGTAAATGGAGTATGGGTTGGCATTTATATAGCATGTAATGGAAATCTTCCTTCTCAGAGAATCTGATTTAAACTGTTGTCAGCTTCCTAAATATCCTAATAGGTGTAAATTTTTTTGTCCTCACATGGTTCTTATTTTGTGCAACTTTCCAGTTTATACCCTACCTCTAATAAAGGGTATTAAAAAATCTCATCTTTGAAGGACTATCAATGAACCTTTGGCTTCAGGATGTTTTTGCTGATTTGAATTTTCAGTAATTCAAAATAGTCACATGAGCAACCTGGAAAAGACTTAGGCCTGTTATTGGCAGTTGATAGTAATAGTTTAGCTGTATTCCAGTTTGAGATGGTTTCAATCCTACATAAAATTACATGGATGATAAACTTGAGAACATTATTTACAGTTCTGAGATAAAATATCTTCTCCTTTTTTTCCTATAGAGAAAGGCTGACACAGAACTCAGTCACACTAACTTAAATACTGTAAACTGTTTCTATTTTTTAATTTTTAAATTTTTTAAAATTTTACTTTTTATGTTGTTATTATGCTCCTAAAGCCAACACTTTCCATTTGAAACCTAAGAGCAGTAGAACAGACTAGATTTTTATTTTTTGTCACTTTGGAGCAGGGACAAAATCATAACCGAGGAATATTCCACCAAGAAGTGGATAAATAAATTTAGAGGTATGTGAAGCTCCTCACCTGGCTGTTTTGGCTACATTGCCAGATTGCTTCCTGGTCTGAATCTCTCCAAGTTCACTTTCATGCCAAAGCAGGTTAAGAGCTGTGTTACAGACACTCAAGGGTCCAGCAGGTCTCATTTAGTTATTCTTCATAGCTGTTCTCACACAGACTTGCAGGATTAGAGCCTTCCCAAAATACACCATTTTTGAGCAAAACTTCTTAAGGAGTGTGATCACTAGAGAAGGGATTGATCTGCTCAACACCACCAGTTATGTTTGGAGTATTTACTCTGCCTAGGCTAACATGTTTTGAACACCTCCTGTAACCCCTGGGAGAGCCCTGCTTGGTGATCAGGAAACTGGTCTGAGCAGGGGCCAAATCCTTTCAGAGAGTGTAGAGTTGGCTTTATAGGATGTAGGATGTCCACAGGTGGGATTATTTCCTGCTAGAGTGGTTTTTTGTAAAGATCCCTGTGCTCTCCTGGATGATGCTTTATTCACAATTCCATTGTTCTCTGTCTCCTTATAGAGGAGCACATTCTTTTTTTTTCACGTTCTCTTTAATATCCTGGTAAAACCTGTTTCAGAATCCGGGAATGGAATTTGTCTCTGAAGCAGAACATGCTCAGTGAAGCAAAGCTGGCTCTTTCAAATACACGTGCCATGAAGTATCTTCACCTTACTTGTGATAAACTAAAAGCCTGTCAGACACAATACTGGTCTTAGCTTCATAAATTCCTTGTCACAGAGGGTCTGGCATACATTCATTTATACTCTAAAATTGATTTTGGGGCATTAAGCTTTTTGTGACTCATTAACCTGTTACACAAATCCCAGATGCAATAGAGTAACTTTTAAAAAGCTAAGCTATTTCCTCTTCAGGTACAATGAAGATCTAAAAATAATAATTTTTTAAGTTTGCAAATTCTGGGAAAAGATAATTGGTTTTATTAATGTTAAAGATTCTGTGAAGTACATCAAATTGTGATGTAGTATTAATGCATAATGATGTGAGCGTAGCTGTTAGCCCACAAAGTAGGCAGATGCTGGAATAACACTTGAATCTCCTAGGAATGGGCTAATATCTAGTAATCAAAACACAAGATGAAAAATAAGCATATGGAGAGGCAACACATTATCCACTACTCTATTCTTTAATTAGAGCTAACTATTCAAAGTTGGACGTTTCAGCTGTGGTCTCATAACTCTACATCATAAAAATAAATAATTGTGGACAAATTAAATTTCCCATTTTCTATGGCAGCATGTTCTGTGATTTAAACTGTAAGCACCTAATTACTTGTGGGTAAGTAAAACACAATAAAATGAAGTGAAATGCTGTTAAGAGAATTTTTTTTCCCATGGATTGGGATTTTCTCTTATAGCTTCTACAGTGATTGCAATTGTAAATAATGGTAAGAGGGTTTGTTTAACTCTGTCCTTTAAATATAAGAGGGAGAGACTTCAGATCTTCATGTAATTTTCTGTGAAATTGGGATAAGATTTTTAAAATTTTAGTCAGAAGTGCTCAGTCTCCATGTTGAAGAATGAATGGTCTTGCAGGCAGATGGTTTTCCAACTTGTGTCACCAAATAAAGTCTGGCTAAAAGAAGTTGCATATAAGCTCAATTTATGTTGGCTGATGCAACAAAAAGTACTTGCAGCTTTTCTAGCCTGTATGGGTTTTGGTTGTTTTTTTTTGTTTTGTTTTGTTTTGTTTTTGTTTTTTTTCTTTTTTTCAAACCAGAAATTTAGACATGTTTAAAACTGAGCACTTGGGAAATGAAGTTTTCTTATAAATTGACACTGAGCATGTAATATATATTTCAGGCTTACTGCCCTCCTGCTGATGAATAACAGAATGTAGTTGGGAAATTGTGTTTCTTTTAGCTTTAGAACAAATGTGTCCTTCAAAAGTGTTTGCATATCTTTCATTCTATCTGTTAAGCTTGCCTGCAACCTTTGCGTTTGGTTGGGGTTTTTTCTCTCCTTTTCGCCTTTTGGTCTTCCTATAGACAGCAGTAAGTTTGTCAATGGTGGTTAATAGAGCAATGTTACTGCTGCTTTTGGGGAGCCCAGGTGGGACCAACAATCTTGCAACAGTAATCAAATTTTCCTATTTCTGACATCTAGTAGCAGAAAGAAGCAGCAGGTCATTCTTTGACATCAGAAATGGAGAAAAGTGAAAATGTTTGTCTTGATTTTGACTTTTGAAATTATAGAAGCAGATGTTAAGGGGAAAGGTCTTCTCTTTCATCTTTCTCCCTATTCCCACTTGAATACAAGGGAGTCTTCAACCCCCAACCCAAAGCACGTGGTGTTTTACATGAGTTGTTGAATCAGGGTTAGTGCATGACCATGGCTTGCTGATTGATTCCTAGGAGTAGAGAGGATGTGAGTATCACAGAAACAGCAATCCTACAGAGGATGGAGGGAGGTCAGAACATCAGTGGATTCATCTACGAGTATATACACCTATAGAACTTGATGTAGATACGAGTTTATACAGAGGCATCTGTTTCATGTGCTATTATGATAATCAGTACGAGTTTAATATTACATGATTATAGGTTGTTTTGATATCACCAAAGAACTCCTACATCACTATATGTAATCTCTAAGATCGTTAAATATACTACAGAAAATATTATTTTCTACGTGGTGGTTGTTAGAGGTTAGGAATACTAATTGCTATCTTTGGGGCAGAGGTAGAAACTAAGTCAAAGTGCACTTTCCTAACTGAGCTGCATGCTGTTATTGGGAGAAGTTTTCAGCCTGGAAGTGCTCATTCCCCACCCTCTGTGAGAGTGGCCTCATCCTTTTGCAGCAGGTCCAGAGGAGGGCCACAAAGATGATTGAAAGAATGGAGCATCTTTCCTGTGAGGAAAAGCTGAGGGAATTGGGATTGTTCAGCTGGCAGAAAAGAGAGTGCAGGGGAGACCTTATTGTGGCCTTCCTGTATTATTAGGGGGTCTTTAAGGAGGATGGGAACAAATGTTTCATCAGAACCTGTTGGACTGGGACAAGGGGAAATGTTTTTTAACTAAAAAGAGAGTTAATTTGGACCATTATAAGGAGGAAGTTTTCTACAATGAGGGTGGTGAAACACTGGCGCTTGTTGCCTAGAGAGGTGGTGAGTGCCGTATCCCTGGAAACTCTCAAGATCAGGTCGAACAAGGCTCTGAACAACCTGATCTACTTAAAGATGTTCCTGCTAACTGGGCTAGAAGGCTTTTGAAGGCCCCTTCCAACCCAAACTATTTTATGATTCTGTGGCCCACCGGCTAAGAGCACTGGAGCAGCAGAGCATCACCTTGTCACCCTTCACCTTGGTGGAGGCAACAGGGCTGAGCAGAAAAGTCATAACAGACAGCTTCACACTTTCAGATAATAGACCTGGCTTTGATCATTCTCTCCCTGGGGACCCAAACCTTTGATGTACCTCCAACTAAGGGAAGCTTGGTTCTGCCTTGCTGCAATTTCATACACTCAGAATTGGAAATGAGAAGACAAAAGGCCGTGGGGGCTCTGCCTGTCCTCCTCTCCCCTCCCTTCTTTGCTTTTTAGAGTCCAAACTTTGTAGAAGAAGAAATGGGGAACAGCAAATAGTTGAAGAAATAGTTGTCATATACCTTTCTGTAAACTCTAGGTATTCTCAGGAACCTCTTGTTAAAAAAAAAAAGTATGAAATGAGTTCATTATAATCACAGGATCATGTAGGCCAAGTTCTAAAAAGTGTCTAGTAGCTAATGACCCTTTTGTCAAATGTCATGTTGTTTACTTCTGTCTTACTTAGGTTGTGCAGGCTCCCTGCTCCTGGACTTGTTAGGATGATATATCATTAATGTAACTCCTTTTATGTTTCTTTCTTTTGAATACTGACTATTTGCCACTGATTGAAAATAACAGGGAGACATATTTACATTTCCACTGATACATATTTCCTGTATCATTATTCTGTTTGCTAGCAACAGTTCTTTTTGCTTTTTAATGATCTGACTCATTGTTTATTTTCCATGCACCTTTGCTAAGGAAAAAAAACTTTTTAGGTCTTCCTTACTTAGGAATAAACATTGTGGTCTTAGGAAGAAACATATGCTGTAGCATGTCTTAGATCCAATATTTCTTGTAACTTCCCACACAGAGTTTAACCTGCTCATCAAAATACTGAATTACCAGAGTTCCCTCTACTTTTTCCAGAAGAGATGAGGAGAAAGAGTGTCCTCTGGCATGGAGAAAGGAAAGAACTCATGCCTGTGAAAGCAGACCTCAGGTTGACAGAGGTTTCCATTTGTTTTCATACTTTAGGAATCACAGAGACAATCAGCGCTATAACATAAACGGCTTATCCGAGCCCTCAAAGGTTGGTGTGGCCCTCTAGAATAACCTGTCCTGCTGACACTATAACATAGCACTGAAGCTCAAAATACCTGTCTACATACACCATACATCATGGCCCTCCAAGCCAGAGAGCAGATCCTGTCATTTGTGCCTCCATAACTGCTGCCAGGCATCTGAGCTGTGGTAATTGCCAGCCAGTCTGTGCTTACAGGCAGTAGGATGTGTCCTTTAGGGGCTTAGCCCACATTAAGAGGGTAAAGATGAATCAAATTGATGCACACTTACCATATCCTGTAGCTGAAAATACAGGCACTCAGGACAAGCCAGCTTCAGGAACCATGGGTAAGAAACCACAGCTGAAATTCAGCCAGAAGAATGTGCCCCAAGGATGCAAACTGGAACCTGTATTTTGATTTCCTTCCACAGTGAAATCTGGTTTCTGCTGCTGCAGTCACTTTTGAAAGATATGGAATCACTAAAATCCTGTTTAAAAACAAAAGCAGTGGACTTCTCCCATGCAAACATATTGGCATACTGCATCCTTCTTCTCTCCTATTGTAACGGCAACTCATACTTGTCATATTGCACTCTTCTACTCTCCTACAAGTAATGCTTTTGCTGTTTACTGAAGTAGCTAATACACTAAAATAATAATGTTGCCTTTTTGCCCAAAGTCACTAGCCATGACTCCCCTTCTTTATGTACTGTATCACTGTTAATGGCCAGTTAATTGTATCCTTCCTTTCTTCTCTGCGCTCTGAGTGAAAGGAAATCACAGCCCTGTAGAGGGTGTGTGTCGTAATGTGCCAGACTGGTATTTCCATTGCCATTTAATTCTCGTGCCATTCTAATGCTCTTTTAAGCCAGCTGTTGCATCTGATTCACCTACAACAGCAATTTTTACCCTGTTACAACAAAAACCTTTTAAACTCTTTGCTACGTTCTTTTGCTCCTACATTAATTGTTAAAGTAGTCACATTTGGCTTGCATTTAGGGTTAAGTGACCAGCTGCAAAATTTTCATTTTAGTCTTTCATGAGTTTTAAGATAGACCTCACTTACTGTGTGCCTGAGATTAATCTGTGCTGTAGGTCAAGAAAATATGATTGTATGTAGTTGCTATGATAAAGATCTTACTGATGAAAAGGAACTGGGGAGGGTGGGGGAGGAGAGGTCATCCAACTCAGAGCTCATCTGTTTGGATGAATGGACTCTTCAGGTTTGAATTTGCTCAGATACTTCAGTTATCTTAGTTCTTTGTATTCTAATCAATTTTAATATCATGAGACAAGCAAACCTATATTTTGCAATATTTTATTTTATGTCTGTGAGGGAAAATTATCTTTTTAAACTCAGTACAGCTGTTGCTCAGTTAGCCCAGATACATCTTTTCCAGTCCTTTTTTTCCTGAAACATATTTGCTGGAGAGCCTTATGTACAAACATGAGGAAAAAAGTTTACCAGAAGGTTAAATATTCAATGTCTCTAATATGGAAAGAGAAACTTTAAAAATAACTGGTTTGGAAAGGGACCAGCTGAAATAGATTCATTCATATGAATGCTGATCCAAGTGTAAATGTCCCCTACAGGATATGACCCAAAGAATGCAGGCAACAGTCTGTAACCTCTGTGAGAAATGTTTCTCTCAGCCAGGAGGTATCAAAGCAGACTGAGTGGATATTTCTCCTTTAAAGTGGACTGTGGCAACTGGAACTCTCATAATGTATTTTCCTGAGAATGCTAAGAGAGTTTCTTAGATAAATTTAGTGATACTGAGGTTCTTGGTCACTGTAAATCATATTTAGTCATGCTAAGATGGTATTTTGCCTTTTGTTCCTTGGTGGATAAAAGCTCTTAGTTCCTGTCAAGAAGGGTTGCTGTCCTCCAGCTCCTAAGCCTGGATGAGAGGTATGGAGGACATTGATGACATGCTACTTTCCTCTTTAAATCAAGAATAGATGAGATTTATTCCATTCACTTTTTTGTTTTAGGCCTTGGAAGTAATGACAGAAGTCTCACTAGAGCACAGCATTAAGTATAAAAAAGAATGGGGGATAGAAAGATGAAATTGAGATTTTTTGCTCGGTTTGTGTAAAACAGTATATGAAAAAAGAATTCAACAACAACAACAAAATACTGGAGCTGTGCTGAAGGATTCCAAGTGAGAAGTGTGTTAAATTAGAGTAGCTCAGTCAGTGCAAAACAATTCCCATGTTGACTACTATTTAAGCCTGGCCTAAACAGCTCTCCATTTGAGGCCCATTCTCACGATGCTAGTGAATGCCCCTTGCTGATGTCAGTCAGACTCTGTGCTGTCAGAGGCTTTAACTTCACCCATGCCCTGATGCAGAAATGAATGTTCTGCAGCAGAGAAACTTCCTGTGGGCACAGCAAGATGAGACAAGAGGAGAGCTGAGGCATAGAAGTCTCATGAATTGTTCTTGTGGACTGCGTGTTCTATGTCATTTCACAATAAGTCCCCGAGCTTTTAAGCAATAAAATAGATCTCTCTAATGACCTACTTTCCAGAGATACAAATTGGGGTGGGGCCGGGGGGGTGGGGGGGATGTCCTCTTTGCTTCAGCAGGAGATTGCAGGAACCATCCCCTTTATTAAACTTACTGAAGGCAGAATCTGTGAGTTACTCCTAAAAGCCACATATGGTGCCCTCTACTGAGGCACTTCACCTCTGAAGAGTTTTTGGGAAAGCTGTGGGAAGTTTTCACGTTTACCAGGGCTAGCTGTTAATCGCAGCAGCTACAATGCTTCATTTGGCACCAGTTAACAGGCTCAGCAGAGGAAACACAGCACAAGTCATCAGAGCTGGACTACTTTCATCACTTGATTTTCAGCTGTGAGCCTAAAAATGCCAATATGTATGCAATTTTTGATTTTTTAAAGTTCTTTTAATCATTCTTTCCTTTCTCCTTCTACAGCTGTAGGAAGGATAATCTCAGTTAGAAGCATTAAAAATAAGCAGGCAGGACTCTAATGGGAATTGATTTGTGTAAACACAAAGGAAAACCATAATGCATTAGTTGTGTGAGTCTCTGCATGAGTGATTATTCTATACAAAACATCTCATCTCCTGTTTTTCTTTTGTGTGCCTATCTTACTTTTTTTTTTCCCTTTTTGGACTGTTGTCAGTAAACCGTCTTTCTCATGCTTTATTGCTAAATTTAATTTTCTCCTAAATTAACAAATATAAATAAAAAGGGCGCTTGTTGAAGAAGGGAGAATGCAACCATCTTGAAATTATTAAAAAAAGCTCTTAAATCCAATTTTTAAACTTCTGTGACTTGCTGGTGTTTCTCCCCCACATACCTCCTGCACACTGAACATCTGTGTAGGACATCTGGACATTTGTCAGTTTTGAAATATCTTTGCCTGCACATCAAACATGGACTCAGATGCATTCTGGTATGTATCAAGTTGTCCAGTACTATCAGTAACAGAGAAACCTCCCATAACATCTAATTATAGAAGGCTTAAATTTCTTATATATTTTTGCATGTCTTTCAATTCCAACCAAATTGATATAATTTTTGAAAGTGTTCTGTACTAAGTCACCCTCAACTGCTACCAAAAAACATGCTGAGTACAGAGATTTTGCATTACTCTTTCAGCATTATAAAGTATGGCAGAAGTTTTGCAGTCTGCGTGAATGGAGTATCTTAATGTTCAACACAGCCACACCTTTTATGTTCTTTCTTGTGAAACGGCAGACTTGATTCTTGTTTATTTTACTGAAGAATGTACTGCTTTTTTATTCTCCCTCTCCTTTTTTAACTCTAGTTTAGCTCTTCACAGGTTTCTAAGAAAAATCTCTTAAAAACTCCTTCTTCAAAACATGATCATAAATAAGGATTTTGGTGTAAACAGTTTAGATTTTTTTTTAATTTACAATGTGCAGTGGGAGACATCAAATTAAAAAAATATTGCTGGACTGTAGTTTTTACAGTAAACAAAATATGCAGTACTTTTTACACTGGCAAAGAACTTAGGAAGCATATTTTCAAATAAATCTAGGATAAATTTTCCTGAACTTTAGTCTAGAAGCATGTCAAAAGTTCTTGATTTATTACTATAATATGTCTAAATTAGATTTAAAAATTATTATTTCTGGAAGTTTAATATGAATCCTCTTTTGTGCATATTCTTTAAACATCTTAAAATTTCTGGATACTGAGTTTGTTGCAACAACAGAACCAGTAGGCACAAAACAAATTTATTTGAATGATTTTATTTTCCTTAAGTATATAGAAAAATGTGTTCACAATAGGTAGCTTAGGTTTTTGTCTGTTTGGTGGTTTTCTTTACCTTCTGAGAGCTTCAGCAGGTTCTCAGATCAACATACTAATTTTTTATATGCAGATTGATGGGGATCAGAAGAGGTCAGACTAAATTATTTGCTTTGCATGCTACCATTACTTCCCAAAGCTGCTTAGCTACAGAGTCATAAGTAGATGTTATTCATAACAAGAGCAGGTGGCTAATTAAAAAAATACTGTAGAAGGTGTTAGGAAGTTATGCAAATCAGTGTTAATTTTTTGCCTGGTGTCAAATAAAAGCATAATTGTATTTGAAAAATTTCATTTGTATAGGGCAGAATCATTCAGTAAAACTAAAATCAGCTTTATCACCTCTGATTAATGGATTTTCAAAAATAACTTTTGTTATATAGATTCCAATGTCAGTGCAATCTGGCATGGCTTAATCATGGCTTAGCCACAAGCTCTCCTCTGTATTTTGGCAGGAGATTTCAGGAATCAACCTCAATATTTCCCCCAGTCTCTATAATTGCCATGGAGTGGTGTACTGGCCATGCTCTGGACATGTAGGGCAATGACACCACCATCAGTGTAGAGTTAACACCAGTTCCTCTGATTTTCACTTTTATCTGTTGAGAAGTATGCACACAATCATTTTGGCCATGAATAATTTCAGAAACACCAAATATCCCTTAAAGAACAAATACTCACTTCACTTCCCTTTTATATAGGATGGGAATTCTGGGGTGTGCAAGACCCCTTGAAGTCTGAAAAACATCTCTTTCCTCACTCCTCTGCACCATATATTTATGACAGCTCCTCCCTGGCATACCATTCTTCTCCTTGCCTCATGTAAAATTCTTTTGGCTTGTCTTCTTTTTTCATGTGGTTTATCTTCCTTTCTTTCATCTCCCCATCTTCTCCCTCATGGCCCCAAGCTCTCTATTTCCTTAATAAACTAAGCTAAAATAGTACTGTCTCCCCGAATCACACACCCTCCACTACCTCCCTCCCTTCTAATTTCAGTAGATATAATACAAGATTAGACCTAAAAGAAGTCAGCCTCAGTGCAATCCTCTAAAATGATCAGTACTGTTTATAACATCTGAATGTTTAAAATAACGTCTCCTAAGATGCTGCTGGTGCTAGGATTTTTTTTTTTTTAAGAGAAACCTAATTAATGAGTTTTGTATTCTGCTTTTGTATTCTGGCACTCTCTGGAAGAAAACTCTCACACTGTACATTGAAAGCTCCATACCTGTAAAATAATGAATTGCTCCTTTTGTCCCACCCTCTACCAGAAACTCTTGTTCCAGCTTCATTCTATGTAAATTAAACCAGATCCTTACACTCACATGGATTGCTCATTTTAAACACTAAATTCCTTGGCTGAGTGACATAAGTTTTAGCAAAAATTAAAGATTACAATATTTGTAGACTTTGAGGTAGAGGATTGTGGCACAGATTCTGTCTTCTCTATCTTTTTTTCTTCCAGTCCAGGTCACCAAGTGGCTACAGGGAATTTTAGACTCCAAGCTCTTTTTTCTCCCCTTCAAACAATCTCCAGTATCCATGCATACATGTTGCAGGAAAAGTAGTACAAGATTGCACAGCATGAAATATTTTGGATAGAAAATATGATACTTGTTTATGAAATCTTGTTTTATGTATTCACACTTTTTCTCTCGTGCTCTTCATGCACTTACTCTTTTATACACACACACACATGCACACAAGCACACAAGCACGTACTTGCAAGCACCAAGATGTGTGTGGTCCAAGGGGACATGCAGGTATTTCCATCCATACCTACTGCATTCATACACCAGCTTTAATATTTCTGTTAAAAATCTACAGCATCAAATAGCAAAGTATTTGGGGGAAAAAAAAGAAAAAGTCTGGAAAACTGTGCTTTTTTTCTTTCTACTGTAGAGACTATGTCATAAGGAGAGGTAAAAAAGTGAATCACCTGTATTTTAATATAACACATATCTCTGCTCTAAGATCACAGTGACTGTCGCTTCACTAAAAAAGAAGGCTAGGTGATAGCAAGCATTCTCCTCTTAATATAACTCATCAGTCTTTTTGAGTATGTGATCATATTAAAAGACACAGAGGTCCCAAATATGGGAGAGAATTAAGCTGGTAAAAGAACATGAGTACCATGGTAACTATTATTTCCAGAATTCACAAGTTACAATTGGAGTTAAAAAGATATCTGTCACTGATTATGGAAGATACTTCGTATAGGCTAATGAAATATAGTCCAGGAAATCAATTTTAATTTTTTTTAACCCAGTCATGAAAAAATGTCAGTCTTTATGCTTAAGACTAAAAAAAACTTATTTTTAACTGCATTGAAAGATCAACAACTTTTTCTTGCAGTGTAACATTTACTAGTTTAAGGCTTATAGATAGATCATTAACTAGAAACAGCCCCAATAGGCTCTTTCTTGGCTTTGAAGGGTGCATGAAATATGCTTTTTTCTACTCATTATGTAAATTCCCCCAAAGTGCTATAATCAAAGGAATTAATACAATAGAGTAATGTTAGTGGGTTTATTTTGCAAAAGTTTGCAAAAGTTCAAGTGCTAATTTACTTAAATATGTATATAGCTCCAGAGGTAAACTTACTCATGCAGATCGAAGTAATTATTGTATTCAGGGTTTGTATCTAATAACACTTTTATTGACTGCAATTTATAAGATCAGACTTCTCATCTAAAACACTGGTGATATGAAAATCAAATGTTTAATAGCTGGTACATTTGTACTCCATGTAGTAGTACTTGCATATTCAGCAGTACTTCATGAAGCTTCAATAAAAATCACTAGCAGTTCTACTGGCTTTGAAGTTCAGTATAGGTCCCAGTGCTTTTTTGGGCTAAGATCTTCATTTTATTTGAAAGAAAATGTTACCACGATCAATTCAATAAAAGTCAAAATCTTTATGTATGTGAATAATAACTGAACTGTTAAACTCCCATCTGCCAGGTGTCAGAAGTAAGAATTACATTAAAGGATTGTGAAATTTTTCTTATATAGATTTAACAGCTAATGGTGGCTGGATCATGTCAATATTAATCCTGTTCAGGACTTCTCTTCTGCAAAGAATGGTGCTTGGCAGTTCTGAGGTTACTGCCATTCCAGCTTGGCAGTAAGCCTGGCAGAATGTCTAGGAGAATGAAGGCACACCTACAGTGAAGGATAAAGATTATGATGTGGTTATCCACAAAGGGAAATTAATAACTTTCCTGGGAGAAATAAACCAGTTCTATCTATCAGAAAGATACACACCTCATTCAAGCTTGGGAACTCTTGGTATTGGAAGGTTTTCTGTGGGAAAGGGCATTGAGGTGGCCCTCACTAGGAATTCTCTTTTAGACATAAAGTGAAGAAAAAAATTGCTTAGGTTTACCATCAAGATTTCCAGAACTTTTGAACTGAATATCTCTGCTTCTTCCTTAAAAAACTGAAAGAGTGTTGCAGGGACCAGATAACTTCTGTACACTGTACAGGAAAATCTGAAAAAATAGTCAAAATATACTATCCCTCTCTCTTTCCCTAAAGCTTTCCTTCCTTACTTGCAGATATTTTTATGAATTGTGTAGTGCTCTGCTATTCAAGTATTTGTATGACAGATTTCTACAGGGGGAACAGAACAGTGAACCAGTTATGATTTGAGGCATTGATAGCCTAAAAGGGAAATGGAAATGCAAAATCAGAGAAAGGACCCAATGTTGAATAGACTAACTTGGCACCTCTTCTGTTCCCCTTGGCATTTAGTGTTTTATCCCTGACAGCCAACTATATAGCTATCAAAGATCTCTTAGTCACAATTTGATTCACAATTAATTCAGCAAACCAAAATTATCACAGAGTGGAGTTTCAGCATTACCACCTGTTTAGGCTAGTATGTCCCAAAGCTTTGCATATATTAGCAAAAATATAATTACAAGAGTGCGGTACAAAAGCAAAAGAGATAAATTTGCACAGATACATCTTAGTTTGCTATAATTTTTTTAATTGAGAGGAATTAATTCAAAGATAGAGTGTAAGAATGAAAACAACTCCTCAAGTTGCAGATGTTCTTTCCCATGTTGGTCATATGGCAAACTAATATACCTGGCGTATTTGGGCAACAATATGGGGTGAGTAATTTATGTGCTGAAGAAATGCACTCAGTTTTCAAATACTGACCTGGTTTTCCAAGCCAAGGAATTGTACTAAGATTAATCTCAGTATTGTGCCTTACTTGGTGACTGAAGTATTAAATACTGTGGACTTGTACTTGCACAAACTTGTTTAAGGCTAGCATCATCATTCAGCTGGCTGGTGAGAGTATGATTTATTATAATAACTGTACAAAGAGAAACTGTAGTTCTTAAAGAAAGTGTCATTTTTAAAACTATAACTCTCCTTATTCTCTTGAAGTTTAATATTGGTGTAGAAAAACTACTAAAATTTGTGTCTAATAATTTGGCCCAACCTATGATGCAGACCAGTGTAATCTTTGAGGTGCCTTCCAACTCAAATAATTCTGTGATTTGATGACTTGCTATATTGACTTCTTCATTTGTCTCCATTAATTGACATTTGCATATTTTAAACAAAACAACAAATATTGTGAAGATGCCAGGATGTACCTTGATATTTTGTCCTAGGCATGAGACCCAAGAGTAACATTGCTTCCATACACATCTGAACTCTAAAGGCCCCTCACGTGAAGGCAGAATGAGCATCTGTGATGACACAAAAATTGTTCACTTCTTGGGTTACAAGCCAGTTTCATGGTCTAAGCATAAAAATGTTGTGTCATGAAATACTGTATTACTAAGTGCCAAATGTGTCTTGAAATGAATATTTAATCTAATGTTTATGTAAAAATAGGCTAAAATCCAAGCTGAGCAATTCTTTGTTTTGTTCTGAAATTGTTGCCTGATTTTTTGCCTAAGAAACGACAGCCCCAGAAAAAAAAACCAGTGTGGAGTATTTGTTCATGATGTCTGCTCACTTTCTAAGGTATTGCAAATGTTTCTCACAAAGTTGTAGTGGAGACTGTGAACTTTTGATGTGAACAGATGGGAGAAAGAAAAACTGAGTGTAATTAAAACTTAAATGTTGAAAGTTGATCTTGCAGTCTCTGCTCAAAATGACTTCCCTCTGTAGAGAGAGTTCAGCTTGAATAAGCACCGCACTAAAGGCTTCTAAGAAACCATAAAAATTTTCCCATTGTTTGTCCTTTCATGCTTCAATGAGGTGACCAGGCATAATTCAGAAAAAGAAGTTATTAATCACCAATGTTCTATACGGCTTCTTCCAGTGGTGACCCAGAAAACAATCTATCTGTTCCCAGTGTCAAGGGTGCCTAAACACTGCAAGGCAGGAATGATCAAGTGGCTAAGACATTAGATGCACTTAAAAAAATAAACATTAATAATACCTGATTCAGTTTTAAAGTTACTGTGACACACCAGAGGTCACTTCAATGTTATTTTCCAGACATAAATTGGCAACAGTGCTTTTCTATTTAGTCCATTATCCTACGATGATGACTCAGAGAAACATAAAAATACAAAGTTCATTTTCTAGTGTTCTGGTAGGATAAAGCTCTACCTCCACATCTTTCACATCAAATAGAAAAAAATGGGCTCAAAAAAAATCCGAATTTTGGTCTGTTTGTAACAAGAAGCTTATTCCTATTTAGTTTATAACTTTTTTTTTCAGTGAATGATACAAACAATACTTAATTTAAAAGGTTTCACCTATAACCTTCAAAACTCAGAGACTGCTGTTGATTTGGTCTTTAGAAAATAAATTGCACTGTGGCATTTTCCAAAAATTTCAATAGAAATAGCTTTATGACCTAAAATCTAGAATTGGAGATATTTCCATGGCACATTCAGACTATGAATTCTAGGTGAGTTTCAAGGATGATTTTATTGTCTGACTTTCAGAAAAGTGTATGATCACCTTCACTCTTTGTGTAAGCAAATTATGGCTGGCTACTGCTTTCAAAATCAAAGCTGTATTTTGTTGGAGTCTGGCCACTCTCAGAATATGCTTTGGTTGAACTAAACAAGACTTTTATTAGTATCCACCAAAAATATAGTATAGGATAGGATTTATCTGTCTCCCTACAAAATTGCAAGGTATAAAAAAAGAAGAACACTTGTGTTAGAAAATAAGAACAGTATACAGCAACTCTAGTACAGAACTTCTAAATACAACTCTTGCCAGCTTTTGATTTCAGTGTATTTAACTTCCTTAATTAAAATGCTGTAAACTGGAGAATAGAAAAAAGATCATTCACAGTGCAGGTTATTAAAAGCAGAGGTGTGTGACCCACTCCTAGTAGTAGATACATGAAAGAAACTACAACATTTTTCCTGCTTTAAGGGAAGTGAATCATTTGCGTCAGTTATTGGGTTTTTTCCTGTACTAGTAGAAAATTTTGAGAGGAATTTGTTCACTAAAAAGAAAAAAAAGTTTGGCAGAGTACTTGGTCTTTGAAAAATGTATATTTTTCATTATTTCCCATGCTTTGAAAAGGAATCTCATGAGTTTGAGGCAAAAGCAGAAATACTTTCAAGCCTGAAAATTAGTTGTCTGTGCCCTATAACATCACAGCAATGGCAAACTTGCAATGATGACAGTCCCCCAGAGGACTCAGTAACAGCTCTGGCAGTACCATGCTGCTGTGACAGCATTTGAGTACACCTAAAGCAGATATACGTACAAATAAATTCTTCACTAACAGGAAGAGGACTGTTCTCAGAAACATGGCAAGGAACAGCACATTTTTACATGGTGCTTATGATTGCTTTTCTGTTTCTTATACCATAATTATGAAATATCCACAGGGCCTTCATTCACAGGTCTTTCCTCAAGACATCCTTGCCAGACCCAACAGCAGCTGGGCATCAGCTTTCCTGATGTCAACCCTTTGTGCTGGAAGATGCTAGGATCTCTGCATTCCTCCCAGGCATCCTGTCACTGCCTTTGCCTTCTGTAAACTTTCCTTACATCTGTGTTTTGCCCCAATCTCCTTGCCCCAATCTCCATGCTGGCCTCCTGGTGTTTTCCTGAACTCCTTGCTCATCAGGGAGGATTGCTCTGGAGAACGGGGGAGGCCATCCTTTCCTTGTTTCCTTGAGTAACAACCAACTCTCTTGCACCCCTTTTAACTTCAGGCAGATTCATGAACAGGCCAATGTCTGCTTGTGCCTGCATGTAGTGTGCCTCCAGCAGACATTGGTGTGGCTGAACCTCCCCCATGAGCACCAGGACTGAAAAACGTGTGGTTACTTCCAGCTCTTTGCAGAGAGTCTCATGCATATGACTGACAATAAAGTTGTCCAGTCTCAAGGACAGAGACTACAGGGAGTCTGAATTGCTGCCCCTGACTGCTGAGTGAGAGGGTGGAGAGAAGACAGAGCCAGGCTGTCCATGAAATTGTATGGTGAAGGAACAAGTGGAAACACACAAATGTGGGAACATGAGAAATCCCAGTTAGGTGTAAATAAAAGCTTTTTGACTGAGACCATGCTTAAGCACTGAAACATTGTCTAGAGGAGCAATAAACTCTTCAGTTCTGGGTTTTTTCAAGACCTGACTGGAAAAAGCCCTGAGCAAACTGATATACACAAACCTGCTTTAGGGAGAGGCTTGGACTAGGTGACCTCGGTGGCCCCTTCCAGCATAAATCTCCCTATAACTTTTGTCTTGTTAATGGAAAGTGAAAAGAAAGCTTTTCATCAGCCTTGAATGACTGCTCCCAGGCCTCTCAGTAGTTCAAACTGTTCCAAACACTTCAGTGGGTCTTGGACTCTGCTCAGCCAGAAGATCTAAATCAGACAAATGTCACCACCCTGTCACAACTTATTGACATGCCTTCATGTAGTTCTTGATAAATATTTGAACACATTAATGAATGACTATGAAGAATAAGTTTGTAGGTGGAATGAGAAGGTCTGAAATGACAATATCAGGCAACTGTACTCATAACATGCAGTCGTGTCCTTCTCTACCAGCAAAGAAAATACTTTCTTGCTAGGCATATAGTATGTTAATAAAGACCATAACAACAGCATTTAAAAGCATGTGTGGAAGAGCCTTGTGGTGTATATAATACATACATGTGTATAAATATGTGTACAGGTGCTGGAAAACAATTTTGGAAAGTGGTCATTAAACAAACACATTGCACTAAAAGTTGTCAGATCATGTAACAGTTTGAAACTTTTCACAGTTTATACAAAAGCTGCCTGACACTTAGATTGTCAGATTCAGTCTAATCATGGACAGAAGTAAGAAGAAGGAAGCTGTTATCTTTGTTGAAGGTTTAATCCTAACATCAGAGAAAAAAAAATACTTCTTGTCTATTGCTGCGTGAATTGCTTTTCACAAAATTTGTCTTTCTGATGTTCTTCAAATGACCTGTGTTGTATATTAGACTTACTCAAGTTTAATTGCTTTTGGCTATGATTTTGTTCTATTTTAGTTTGAAGTTTGTATCTTATTTAAAATAGCCTTTCTAATTTTTACTGGGTTTGGCATATTTGTTTTAAATATGAACATATTTTGCTTTTCTTATGTCTTACATGGTACTGTGAGATGAATAACTAGTATAGTGTTGTCTATGTAGCTAAAGAGGTGAAGGCAGCATACTTCATATTCCAGCTGGCAAAGTGTTAAACAAGACTAGTGACAAATCAGTAACGCAAATATGTTTTTATCCTGTCCTTTAATTCTTTTGATTTCTTGAGATTCCTGTTCCCCATTCTCCCAAGAAGAATCCATAAGAACATGTCTTCTGAGTTTTATGTAAAACTCAGAAGTTTTTAACTTGCTTACAGATTTTTGTAGGATCTAAAAATCACTAGATTCCTCTAAAGAATATTTTCAGGAAAACATGGGATTTGGGAAATTTAATAGTTACTACTAAGAAATAGAGGAGATGTCAGAGAATTAATCTATAGATTAATCCAATAATCTATTAAACTTTTAAAATCACCATTAAAATGATATAGCTAATTAACACAATCAGCAAAGCTGACCAAATGCTGATGTGCTTCAGAGAGGAATAAATGAAGATAAAAACATTCATGACAATAATTCACCCAAATGAAGTAACTTCCTGCTATAGTCACAAGTATTGGAAAAATAGATCCTCCCAATAATGCCTGTCTCCACCGAATGGAAGTCTGGAGTGTGACTAGGGGTTTGCAGAGCATTAGACCTAAAGTCACAACAAACCCCTTAATCATTTTCTTCTAAGATGTATTTAGTAAGGAGTTTAACATGTTCTTTGGAAACTCTCACCCAGTTTTTTTGTTTAATACTATGACATTAGATACACTGTGAGGAAAATATATGCTTTCATAAATCACTTAAGCTATAGATAGAATAGTATCATTCATTATAATGTCATAACATCTTTTTAGAATAGAAAGTTAAGCTACTTGAGAAAGGAGCAGTGATATGTCTGACTTTGTCAGTAAAATGGTCTTTCAACAAATCCTTGAAAAAAGGGTTAAATCATCAATGCAAATCAATGGTTTAATACCTGCAAAACACTCGTTGTGTTTTTAATCTTGCCTGGAAAACAGAGATTAGCTGCCTTGTTATTTCAGCTGTGGTGACTTGAGCATCCTCTCCCTTTGGGAAGAAAAATCAGCAGTGAGCTTGGAGGGCAGAGACGAGGCAGATTTCCTCCGTGGCACTGCAGCAGTGTCCTGTGCTCAGCACGCAGAGATGATGAACCCCTGTGCTCGTTCTTAAGTGCCTGAAAGGGCAAATGAACCAGGACCCTGACCAGCACCGCAGGAAACCCTTTCGTTGCTAGTAAAGAGACTGAATTTCAGAGCTGCTCCTTCTTGATCTTAAGAAAGAAAAGCAGGCCACACGGCCCCCCAAGGTGTGTCACAGTACAGCAGGTACTTTACCATCTTTCCCTGACTTGGTGTTTTCACCCTCTGATGCGCAAACAGTAGGGGAAAACGCTTGGCTTAGAGCGGAGGCTGCGCACATGCGACTCTTGCTAGACATTAAGAATAAGCATATTTGGGAAACTACTAATTTATTTCCCATATAATGGGAAACTACTATTTCCCTAGAACCATGAACGTAGTGTATTTGGAAAAAGCCTCCTGGCACGATTTTGGCACGATCTGGACGGGAGATGAGCAGGTGTCATAACTTGTCACGTCTGAGCGCAGTACACCTACCTGTCTCTTTCTCTTTCTGTGCCTGTTCTCTAATTCACGCTGCAGACCGAAACTCGGTTTCGCGGCGGGATGGGCCGGAGCCCCTCGGGGCAGTCCCGGCGCCGGGGATGCCGCCCCCCGCCCCGCCCCGCTCCATCCCGCCCCTCCGCCGCGCCCATAAAGCGCCCGAGGCGGGCCCGGGGCGGTGCGGGGCTCAGCCGTGCCGCGGGCATGGAGCAGCGGCGGCTGAGCCCCGGCAGAGCCGAGCGGGGCAGCGCCGCCGAGGCCGCGCCGAGCGGCGGCCGGGGGCGCCTGGCCGAGTCCTGGCGGCGGCTCAGCTCCCGGCGCGGCTCCAAGCGCACCGGAGCCTCCTCGCCCGCGCTGCCGGTGAGTGACCGCGACAGTGACCGCGACAGTGACCGCGACAGTGACCGCGACCGGCGCTGCTCGCTCCGGGGGCTGGGGCGGGGGTGGTGAGCACCAACCTGTTGCGCTTCGGGAAGAGGAATCGCCTTCGGGAAGAGGAATCCCGTGCGCCGAGCCTGACTTTGTAGTTGTCCCCAGGTGCGGGTCTCCGGTTCGGCTCCCTCCTTGCGCTCCCTGCGGAGGCGCAGCTCGGCTCGGCCCGGCCGGGAGCGCCGCTGGCGTGGTGGGAATAGCTGCCTGCCACTCGTGCGGCTGAGGGAACAGTGGTAGCAATCACAAGCGAAAGACCCGAAGGGATATAGGCAGAAAGCAGCCCCTTGGGAACCAGAGGTTTTCCTCTTGGGCGGGTGTCCCCTTGTTGGTGTATCTGCCTTCAGCCAGATCGATGGGATGTGCCGGGAAACTCTGGGGTGGGTAGACAAGCATTTTAATGGAGGTGCATGCTACAGCATAGGTAGCAAGTTAGGAGAACTAACATCTTGATCATAAAGGGAAATTGACAGAACAAATTGAGCATTCAAACAGGAGTGATATTTATTAGGGTGCTTGATGGCCTGTCTCCTTGGGATCAGAATACTGTTGGTAAGTACTGAACAAACACACAGAAACAGTTTTTGGAAGAACTTCTCACTGTCCAAGGACAATCTCAGTTCTCATGTGCTTAGAAACAACGTTGTGTATTCCTACCTAAAGCAGACTGTCTGAGGTCTGGAGTGATACATCTAATTCAACAGATCAAATGTATAATTTTGAAAATAAACACATATTCACAAGTTTTTGACCTGGGGGTAAAATGACCATGGGTTGAATTTCAGTAGGGAAAATAATGTAAGGGTAAAGAGACCTACGGTATAAAGGATGTCATGGCAACAAGAAAGCATCATACAAATTAACAATATTGTCTTGTGGGGGGGGAACGGGAGTAGCATTGCATTTATCTGTACCATGCTGTAGATTAAGATACTGTAATTTAGGGTGGGGTTTTGGAGTGGGTTTTTCTAATAATACACAAACTTTACAATGGGTGGTCTAAACCCAGGTAAGGATCATATGGCTAGAACTCATCAGAAAAATGCACTGTGCAGTTGAGGGCTGGTGTTGGTTGGTTGGTTTGTGGGGGGGTTTTGTTTTGTTTTTTTTGAGGGTTTGTTGAGTTTCTGTTGTTCTAAACAAAGTTGTTGTTCTTGTGGCTTACAGCTGAGATGAATTCTTACTCCAGCCAGAACCCTGAATGTGATTCAGGTTGCAAGTGTTTCACCAGAACGGAAAGGTTGTATTAATCTTTGCTTAATCTTTGCTTTTGCAGAATCTTTCTGAGAGGATGAGCAACTTTTCCCTTTCCTTTCCTTTTCTCTTCTCTAAAGTGGTACTATATTGGTGGTTTTTATATTAATGAATTTTCATTACATTAAGCCCACTAAACTTCATAAAGTGCAGGACAGATGGGAATGACAGATTCTGAATTTTTTAGTTTGGTAATTTCTTAGGGTTTTTTTTTAAATTTTTGTCAGGTTTTTTGAAAACGTGGGTTTTTTTTGTTGTTGAGAATGGGTAAATATTATTTTCTCTTCTTCATTTATGCCTTTTTTTAAATGAGAGAATAGGGTTTCTGAAATCACATTTCAACACTAAGAATAAATCACTTGGAACCACTTTCCAAAGCAATGCCAGAACATAGTAATTTTTAAGACATTTTCCACCAGCACCTTTTTTTTTCTTCCCTTCCCACTTGCAACCACACTATCCCGGGGAGGAGGGGGTGAGGGTGGGGTAGGGAAGGGAGGGAAATAAAGTGTAATATTTCAGTGCTTTAAACATCAGTGTTTTGTCCTCATCCCCCCAGCCTTGTCCCTTGAATTATTTTCTTTTCTTATGCTAACTCTGTTTGTCTGCCACAGTTTACTTTTTAAAGGTTGTGACTTGCCTGAGGAGAATTTTTGGGGTTCAGTGCTGAAGTAGGAATTTGGTACAAATGATGCTATGCATGTGTACTTTATGGTTGTTTTGCCCCCCAAAATCTATATTTTCTGGCCTTCCTTTTCTTTACACACTTATAGAAATTACTGATACTGTTGTTTCACACTTATTCATTATGTGTTACATTTTTATTGAATAATCCTAAGGGTTGGCTGCTGTTTTATTACTTTGTTAATTCCTGAAGAATAATTGGTAATATTATTTCCTTACCAAAATGATCAGGAAGGGGGTTTGGGGGGGTGGGGGTGGGATGGAGGGGCGTTAAATTTTATTTACCTTGTTTTGATATTAGTGTTGAGTCATAGAGAAGAAATTGCTGCATTGACAGTAGCTGAAGAAGTGAAGAATATTTGAGACGGAAAAGGTTTGCAAGAGCCAATGCTACATGGAGCACACATGTGGCTGACTCCAAACGATGTCTAGCTGTGATCATTGTTTAGAATAACACTGGTTTCAAGTGAAGGCATTACATATTGAAGGAGTGAAGTATGGTTATAGCTTTAGAAATTAAGCCTTTTCTGCTTTTTTCCTCTCTCCATCATCTGCTTGTGTAAGTCTGGAAAGGGAAAAGAGCATGTAACCCCCCCCATTCAAACTGATAAAAATTTTGCTATGCAAACCAGCAGATCACATTTTGGATCACATTGAATTTCTGCCCATAAAGGGAACTTGGACATTTTCTGCCAAGATCTTGAGAGTCATTTGTACTTGCAGCCTCTGAATTATGTGAGTTTTCCAACCCATTTTAAGCAGACACTGCACAGTGTTCTAGTTCAATAAAAACCGAGATAACTGGCTGCTCTGCTCTACAGTTTCTGATCACAGCAGATTTTTTTCTTTTGTTCAAAGATTAAATTGCTTTTGAGGTGAAATTTTCCCCAGGATATTTACAGTAGCTAAGATACAAATGACAAGTGAGAAACATAAGACCACATGACATAAAACTTTACTTTGCTGTGGCACCAGTGAAATTATAGCTGTGAACCAGGTCATTGGTCCTGTCTTGGATGCTGAAAATCAGATGGGCCGAGTACAGATGACTGATGAGAAGTAATCTCTCCCAGAGATGGCAGAACAGAACTATGTGTATGTGGGTGAGGAACATTATATAGACAGGTGTAATCCACTGAGTGAAGAGCTGAATTTCAGGTTTGTTATGGAGCAGATTGAACAAAATTTAGCTTGACCTGTGAGTTTCATATTTGTGAATTTGAGAAATCAGATGTCATTTTCCCTTTCTCATTTATTATAGCAAAAGCACCTTTCCATGAGGCTGGCCAGTCTGGTGAGGAGATTGTTAAACTAGCGGTGACGTGGGAGGCACATTACAGCCCTGACTTGTGTGGTAAAATGGTGGAGCAAGGACAGAAAGCAAAAGTACAGGGTGTGGGGGGAACAAGGCAGATGCCAAAGTAGGGTGCAGGGTGTGTACCTGTCTGCACACTGCTTGGGATTCGAGCAGCAGGGGCAAGGGCTCAGCCTGTGGTCAGAGCTGCAGCATTGCTGGGATATTGCTGGGATACCTGTGATGTGGTAGTGCTGTGATTGATGGAGACAAGCCCTTCAGGAGAGGCAGGAAAGGAAGAGGAGGAATAGGGCTGCCCTTCACGAGGAGGAGCCGCTCAGATGCATAGGGCTCAGGTCTGTGTAAAGCTTGTGGGTCAGGGTCAGAGGAGGGTTTGTTGAGTGTTTTGGGATGTGTTACAGATCACTGCCCAGGGTAAGGAAGCAGATGGAGCTTTCTCTGAACATCTCCATCCTCTTTGGGAAATGTAATACATCAGAGCACCAGCCATCCAGGAGATTGCTGGAGGTTAAGGAAAACATTTTGTTACTGAGTGGTGCTTGAGCAGCACACTGTGACCTTGTCCATACAAGGCTGACTTGTTTGCTCACTTTAGCTATTGTATGATTTTTTCCAAACAATAGCTCAAATATATTTGTAATTTCTGCTGGCAAGCAGAAACAATGCTCTTACAAGAATTTATTGCTGCAGTTCTTGATGAAGGCATAGTGGTGCAGGTGCTCTAATTGCTGGTGATGGGGTGGAGCTGTATGTGGGCCCCTGTCCTAAAAGGAGTTTGTCCTGCAACCAAGGAATTTGTGCAGCACAGTGCAGCTTGAAGGCCAAGTCGTGTGTGCAGTGCAGCACAGCAGAGGCCAGGGTGTACTCAGATTACCTGGTGTGTGGGTCACTGACTCCTTGATGCGCGATGGTCTTCCTGTCAGGATCCCTGCAGGTGAAGGTGATGCAGTGACAGCAGACATGGATAAGGCAGGTCCTCACCACCCGTGTCTGCCAGGCCTCTGCACTCACTGACTTGGCTGGAGGAGGAGGAAGGCTGGTCATCAGCCCAAGGTAAAGCCAAGGAAGGAGACATCCAGGAATGCACATCTGGGCACATGAGGGAGCTGACAGTGACAGGAAACAGTGAGTAAGGATTTACCAAAGATCAGTCAAGCCGGATCCGGCCCTCATGCCTTCTGCGTTGTAATTGGGATGAGAGGAGAGCAGTGAATGCCAATTGCCTTTCCTCTAGCCGGGCTTCTGTAGCTGGGCTGTGACATTATAGTCTGGGAGGGATGTTGTGCTGTTGGGGAGGACTAGCGATGGAGCCGGGTGGAGGGTGGCTTTTTCCTGGCTTGGGGGTTTCCCGGCTGGGTGAGGCCCTGAGCCACCTGATCTGTCCCTCTCGGCAGCAGCAAGTCCCTGCCAGCCTAAGTTACCTTGGGATTGTGTAAATCTACATCAGAAAGTCCTTTGAGAACTAATTTACAAGATGGGCACTAGCAAAGATAATAACTGTTGCCTACACTTTGTCTGCTTGAAAATCTTAGAAACGTGCCTACCCTGGTTATCAGATGTGAAAGAACACATCTTAGGAAAAATAAAAATGGTAGTTCTAGCCCAGAGCAGGGACTCCTAGAATAATTTGTTAATACTGTAAGATGGAAAATAACACACTGTCTCTGAAAGAAATATTTATTTTTGTTGTTAATTTTTATTGAGTTCTTGGTAGCAGAAGTGAGTCTAATTAATCCTGTCCATAAGCAATTTGTCATGTATGACAAATTGTACATTTTGTCTAGCTTTTATTTTAGGCAGATGCTTCTTTCTTCCTAATTTCTGCAACTTTAAAGTGGTTTTAAAAATTTTTATCTAGTATATAGCAGAATGTTTCCATGCTTTCCTACATTTGTTTCTGTGTGCCATGGATGAGCAACACTTTTCCTGACTGCTTATTTGGATGCTTTAGTAATAAAGCTAGAAATTATGACTATTTAAGCTTCACTTTAAATGAGGTTTCCTGAACCTATATATGATGTTGCTTTTTTATAGGGTCGCTCCTGAATATATTGCCTAGTGTCTCCCTGCAGCTGGTCTCCAGTGAGGAAACCTGTCAAGAAACTTCCTACAATAGACCAGTCCTAAATACTTGTCTGAATAGTTGATCTTGTGTTTGTTCCTTTAGTGGGGGTGGGAAAAAAGTTATATTCTATGCATTACTTCTTTGGCGCATGTGTGGACTAGTCTGTTAAGTAGTGTGATTTTTTTTTTAAAAGGTTAGTAATTCATTAGGATTTTAGGGATTTTTTTTTTATCAGAAATGAAAATGTTTTTGCGTTCCTGTTAACATTTTTGTGAAGGTATTCTCTAAGACATGGATCTAGTACTACTTGATGCTGGACAAACATTCATAAATCTCTATGATTAGTCTGAAGTAATTTTGAAATAGCTAAATTTTGTTCTGAAGGAGAAATTTCAGATTTTGGATTTAAATAATTCTGGAAAATGCTTATATATGACAGCGCTCAGAAGTCCTGTCCATGCTAATTTATTCTATGACTTTAGCTTTTAAGAGTAGTATTCTGTACCTGGTAGAGCAGAGTGTAAGATTGCTGACTGCATTCATATGTGATGCAAGTCATTGCAGAGCTATAATGTGATTTTTAGCACTAAAGATAAGAAAAACAGGGAAAAAATTCCAAGACTAAGTGAAGAGGGGAAATGAATTCTCATTAAAATAACAAAACTGAACAGTTGTTCAATTTCCACAATTCTCATCTGTTTGTCTCCCCTGAAAAGACATAAGGGATTATTATATTGAAGGCATAGCATGTAAGAAAATCCTGAAGACTGGGGTTATTTTGCTCTTTTTCTTCCTTTCTTATGGAGATAATAATCATTAATTATTAATGTATAGCCTATTCTGTATTTGAAAAGTACATGTATTTCAAAAGAAGGTGGTTGTTTAATAATTAGAATGATAGAGTCAAACCCCATGAGCAGAATTTAAAAATTATTCGTAATTGGGGATTTCTGGCTTTATCTGATTTACTTCTTTGGGGCCTGATAATTTTTAAGTGGCGGCTGACCTCCCTTTTTATTAAGAGATTGATTTCCAGAATATCCAGAATCAATAGACTTCTTTTAAATCTTGAGCACTTGCAGTTGTATGCTGGATGTGGATAAACTTGTGAGTCTGAGAGTTGCTGGTGTAGGAGGTGCTGTTGTCCATGACCACAAAAGGCAAAACAGCCCTCTGAAGAGGGCTCTGAAGGCTTGCTTTTTTGTAGGGTGCTTTCCTGAAGGCTTGCTTTCCTGTAGGGTGCTTTATCTGTTATCTTTCTGTACACTGGCTGAGGTCCTTGAAAATAATGGAATTAATTAAAAAGAGAAATATCTTTAAATTACAGAGAACACCTAGAATCAAGGAAAAAAGAAAAAAAAAACCAACTGCGCAAGGAGATGAGAAAGCTGTAGAGCTTTGACAAGGAGCATGAAAACTTCTGTCTAGATCAGGGGACAATTTTACTTTTCACATTTTTTTTTCTCTATGGTTTTGTTTTTGCCATAGGATGCAGCTAGTGTGAGGCATGTATGTAGGCTTTTGGAATTTATATGAGGCTTATGAGAGGTTCTATTCATCATAACATAATACAGAGGAGGACTTCTTAATCTACTGGAGATGGTAATATTGGTTATAAAAGCACAACTTAGTCTAACCTGGCTGGACAGTGATAGATGTGTCCTCTTATAACCTGTTTTCTGTGTAGCTGAAAGCAACTCTTTCCAGATATAATTTATTTCTTCTGATGAAGCAGCATTTCAACAATCCTGTGACATTTCAAAATGAATGTGGAAAGAAGAAGAGTCTTATTATTTCCTGGTACATGTATTTTTTCCTGGTATTTTTATGTTCTTTTTGCTTTTAGATAACATAATTGCTTTAATGACATAATGGAAGTGTTTTGTGGAGAGTATTCAAAATAGGTAATCTCCTGTTGCAATTTTTTTTAAGTTTACTGTGAATTGCAGAGAAACTGACATGTTATGAAATCCTGTGAATCACAGTGACTGCAGAGGTGAAAGGAGAAAAAAAATTAGAATGTTTTGTCTAAATAAACAAGCAAATGAAAAGGTTCTGCTTATTATTGCCAGATTATGAGTACTTGCCCTCTAGAAATACTATAATAAGAAAAAGCTTCTGATGGTAATATGTTAATTCATTACAACTATTTCTTTTCTCTTAATTTCTAAATATTTCCCCTCAGTGCTTAATTGAATATACTCAGTTGGAAGGGACCCATCAGGATCATCAAGTCCAATTCCTGAGCCTGTGCAGGACATCCCAGGAATCACACCATGTGCCTGAGAGCATTGGCCAAAGACTTCTGGAGCTCAGGCTTGATGCTGAGACCACTTTCTTGGGGAGCCTGTTCGAGTGCTCAGCAGCACTCTGGGTAAAAAAAGCCATTTCCTGATACCCAACCTAAGTGTCCCCTGACACAGCTTCATGCTGTTTTCTTGAGTCCTCTCACTGGTCACAAGAGTGAAGAGATCAGTGCCTGCCCCTTCACTTCTTCTTGTGAGGATGTTGAAGACCACTATGAGATCTCCTCTCAGTCTCCTCTTCCCCAGACTGAAGAGACAAAGCACCTCAGTCACTCCTCATATGGCTTCCCCTTCTTCACCATCCTCCTTGCCCTCCTGTGGACACTCTCTAACAGCTCAATGTCCGCTTTATACTGCGGCACCCAGAGCTGCCCCCGGCACTCGAGGTGAGGCTGCCCCAGAGCAGAGCAGGACAATCCCCTCCCTTGCCTGTTGGCAATGCTGGGCCTGATGCCCCCAGGACACACTTGGCCCTCCTGGCTGCCAGGGCACTGCTGGCTCATGATCAGCTTGTCACTGACCAGGACCCCAGGTCCCTTTCCATGGTGCTGCTCTCCAGCCTCTCATTCCCCAGGCTGTGTGTACAGCCAGGGTTGCCCACCCCAGTGCAGAATCCAGCACTGTCCTTGTTAAACTTCCTATGGTTGATGCTTCATATGGTTGATGCTCAGCTCACTACTTTCCTGAGGTCTGTCTGAGGGCCTGTCTACTCTTAAGGGAATTAACACCACCCTCCAGGTTAGTGTCATTGGCATGCCTTTGAATCCCTTGTCCAAGATGTTGAAGAGAAGTGGGCTGAGGATGGAGCCCTGTGGAACCCCACTAGTGAGCAGACTCCAGTCTGATGTTGCCTCATTCACTACAACCCTTTGTGCCCAATCCACGAGCCAATTGCTCCCTCATCAGGTAACCTTTAGCTGTCTGCTGGACATTTGTCTGGAAGGAGAGACAGTTTCCAAGACTTTGCTGGAGTCCAGAAAAATTACCTCTACTGATTTTCCTAGATCAACTCAGTGGGTTACCCTGTTGTAGAAGGAGGTCAGTTTTGGTAAGCAGGAGTTTCCCCTCATGAAGATGTGCTGGCTGTCACTGATGACTGTGTTGTCCAGTATTTTTTCAAAACCTCCCAGAATATTCTTTTCATGGTTTTACCAGGCACTGAAGTGAGACTGACAGCCTGTGGTTTCCAGAGGCCTCCTTCTTGATCTTTTTGGAAATTAGAAGTTTCCAGCTTCCAGTCAGCTGAGACCTCTCTGGGTTTCCAAGACGACTCCACAACCATCAAGGAAGGCTTTATGATGGCATCAGCCAGCTCTTTGGGTATTGTCAGATGAATCTCATCAGGCCCCATAGGTTTGTAGGGATGCAGCCAAGTAGAAAAAGTAAAAAGTAGAACTAAGGTGACTCTAACCTGGAATGCTGAAATTGCTTTCTCATTTGAAGAGCTGACTGGTTAGAATAGATTTCCATATTTGCTCTTTTTGTTTTGAAGGTTGTTATCATAGACAGTCAAAATCTGTAGTAGCTTTATTCATTCAGATTTCTCTGCTTGTGCAGTGTAAGCCAACTTCTGCTGTTAAAGGTTTCCCAGATACCAGAAGTTCTTAACAGTCAGATGTGCTTCTAGGTCATTTTGCTAGTCGTCTCTCAAGAGAGTAGAATACAAGAAAAGGAAATACCTGTGACTGGATTACTTAGAATTTCAAAGGGCCTGGTAGGTAGCTCTGGTCCTCAAAAAGTTGTCCTAGAAAATGAGTAAGACTATAGTAGTGTCAGAAGTTGTGAATGAAGCTTGGAGACAAGTGGAAAGCTATTGAGGCAACAAGGAAGGCAAGTGAGACTTTAGTGAGCTCAGCAATGAGGATGGATGCAATGAGATTCACCTCACAGCATGAGCTAATTTGTTCTCCCATTCAGTTATCAAAATTGTGACAGGGCTGCATTTGATTCAATAAAAGTGTTTCGAAGATGGCAATCTTTTGGTTTTAGTTGTGCTTTTCAGTTTCAAGTATTTCCCTAATGTTTAGGTATTAGAGTTATTTTAAAAATTATTATTAAAAGACATCTGTCAATCTCTTACACTGGCAATGAAAGAACACAGATGTTGTGTTGTATGAAAATGCAATTTAATCAGAATTCAAGCTTTCAACCCATGTGGAAGAGCTAAAAAGTCTCAAATTCATTTTTGACACAATGTGTTTGAAGTTGGTGGGATATGCTCTCATGCTGAGCATATGAAACCTTTAAATATAAGAATGTGAAAGTCTAGGGGTACTATAAAGCTTTTATGGGTTCATAAAATTAGTTCATAAGCCATTAAGAAGGCAGGCTCCTTAGTTATGATGGTTCTCTTTAAGTAGATTTGACAACCTTACTGAAAGTTAAGGTAGTTATTTCTCTGGAGAGCTGAGAGGACATTTGAGGTGTCTTGTTTCACCCTGTTGCATCAGGCACGTCTTGATGCAAATACAGCAGTAATAATTTATTCCTCTGTCAGTGTTGGAGTGTGACAGTATAGAAGCCATTTCACATTCCAGCTAGGGTGACATTACTCAGACTACAAACAGTTACACTGCCTACAGTTGCTGAAAATCTAAGCTGAGTAATTAGGAAAATGCTGAATACAAGAGGTGAGTTGCAATGCACAACAGTCTTAATGGTGCAAAAGAAAGTGGTTTCATTAACTGAGACACAGTGCTGTTAATAATGAGTTTTCTGAGGTGCTTTAAAGAGGGTACAACTAGCAAAATTGTAAAACAATCACAGAAGGATATTATTCAATACCTAACTAATGAAGATCCTTCCATTAGTAGATTATCAAATAAGTGTTGAATCTTAATTCAGTAAAGAAACACATGTGTGACTTTGGTTTGTCAAGGTTTGGCTTATCAAAGTTTTTTCTCATTGTTATTAACAAGATGCTTCTAGGCTACAGAGATGCTGGTTTGGATTTTTTTTTCTTACAGAGACAAGATAATTATTGCATGCCAAATAAACAATGACTATGAAATATAAGCACAAGTTACTACTTTCATCGCTGTTACTTACTGAGTACAGCATTGCCCTTTCCTTGTTGTACCTCAGTGAGAGAGCCATAACAAAGTAGGAACTTTGTACAAAAACGTCTGTTAAAGCAGAAGTTTGCCTTAACTGTTTAATCTGTCTTTTTAGAAAGAGGTGAGGATAAAAACCAGCATCCTCACTGCTGCATATTTTTGGAGGGGTTTCTAATTCAAAGAGGAAATCAGATTCCTATGCAGGATGACTTAATTTGGCTTAAAAAAAAATGCAGCTCATCCAGCCTCTGTAGATTGCTTTTTGCGCTCACCAAAATATTCTTGTGCTTCTCTTTTTCTCACCATAATCACTTCTTTTTCCACATATTATATTTTATCACTTGCAGGACTGTCTGAAACTCCCACAGTTCAGTCTCTCTTTTAAGGAATTAATTGTATTTTAAAAATGTCAGGTTTTTCTTGGAAATCAGTGGTTTATCTGTGTGTGCCTTTCCTGGGCTGTTCTTTGCATGAGTTAGCTGTGCTATTCTTTCCTTCAGACTTTCTGCAACACTGAGACTAGCATTTTTTTCTCTTCCCACTCCAATTTTCATACATACATATATATATGTGTGTGTGTGTATGAATGTGTGTATATAGATATGCATACAAAGTATTTTTGAAAGATGAGTCATAAGTATGTATTTATATTGTGCTATTTTTGAGGAATAAGCAGAAGTGCTATTAAACTGAGAAGCATTGATGGGCTCATCCCACTTTTTTGTTTTTTTATCTATAGACAAGTACAGGATGCCTGAAGCAATGTCTCTTTACCACAATATCTCCTACCCACTAATTTAATTTTTTTTTGTTCTTACAGCCTTTCGTCCTTTGTCTCATTTTCTTAGAAACAGCAGTATATTTAATATGATGCTCAAACTGGTACCTGGCTCTTTCTGAGTCAGGCAAGTTGAGGCGTGGGCTGAAGCTTAGAGTTGTCTCAGACTCCACCTGCCAGGACTGAAAGGGCTGGTGAAAATATCTGGTACTCCTATGTCTAGCTGGGGGTCTTACGACATAAAACAAGCCATTTAATGTTGAAACTAGAGGCAAGGCTTTAAAAAGGTGCCTGTCCAAATATGTGTTCTGTCTGGCTTTTTCCTCTTCTGTTTATTTTTTTTTTTAACTTCTGGCAAAGGTTAAGGGAATGTAATGGTGAATTTGTCTAAGGACATTTCCAGCTGCTCATTTGGCATTGTAACAGGATAGTAGGTGATTCCCATTTCTGGGCAGAAAGTGGGATGGTCTTTGATAGGACTATTCTCATAGTTAATGTTATGATTGGTTATTTAGTGTTATGATTTTGAGGGTAATCTTCAGTTTTATGCTGAAAATATAAGGTGTGTTCCATTTGCGTAAAGGTTAAAATATTTTTAATTTTTTATTGGCAGCGTATCTAAAAAAAAATAATGAATCCTACCATCTCACAAGAGTGTTTTGCTTCACTTAATAATGTAGCATTAGAAAGCTATAGCTGATTGTGCCTCCTCTGCTAATGACCTTGCTGCATATGATGCTGTTACTGCAGGCAGCAAGGGAGATGATGGTTTATTGCTAGGCTGTTTATTGGGATGGGTGTTCTACTAACAGCTGCTTATCTCAGTAGAGTGGATGCTAAAGGAACACTTAAGTTAAATTGAGAAAACTGAGGATCTTTCATTGTTCCAGTAATCTGAGTAGATGAGATGCCCATACCATCATAATCAGATCTAAACCACTGGGAGTGTGGTCTCAGGTTCATTCTGTTAAAATCCTTAAGTGTTTTCTTAATTTGTTTTATTAATGGCTGAACTTCAGCTGCTGTAATTGCTAGGCCTCTGGATCTTGATGTTCCCCTTAAAGTGAAATCAATGCTCTGCTGCCAGATAGGGAGGAGATGATAAATCTCAAATATTATGAGGTAAATCAGCTGCTAGAATCTTGATTCTGCTGGAAACATACTGTTAGTGGGGTAGCTGTGTATTTATTCACACAACACCTCAAATTCGGGTTAAGGGCTGGTAAAACAGCTGATTCAGTGCATAATGAAGTGGATATTAAAAGTATAGCTAACAGATATTACCTGAGAAGTATTCTATTTGCCTCCACCTGTCCTTGTTCAGTGGAGTATTTTTATTTTTATGGTATTTTCTAGATATCCCACAGCTATTTTCCCATTCAGAGATGCAGCTTATCTGGGGTACAGGCAGGTATGGAATCTGCCACACAGATGGTAGATCTGCTAAAAACCAAGTGTTTTCAAAAGTTGCTTGTTTATAAGTGGTACATTTGGCATCTGAGGCACTTAGACTGCTCTGGGCTTTCATACATGTGAAACATGTAAACTGTTTTACACATGTCAACTTTTATTCCTGGAAAAAAGGGCAGGGCAGCTATAGTTATCACTGAAGAATGAACCTTTTGTTTATTCTCAAATTTTAAGCAGTGACTTGGTATATTAGGAATGCATCCTGTTGGTTACTCTAAAACTCCTGGAGGGCTGATGTGATATAAGAAATAGGACATTTTGAAAGTCTCTCACAAATTTTTTTGATGCCAAGTTGCAGTACTGTAGGCAACCTGTTCTTTTGATTTCTTAAAGACTGCTCTGAGATATAATAATATTAATTTCAGTTAGTTTAATGTTCAAGGCAAGCACCATTATTTTCACATTGCTTTTAGGAATGTTTTTGTGCAGATGACCATGTGCTTTTTCCTTGTCTACTTCAGCATGCTACAAGGAATGTGAGAGGTCAGAAATTCTGGCCTAATAATTTGCCCTATTTCATTTCAAGAGAGGTCACAATTGAGCTGCTGAATTGTTACCCCCACAGAGTTAAGATGAAATTAGGAAAGGGAATAATAATTAGAATATATTTTAAAACATGACAATTCAAAGATTATTTTTTGGATTTCAAAGTCAGTAAATTTAAATGTATAGATGTTAGAGAAGTATATGCGACTTATAACTTATTTTAAAAAGTGCTTGAAGAAAAAGTTACTCCTGATATATACAGTTATTAGTTTTTCATTTGTAACCTTAGAAATATTTATGACAGAATTCTCAAATGAATTTGAAACCTGTCAGCAGATGTCAACAACAGAAGAAAAGAAATTCCAGTTAATCTCTTCTCAACGTATAGCTAGGTCTGCCCTTTCAAAAAAGTTTTTGGAAGAGAAGGGAAACAAATAAACAAAAAATACATGTATATTTGAAGGGCATGTCTCATGGCTATTTTCTCTCCACAAAGAGAACTGAAATTTTTGTTGAACACAGTCATCCATTTGCCAGACATTGTGGGATGTGTCTGGAGAACATTGGCAAAAAAACTGAGATCTTTCATTACTGTTGTAGAAAAGCACACAGTAAAGACATGCATACATTGTAAAGGCTACCTATTGCAGCAAATGGACTTAAACCCAAAAATTTTTATAATGAAAAAAAAATCTCAACGTCAAGTCAAATGTTTTGGCTATTCAATTCTGAATCAGGGTTATTTCTATTGGAATGAATCTTACTTGAGTGTGTGCAGTGTAAAGTGTGTATCTGATTTTTGTATATTGTACAAAATTTTCCATTGAAATGTAGTTCCACTTGACAACATCACATGAGAACTGATTCACACATGTAGATATACAAGATTAGATTACAGCTCATAGTAATAAGTAATTTTGTTTCAGCCTTGTTAGAAAACAGTTCCTGGCCTGCAAGTAAGTCTTGAACACAGTCCTCAGAAATAGTCTGTCTAAGCAGTATGGGAGAACAAATATTAGTCTTCTGGGTTTCAAGGGACCTATGTGCAGAATGTCATTTCAAATTATCTTGCCTTTCGCTTCTGAATTTTTGCTGTTAAAACTGCTCTACATGACTACAGGTGCTGGACTTCTGCAGAGCTTCATTGTGTTTTCTTTTGTGATGGAGATTATTTTCTCAGATGGAAATGATCTATTTAATGAAGTTCTGTGTGTGACTACAGCAACTCTTGATTTACCCTGAGTAATGTGTGCTACCATCTCCACAAAGTCTTCCTTCCATGATACGTGGAGGATTTTGATTCCTCTTTAGCTGCATTCTCAGTGTGATACTACAAGCCCATTGGGCTGTTCTTGCTTAGCCAGGATAGTACCTGGAAGTGAAGCATAAGACTGGTTTTCAGGTAAATAGTAGTAGGATCTAAACACTCAGAAGAAAGAAATCCAGAAACTATCTTCCATTTCTGAATTTGACTGTACCTTTTGTGCTAATATAGTTATACTATGTGACTCTACAGTCTACATTGTGCAAAAATTGCCTTTGTCAAAAATACTTATCCTGGCATTGTGTTGAGCATCTGTATCCTTGAATACCTGGAGCTGTGCTAGATATCCCAAGAGAAAAAAGGGCTGATGCATGAGAGGAATACAGTCTCAACTCTCATTTGTTCTAAGATGCATCCAGTAACAATCTGGAGGGGACTTAGAAAATTCCTTATCAGTTTCCAGATGACAGATAGCTGTGCAATCATGCTTTAGCAAATTTGTGTCTGTTAGTCATTTTAACATCTATGCTGTGATTCATCTTAGGCTCAAGAGCTCACTTACACGAGCTTGTTTTTTACCTCTTTGGAGGATTTTTTTAGAAAATGCATGTTATGTTTAGAGATGTCTTTTAGAGACCTGCTAGAGGACATCAGCTGCCTAGAGCTTGTTTAATGTGGACAAAACCTCAGCTACTTCCAGTTGCCTGCCCTGCAACCATAAGGCCCAAAATTGATTGAAATGATGAAAAGTATCTCTGCATTGCTCTGTCTACTTCTCCATTCTTCAGGCATCTTTCTAACTCAAGAGCCCTTCTTTGTGCTTACTCTAAAAGAAGCAAATCCTCCCTCCACCCTTCACCTCACTTTCTTTTCATAAATGGTTAGATAGTACAGTTTACTGATACAGAATTTCAAAATTTCTCTCTCCCGTGGAGATATTTCTTGATACCTCCTAGGATTTGGTGGCATATAGTCTTATCATCTAATCCCCCTTGTCACTTAACAGCTGTTGAGCATATAATCTTGCCCTTTGTACTACCAAATGATCTTTCTTCTGCTAGCTAACTTGGATAGTCATCCAGGTGCTTCTGTGTGACTGGTACTTTCCAAAATTATGTCTTTTAAAAATGTGACTGGTGCTCCTGAAACAGTTTTTTTACATGAAGGCAGCTTACGTAGCTGAGGAATAAGACTGTGCTTCAGAATGAGACATGAGGAAACCTGCTTGTCTCCCTCTTGTCTAATGCATTTTTATGCATATCCTTCCATGTAGATCTGACTTTCTTTAACAATTTAATCTCCTGTATTGTACCTAATCTCTTGCTATGGGTCATATCAAATGTTTTCTTTCAGTCAGAAAAGTAAAAAATATTGTTACACTTCCCCTTTAATCAGAAATCTGGCCTTTTTTATCCAAGGAGGCTCTTTGGTCCATCCAACAAGCTGAATTTGTGCCAGATTTCCTCAAATTATCATCCTAAACCTAGTGGAAACAGCTACCTGTTTTTTTCCTGCACAACTGTATGAAAAATTCAGGGGGCTTCTGTTTTTTTTTTTTTTTTTTTTTTAGTTTTTGGGAGGATGGTTTGGGAGTCTCAGGACTACTCATGTAGTCCTGAGACTCCCAAAGCACTACTGATAAAGTTTATTCCTGCACTTAACTGTATAAGAAGTTTAATTTTATTAAAGAACCAGAGAGACCACAGCAAGGATAAGGTGTGACATTTATGTTCCTCAAGCAGCCTTTTGATTGTCATTTGCAGTAAAATGTTGAAAACCTCCCACATATGTGTATCTTTTCTCTTAAGTATTCTGCTTACAGTGGAAGAACTTATAATTAAAAAATAGTCCTGAAACCTGACATATATTTGGCTTTACATTGCTGTTACATAAATTTCTAGACTTTGTAAATGCAGGCACTGTCATTTGTCATCCAAATTTGACAACTTAGTTGAATCTTCCTACTGAAACAAAGGTTTTAAGTATTGAATGCATTTGACAATATTTCTGCTGGCAGAGGATGACTCCCATCCTTTTTTGTTGTGAGATCTTGCCTTCTATTCTCCTTTTCGTGTATGTGATGGTTCCTGGGAAGAGACCAGAGTCATTCTAGTCAGGGAGGCAGGAGAAGAATTTTGTAAGTGGAGCATATGAAGAAGCTGAAATTGGAAGATAACAGTTCAAGTGGCAAAGGAGATTTATGTGCACCACATAAGCAGAGGAGCATTATGACAACACATTATGATTACACCAAATGTAAGTATGTGGGCAAAGCCTTGATATGTCTATCTTGAGCAATATGAATCCACCTTGAAATCAATTGTATGCTGTAATTTAGATGCTGCAGAGGATATGCTGTGATACTTGGGAGGAGCCACTGTGCATTCCTGAAGCCAGTTTCAGAGACCAGTCACTCGTGCCTATCAGTAATTGTTTTTTAAAGTTTTAGTGCTAAGGAGGAACCACAGACTGCCCAGAGGAGTGTGGCTTGTTTTTAGTCCTGTCTCCTGATAAGAAGCTTTTACACATCAATACTGTGTAGCCAGATATAATCTGTTCTAGCCATCGGGCCTCTTCCTTGTTGAGCAGTGATAACCATTGGAAGGTGACTTATATTCTATTTTTATGCAGTGTTTCAAAGTGTCCATGAAAGGGCAAGGCATGTACAAATGACAAGTAGAAAACTCAGTCTTTTTATCTCCAAATACACATGTATGTCAGTATGATTTACAGGTTTTGCCTTCATAGGAATTAACTTATTTGTATAGCCAGAGGGAAGAAAGTAATGTGTGGCCCTTGTGGCTAAGGGCAGAACCTAGCATTTCAGAAGGTTGCCTCCAGAGCTTGATGAAGTTAAACTCTGTTACAGGTTCTATTCCCTCCTGTATTCTAATGAAATAAAATTTACATCTTTGCTTTGCTATGGTCGCCTCAGTCATATCAATAATATTCCTAGGTACAAACTACAGTTTGTAAAATTGCATTATTTCCTGTTTGTGGCAAATGTTTGCTGTTGTGTGACTCAGTGCCATGGATTTGCTCATCAGGGTTCAGGATAACCAATGGTTTAGCAATAGTTTTGACCACTGAGCAGAAATGCTTCTACATGAGGATTTTTGAATTAAGCAGGCTTTAATAGAAAAACTGGTTGTTGTCAGAGACATTCCCTGGGTGTCTTTATTGCTGCATGGGTATCACTGTATGATTTGTGCAATATTGTTGAGGAGAATCCTCGGAGAAATCCTGGAGGACTGAGCCTGAGCATGGAGGTTATACTACATGATCTCCCAGAGGTCTCTTCCAATACTGAACATTCTGTGAAAATATCAAACCAAAACTTCACTTACAACATTTCTTCCTCTTAAATCTTTTTCTTAGTCTTGTGCTCTGAAGGGAATTTTCAACATTTAAAGAAATGTCAGATAGAATTGCATTAATTGAGTTAATGGAATGGGCAAAGGGCAGAAACAGTGTAAATTAGTGCATGAAAGTACAATCTAATTGAGCTGAGAAAAGTTTAAGATTCTTGTTTCAAACGCCATACAGGAACCTTGAGAATTTATATTACTATTTTAATTTTGATGCTTACATTCTGTGTTTTGTTATATGTATCAAGCTACTGTATAATTTGGAGTAAAAATTTCAATGGTAGGGCATCCTAATTTTCCTGACTTTCCTCTCTGGATCTACTTGCAGTCATAAAATAATTTAAAAATTCCTACATTAACAAGGGTTTTTACATACTTGGCTTTAATATTTTTGCTGTAAATACATTTTACAGTGTTTTATGCAAGAGTGTTTAGAAGCACTGTTGCTGAACTGCTTACACATATTCATCTAGTAGCACTCCTCTCCTGTGAAGGGGGATGATTGCAAAGAAAAAACTCATCATTGCATTACATAGTTTAATTTAACCCTCTGGATACGAGAAATATCTACTTCATTTTAGAGTCAACTTGAGGAAACTCAGCTGCCAAGAAGCAAGTTTTAAAGACATCAGAGAGTAAAAAAACCAAAACACTCCCCTAGATAAGGAAGGTTAGAGGCCAGGTTGGGTGGGGTTCTGAGCAACCTGGTTTAGTGTAAGGTGTCCCTGCCCACGGCAGGGGGTTTGGAAGGAGATGGTCTTCAAAAGGTCCTTACCAACCCAAACCATTCTGTGAATGGGTAGCAAAGTCTGGGAAAGCTTTCTTTCAGTCCTGTCACTGAACAAAGTTGATGTTCCAATACTGGGAAAAGAACAAATGCAATGCTAGTTGGTATGTCTTTAAATCATCAAGTTATGCCAACTACACAATCCTTTGAAAATAAATTCTGAATTACTTGCACATTTCTAGTTGTATTTCTAGAAAAAAGAAAAACAAACCAAAACAATGAAAAAATCAATAGCTGAACATTAAAGCTACAGTATAGAAAGAAGGTAGATAGACTAGGTCAGATTGCATCAGCAGTTTTGCCAAGCAAACAAGTGCTGTGGTTAAAACAGTATTCCACTAATAATGCATATATTTTCAAGAATATGAGGGATGAGATGGAGTTTTATGGTTTTGTTTGTTTGTTTGTTTGTTTGTTTTTTGGTCTCACTCCAAATTATTGAATACCAACTTTTGCTTTCTGGAGTATGAGGATATGCATTATTTATGTTACAGAAAGGGCAAAAATTTAGAAGATTTAAAATACTGGCACCCTTCCAGGAAAAGCCTAAAATCTAAATATGGAGCAGGTGCCTTATGTAATTTGTGGGTTTGTTCTTTTCCAGGGCTTAATTGTCATATCTGTAAAGGGATATCAATAATGCAAACATATATCTATTTATAAAAAAATCAGTAATAAATTTGTAGCCTGTATATATTATACACATTAATGAACCATATCAAAACCAAGGGGAAGAGGCTTAGTTGTATGCATATTCTGCGTTCTTCCTTATGATTTCCTCATCTGGAATGGGATCTGCCAGAGTCCTTGGGATCATTAGACCTCCACTCAGCACATGGCAAGAAGGGTGTTAAAACATGATTTTCAGCACAATCTCTCACAATCACAGATGTGTTTAGACAGTCCTGTCTGTCATTCATACTATATCTGAACAGATTGGGCCCCTGAAAAAGTTTCTGCATTTCATTCTGCAAGCTGGCATGCCAAAAACCAAACTCCCTGTTGTAAATTTATGTGCTGTTTCCCCCATGAAGGACTCATGGAAGGATTACTTTGAACTGTGCTTCAGTGATGTGTGCTCAGGCATGGGCTTCATCTGCTGACCACCCAAGGGTCTCTGGGTTGAAGGACCATATTAAGGAGATAACAGGCCCCTTTGTGCTTTTTTTTGTGAGCTCATTCTACTTAGAGCATAGTGAGATTCTGTTCCTAATCTTTTCTGCTGTGTCTTGATTTAAACCCCAGAACTCACAGTAAAGGCAGAGGAGACAGGTGTTTTAGGCTAACAGAACCAGATTAGAGCTGTTTCCTTTCCTGAAAAAGAAGGTGATCTCTGTTTAATGACTTTTTCATAGCTACTACATACTGTAAATTGAATTTTGAACACATTTCCTAAATATGGTATGAAAAAAATTGTCATTTTTGAGACAGAATTTTTGCTTTGTGGAATCTAGATAAATTCCTTGAAGAAATTGGGCTGTTGTTGATGTCCTAGTCAACTTTACCTTGGCCTAACTTTTCACAACACTGAATTTCTTCTTTCAATATGTTTTCTAATTAAGAGCTTGTGAAAAGACCCTCAAATTATTTATCCAGAAACAATTTTTGTTCCTATTCATCAATAAATAATCATGAAATGGCACCAAATTCATCATGAGAGATCCCTTGGTGTTGAGCATGTTGTCCAATCCTCAGGTCAGAGGAGGGTCAGCTGCAGCAGGTTGCTTAGAAATGTGTCCACTTGATTCTGAGTATCTCCAAGGACAGACACAGGAATTCTTTGGACAAGTTGTGACAGTCTATAACCATGATCGTGACTCATGGTTATACACTGTCACAAAAAGAGCTCTCCTTTTTTTTTTTAAGTGGAATTTCCTGTGTCTCAATGTGTGCCCATTGCCTCTTGTCCTGTCACTGTGAACCCCTGAGGAAAGCCTTGACCCTTTTCTCTCCTCATCAGGTACTTGGATATATGTGGATAAAATCACTCTGAGCTTTCTCTTTTCCAGTCCAGCCCTCTCAGCACCTCCTCATATGACAACAGTTGCTTCAAGCCCTTCACCATCTTCATGGCCCTTTGCTGGTCTATCTCCAGTGGTTCTGTGTCTCTCACGTAGTGGGGAGTCCAGAGCTGAACGTGGCGCTGCAGATGCTGCTTCGCTGGTGCTGAGTAGAGGGGAAGGACCATGTCCTTCTCTTGCTGGCAATGCGCTCAGGGTGACCTTGGTCTTTGCTTTGTTGTCCTCCAGAAACCCCACAGCATTTTCTGGAAAGACACATTCCAGTCGGCCTGTGTTGGACCTGAAGTTATTCCTCCTGTGGGACAGGAGTTGGTACTTCCTTTTGTTGAGGCCTGCCAACTGAGGCTGCTGTCAGCCTGTTTCTCCAGCTTGTCGGGGTCCCTCTTGCTTGCAGAACACCCATTTGCTTGCAGGCCCTCATCTTATATTTATGTCATCTGCAGGCCTAATTACAGATAGCTCTGAGCAGGAAAACCTCGTTGCCTTTGCCTAAATTGCTGCATGAAAATGACTTTGTTTCCTTTCTCAAAATGCTTCAAAATTGTTCAAAATGTTTCATTCTATGATGTTGCTAATGTAATTCTGTGAATTAATTTTGTCAATATCTTCAGCTCTGTCTTTTGGATATTACCACATTCCATGGTGACAAGGACAAATCCTACATCCGCTGTCAGCTCAGAAATCTTTGAATATGTAATTGAAGTTGTTGGTCAACCACTGAAATTCTTAATGGTATTCAGAGGTTCCAGGAGACTGATCATCTGATCAGATGTCCCTATTATCAGGGACAATTTCAGGCCAAATTTCTGAGTTCTCAGAGTCTACAGGTTACAGGCTAGGAAGGAGGCTTGTTCTCTTGGTCAGCAGCATGCCAGTGAAGTGCCTTCTTTTCCATATTTGATTGCTTTTTAAACTACATCTGGCTATATGAAATAGCTAGGCTTTTTCTTCTTTATTTTACTTGAAACAGGCCATCATTCATAATTATATGGTATGAAAACATTTGATATCAATGTGATTTGAAGTATGATTTGAATTTTTTTTAGTAAATAGTAGAACAACTTGTTTTTTGTGGTTATATAATTAAATATAATCAAATATGTGGGTTTTGATGAGGGATATTCAGGGATTTTTTATATTGCTCTTGCAAAGGGAATTAAAGAAAACATCTAGCAGTAATTTATACTGAGGAGTAAGTTGTAATTCATTTTTAGAGGTATTTAATAGAAACTTTTCTTAGCAGCCTTTATTTTTCTTTCTTCTTAGAAGTAAGTCAGCTCCTCTTAATTTCAAATAAGCGCTTCTAAGCCAATTCGAATACATTGCAGTGAAAGATTCATTGCAAATTTTTGGGATATGCTCCAGGGAAGTTTTTAGGTTACATCCTTCCTTTCTTTTCAAGATAAGATATAGTGTATTATGACTTATCACTCTTTGAAAATAAAAGTGAGATTCTAATACTTAGTGATTTTTACTCCTGGTAAAGAAAATGTAATATTTTACTGCATTGAATAGCATTAATTTGCACAAGTGTATGTGAAATTAGACCAGGCAGTTACAAATAAATCCTGTCATTTAAATTACCTTCTTCTTGTGTCAATCTTTGATTGTGGGATTATTACAAAGCTAAATGAAATTGCCTGAAATTCTTTGCTACTTTTATACTCAGTGTTTGCCTGTGTGCACTGCATGGCATTTTGCTTACACAAAAGGCACACTGCAAATCCATGAAGTAAGATTTTAGGTACAGCCAGTCTTGCTGAGCTGGTGTTGGTTTTCCAGCACAGCAGAGCAGTCTGTGTCCATGGCTGCTGCAGACAGCCTGCAGTGGGGGCTGCTACTCAGGCTCCACTCCCAGTCCAGCTCGAGGCTGGTGCGGGTCTCATGGATTACACCATGCCCACCATTCCCACCTCCAGGGGAGCCCTGCAACCCCACCCCTCTCTTTGGGCATCTCTGAGGAAGCACCTTGACTGTGCAGGGAGCTGCTCTGTGCAACTCCTGAGAGGTCTGGAGCCCACCTACATCTGCAGACTGAGAGCTGTGCCCTGGGCGTGATATCTACAGCAAGGAACCAACAAGCCTTTCAGCTAATTCAAGGGCCTTTGCACAAACAAAAAAATGTAACTTCACAGGCTTTATTCAGATAAAGTACTGGAAGCTGCTGACTGGCAAGTCTGCAGGAGAATCATGGGGAAAAAGAAACCTATTCAGTCAGGGGCTTCTGATGGCTGTGATGAGAGTGGTAACTCTCAGGAGTATTTCTGCAGCTAATGCAGAAATGGAAAAAACATACTCAAAAAATCAGTTTGAAAGGTAAACAAGTGAAGAGAAAATAGTATGTGCCATATTAATCTATACGCTAGTGAGTAATGAGAGGATAAAATGTCTTGATGAACTCAAACAAAATACACTAAACTGCAAGTATTTCTTGAAGCTTTCTGGGTATCAGCAAGTATTGGTAACTTCATTCCTGATGTGGTTAAGTATTGTTGTTCGACTTTGTTGACAGGTCTTTTATGTGCTGGTTAAAAATGTTGAAAGCTTCCAGTGGTAAGTATTGGAACAAAGGAGAAGGTGGAATATGGCAGGGCAAGCAGGGTTAAGATTTGATTCTGTAACAGGCAGGGGCTTGTAGCCCTGCCATATCTCTGTGCCACAAGCGGAGAGGAGAAATTAGGGGAAAATAAAATTGTGGCTGTGTTTAATCAGATAACATTTAGCAAATGAAGGAATGTTTCCCAAATTTAAAAATTACATTTGTAGATTTAAACAATTTTTCCTACATATGTGTGGTTACTTTTGCAAAAAATTTTTTTCCGTTAGGTGTTCCAAGATACGCATTGACTCAAAAGTCATGTGTGATCCAAACTTGAGATAGGTTAGAATTGCAAATTTGACCCCAAAATAATCATTGCAGTGCCCTTTCTATCAAATAAAAATATCAAGATATTTCAGTAATAATCCCACAAAGAAATATTATTGTCATTACTTTAGAAATGACATTCCATCTCTGATTTAGAAGCAGTACTCAAAATTATGAGCAGTTTACTGCAGTCTGTGGGGAAAATAATATCTTTTTAATCCACTGGTGTATATACAGTGTATTTTCCATAAAGGCAAAACAAATATTTTTAATAGTGTTATGGTTGTATTATGATGTTTAAGATAATTACTTTTTATACTTTCTAACAAAATACACATACTTCTAGGAGATATCTGGTTTATTCTGTTTTCATAAAGACATTCTTGCAAGAAAAATTTAATTCAATTTCATTCAACTGACTCAATGTCAGTTGAGATGTTATACATTTTAGTGATATAAGTCCAATGCTGCAAAACAACTAGATCATTACAAAGCAGATGTAAGTTGGGAAAACCATTTGCAACCTGGTTTGCTTCTTCAAAAGCAAATAAGTCAGTGAAAATTACAGGTTTTGTGTGCATTAATGAAGACAGTAGTAAGTGAAAACATAGTCTTTTGAAATATAATAAAGGTGGCTGGTGCCATCTTCTGGAGGTGGCAGTGATGATTGAGACCACCTAGATTCCTAGACTGAAAAATGTGGTTTTGGTGTTTTTTTGTTTGTTTGTTTGTTTGTTTTTGTTTTGTTTTTTTGGTTTTTTGTTTGTTTGTTTGTTTTTAATGCAGTTCAGGGTCTTTCAAACAAACAAAAAATATAAAAACCCAAAGTATGTTGAAAAGACTATGCATAGCTTGGTAGCACTTGCTCTTTCTGGGACATACAAGGTGCTTTTTCAACTCAGATATTCCAATTTTTGTAAGTCTTGAATGGAGATAGCTAAAATCATTTATCTCTGACTCAGAAAATTATCTTGTGTAAGTTATCTAACATTTAACACTAAATGACTGGGGTTGTTTTGTTTTGTGGTTTATCTGTTCTTTGGTTTGGGTTTGATTTTGTGAGGTTTTATTTGGAGGTTTTGCTGTATCAGTACTTTGGTGTCAGAGCAGAGTTCTAGGGTAGCTTTCCCTGGAGCAGCCTAAGCCTGGAGCTGTGGGTATGTACATGTGGCTCTATGTCAAGCCAAGTAGGACCAAAATATGATATATTCTCCAGTGTCACTCACAGGTTTTGTCTCTCCTTATCCTCTTCTATTTAGGTGATACGTTTTCTGTTAAGAAAATCATATTCTGTCTGTGTTTAAATGTTACAATTTATCCCTCTTTCTTCCATTCCTTAATTTCATTTACAGCTGAGGGGGAGCTTGTCTGCATAGGACAGCTGTGAACCTTCTGTAACTTCTGTAGCTTCTGTAATTCAGGCCTGCTACTTGATATAAAAGGACTTATAAAACAAACAGTACAGAACACCAGAAGAAGACTGTGGAGGATGTGGCGCTGTGTCTTGGGTATTTTTACAATTAGAGTGGAAGGTTAGTAATTTTCTCATCTTATTTCAGGCTTCACTTCAATTATTTTTTTATAGTTACCACTTTCATAGAATATATTATTTCTATCTTCACTTCTCACTGTGTTTTGGAGAGACAGACAGTAGCACCTTGATGGGGAAGCTGCTGTGTTTGGCTTTATAGGAGGCATGGGGTGACTGAAACAATCTGACGTTCAGAATTGCCAGAAAATATTTGCTTTGGTTTATGTGCAAATGATACCCAAAGATACACCCAGTAGTTAATACTGAAGTAAAATACTGGATGCTTTTTTTTTTCTTTCCTAAAGAACATGGTTCCCTAGATGATTGTGTAGGTTGGGGTTTTTTAAAAATTTCTATTCCAAATGAGTATGTAGCAAAGAAAATTAGCTGTCTGCTTGCTGTCTTCCCTTCAGTGTTGCTGTGATAGGATACTGCTGTGCTTGGTTGGTTACTGGAAAGCTACTCAAACAGGGGAAGGAATATCTTATGTAAGTCACAGCAGGGAGCCCACAATTGCTTTTTATTTTTGTAATATGCAAGTATCTGACTGGTAATGGGAAGATAGTTGTTGCTAATCACCCTTCTAAGCACAGTGATGTATTCTCCTCCTCACCCTAGAATATTGTGTGTATACCCTGTCCTTAATCTCTGCCTAAGTTAATGGTTGCATAGAGCTCCAAACGCCCATGCTCGTTTTTGATAAATGCAGGAATGTCCCAGTAACACAGCTCATCTGGGCATAGCTTCACTCCTGTCCTGCAGGCTGATTTTGTGGTAAGATGCCAAATGAAAGCTAAATGCAATATTATTTAATTAAAAACAGGTTCTTATTTACATGTCACTTTCTCAAAAGGTTTTTTTTTTATTTCAGTTGTCATTGTTATTCTTGGAAGATTGTATTATGCAGTGATGTATACATTGAGTAAGGCATTGGGTTAAAACACTTCCAGTTTAAATACATGGGAAAAATTATTCTTCTAACTTGAAGCATGGAGAAGTAGAAAATAAAAATTATTGTTGGTATGTTGAATACAGAGAAAAAGCTCAGATGTCATCTATAGTTGAGAAAAATTCTATGAGACTAGTAAATAAAATAATTCCAACCAGCCTTCAGTTATAATATAATATCCTCAAGAGAGCAGCAGGTTGGTTAAAATAACTTTTAAAATATAACTCTTTCACTTTGCAGAGGAAATATCATTACCACTGACAAATTATTCAGTCTTGGAAAGGAAAGGAATAGTATTTCCTAATGTTTGCTTAGCATCAGTTTCAGCAGGAGATGATGCTGTGTATATGCATACATTTAGACATGTGTGTCACTTTTGCAGTCTAAATCCATTATAGAAAGGCATAAGTGACATTAACACAGGCAGACTGAGGAATGTGGAAGGAATATCCTCTTGAGAAGTACTGGGTGTGTTCAGCCTCTCTTGTTGGTGGATTTTGTAAAACTGGATTGCACTGTAATGTTTAATGCTACAGAATATTGAGATGATTGAGTACAGCATGTCCTTTTGGAAATTTGAGCTATTTTGCCTTTGTATTTTGAAGGAGGAATGGAACTCCAAAGTGCTCATCAACTATAATGTCACTGTGTGCTCATATAGTGATGACTTTGTTAATTAATTTGTGTGGGGTTATAGTGTAGTCAGAAACAAAATCACATATTATACAATTAATATTGTCTAAATGAAAGTTACTGAAAACAGTGTATGTGGAAAATATGAAAAATTTCTCTGCTTAAGATGGCTTTGACAGCTACTACAAAAGGTAATTTCAGGTCAGATGACAAGTCAATTGACTTCATTCCACTTTAATAAGTATATATACATAGAGGAGCGTCACCTCTGTACAGCCGCACCAGGAATTTGTTCTAATTTTCCATTAAAACACATTGTTAATTTTATAGGTAGAATATGTTGTAGTACTTGTCTGGCAAAAATTGTGTTATACAGGGCAATTATTTTAAAATATGCACACACTATACTTATTTATTAAAACACGCACTTTCTTGCATATTTAAAATGCTTTTGCTGGGTTTTTTTAAATTTGCATCTTCAGGGAAAAAATGTCAGATTCTTCTGAAAATGTATATTCAGTTCAATTATAAATTTAGTAGTTACAGTGTTTTGTATTCAGTAGTGTTTGGCATTTTATTTAAGAATACCTTGGAATATTTAAGTAACTGTGAATTTGACTCCTACTGCTCATCAGCAAAAACTTCTCATTCTATTTATTTGCCCCAGTGCAGTCTGCTTAGGTTAAAATAACAGATTAATTCTTTATTTTTGACAGTTGGATAAACTGGGGAACCTTTGTGAATGATGTCATCGTGTAGTTTCTCAGGACTGTAATACAAAAGGTTTACCTTATTGCACAAACTAATCCCACTCTTCTCAGAAATATTGCCAAAGTTTTGGCATATTTGTTGATTTCAGCACTTCCTATTCTATATTTCATTATCCTGGCACCTTCTGAATCACTCAGATTTCATATCATTCCTGCTTTTCAGTTCAAATGTAGTTCAGCTGCTTAAATGGGAGTTGATAATATTTGTCACTACTTCTTTATGCTTAAATGAACAACCTTCAAGTTCATGAACTAATTTTTCTAGTTTCCTGTTTCATCTGCTTACTTTTTATCATTCTTGCCTCTTCACATCATGAATGAGGATTTGGCAAGGATTTGGCAAGGATTTTCTCCTACAGATGTTTCCCTGCCTCTATGAGCACAGTATCTTATACATTTTCCTGGTTTAGCAGAACAGTCCTCAGGCATTCAGACTTGACTGTAGTTTGCTGTATCTGTGGTTCTCCATCTGGATCTTTGCAGATATATAGACAGATCGATGCCTACTTTTATTTATTTAAATAATCTAACTCTTGGTTTCCTACCATTTCTTGGATTTCCCTCTGAGCATATGTTCTGTGGGGAAGAACAAATTAGCCCTCTAGTATTTGTACAATATTTAGTATTCAGGGGTTTCAAAAATAAATATGTGCTTGGCAGTGCCTGCATGTAAGAGAGAAATTTGCCAAGTACCTACAGTTTAACTAATCCATTTTCTATTTTGTTCCAAAGTATGCAGGGACATCTGACATCACTAAGTTTGCAGTGCTGCCCTCGAAGAAGTGTTGCAGTATACGTGTTATATATTTAACTGCAAAATTTTACAGGCCAAGACAGTTTATCGTTGTACAGTTCTGGTTGAAGATCTTGAATAAATCCATGAAAACTGTGGGAGTGGTCCATGGGCTCTGTCTAATAGAGACCCCCTTTTGAATCAAAATAGCTGATTTGGATTAATTTTGGTTTTAGCTTTTCTGAGTTTGCTTTCAAACTTTGGGCATGTAGGAATAGGTATTTTAATAGAAATGCCAATTTATTTTAATAGATTAGCTCGTACTTTGGAGAAGATATCTAGGCATGGGAAAAATAAGCAGTGTAGAGGATAGCATTTCAAACTAATTTCCAGCACCCATGGAAAATAAAATAAGGCAGGAACTCCTTTGTAGGAGAGGAAATCCCTGCTCTGTCAGAGGATACCATTCACATTCTTGCATCAATCAAATTAACATACTGGGTTATAGTTGACAGGATTCAAGACCAAGATGAAATGCAGATGCTACCTTGGGCTGGCCAAGATTCATGAAGTTATGTTTTTAACTCCTGCAGATGTTGGGCAAAATCAGAAAAGCTAAGATCAGGTAGGCTTTATTTACAGAGAAGGAAATTTTATATTTCAAAGACCACTTTCTAGAATGTTAAAAATTAATTATATCTCAAAGAATATAAATATAATTTCAAATTTATCTTTTTCTTTCAATGTTCTTTTATTCTTAGGAGAAATAGTGTGTTTGAATTCCATAGTAACTCTTCATTCTGGTGCATTATGTATCTCCAATTGAAAAAACTGACACAGCAAATATACCCAACTGGAAAACAGTGAGAGAAAAAATACCTATTATGTATCTTGAAGGTCAATAGTTATTTTCATTCCTATTTATTGTGAGTTGCCACATCTCAATGAAACTGACAGAAAGAGTTCTTTTATTAGATTTCAGTAATTTATGTTTCAATAGCCCCTAATAACTGTAGTAATACTTTGAAAAATTATATAAAAATTCAGTAGAAGAAATGTGTGAGAAAGAAGCTGATGCACTGGAAAAAAAAGAATTTTAATACAGACATCTCTGCATGTCTAAGTGATTAAGACAGTGAAAGGAAAGCACCTTTTTTAATGATGTTTTTACAAAAGTGTGATATAGTTGAGAACAGACCAGAATGGAATTGAATCAGCTGTTCAGCAGTTCAGGTAAATAGAAGCAGGTTCTTCCAGTAGGGTGAAAAAAACAGTTTTGAGTTTGATCTTTTACCTCTAAAACATGAATAGATAAGTTGCACTCCAGAAATGTGTTGGCTTTTTCTGATGCTTATCAACACCTTTGTTAAAATCAGTAGTGACTTTAATGACTACATTCAGGAGATGTGAATATCTGTAATGAAAATTAATTGTGAGATTATATAAAGAGATAATTTTGATGAACTTTCCTGTCTTGTCTAGCATAGGAGATGTGCTAGGATGTGCTCCCTCAGGCATTGGTGGGTATTTAACCCACTGTTTAAATGTCACTGCCTCATTGATGTTCTTGCTTCCTCTCCTTAAAAGTGGGAGCAGAGTATGTTCTCATCTTTTTAGGAGCAATTGGTGAGTCAAAACATCCTAGTGCAAGAAATAAAGCAAAACTTCATTTTTCTGTCATTTGAATTGCTCATTGTCTAAGTATTTCCAAACTGAGTATTTGTAATAGATCAATGCAAGCATCCCTATCCTCTTAGTGCACAGTTGATCTAAATTTTGTTAATCTCCAAGAGGCCTCTGCTATTGTCAGAATCACCCTTCCATTTCCCACCCATCTGGCACGCCTCTGGTACACCAGAGAGGGGACATCACTGGACAGCCAAGATCAGTCAGGACAATTTGAGAGTCCACGCTGGTTTAACAATATATGAATATATGAATATCATTCCAAAGTTGTTGGAAGGTTTAACCTTTTATATAGGTTTTTAGAACTTCTTATCCCCTGGTTGAAGTGTTGTGGATTACAGAAGTGTATTCAAAATCTTGATTAATTAAGATTATTAAAAAGGAAAAATTGTGAATGTTGTCTGAATGTATGTATATGTCACTGTTTTACAGATACTGTGTCTTTTGCATATCCAAGTTTTAATCAATCTCTATGTAACATCTCAGTTCTCATTATTTGTTTACTTCTCAGGTGATACCATAGTTGTTAGTTGAAGTACAAGCATCTACTTAAAATCTGCTACCTCTTCTTCTAAAAAATTACTTGTTTTCCTAATTTGTCTTTGTCATGTTTCAGTCACTTAAAACATAAAAATTTTATTTTTAAATATTGAAAGTAGTTATCCTTTTGGCTCCCATTACTTCTCAAATATATTACCTTTGATGAACTAGTGCATTTGATTTAATGAATTCTTAAAATAGTCTTGCATCACAGTCAGAAACGAAAAAAACGGAGGAATTATGTAAACAAAGGATATGTCCAGGCTGCAGATTAGACTAGCATGTATTTAATTAGCTTTATTAAAAATTGTTGTGAAAGCTTTCTGAAATAGAATGCTGACCTTTGCAGACTGAGATAACCTATGCAGAAGATGTTTTTTGTCTTTTTTGTATGACACGTGCCTGCAGGACAGTATGAATTTGTGGGGACAGTGCTCTTCTCAGCCGCGACTTTCCAGCATCTGAAACTGATTGGTCATTTACTGCTTCAAATAGGTGCGACATGGATCCCATATGTCAATCCTTGCTTAACCTGAGCTGGAAGACTCCGGACCTTCCTGTTTACTTCAGACTTCCCTGTGGCTCCTCTATAATCTGTCACTGGTTTCCAGCTCCACTCAGAGGTGGTGAACAGCCAATGCCTCTCTCTTACTTTGCGAAACTTGTCAAAAGTAGGTGACACCACTGTTACGAAACACAGGGCTGAAGTTAGATTTTTTAGGGAAGAGGTTTTATGAACTAACCTCAATGTTGATGCTGAAGGAATAAAAAATTAATTTTTGTTCTGCCGGAAAAAAATATTATAGGGGAACATTTCACAGGATTGTATCCAGACAGTTCTTGACTATCTCCAGTAAGTAAGAGTGTAAGTAAGGGAGGCTCCACAACCTCTCTGGGCAATCTGTTCCAGTGCATGGTTACCTTGACAGTAAAGAAGTTCCTCATGTTCCTCTTGTTCCTCGACTTCCTGTGCATCCATTTCTGCCTGCTGTGTTTTCTGTCCTGTTGCTTGGTAACACCAAGAAGAGCCTGGCTCCATCCTCACATCTTCCCCTCAAATACTCATGGACATTCATAAAATTCCCACTCAGTCATCTCTCCTGGCTAAACAGACCCAAATCTCAGCCTTGCACAGAACTGTAGAATCCTTTAGGCTGGGAAAAAACCTCTAAGATCACCAAGTCCAGCTGGTAAGCTTTTCCTTGTGAGATGCTCCAATCCCTTAATCACCTTTTTTGCCCTCTGCTGGACCCCCCATGCCAGGAGCTTCATGTCTCTTGTCCTGAGGAACCCAGAACTGCACAGAGTGCTCATGAGACCTCACAGGCCAGAGGATCACACTTCTTGCTCATGGACAGCTTGTTGTCCACCAGGTTCTTCTCTGCCATGCTGCTCTCCAGCAGGTCCCTTTTTGTCCAGTGCAGCAGAAAATGCTGGTCAGAGAAAAACTACAAGCATAGGGGCACTCTCCAGTGTCATCAAGGGCATGTTTTGCATCCACAGATGTTATGATTTTGAAAGTTCCAGATGTGCTCTCCTCAACTTTCTCCATTATAAATGGAATAGTTCTACCCTCCTCAGTCTCTTCTGGTAGAAAAGCAATTCAGTTCACTTTATCAGTCCTGTAATCATGGAATTATATTAGGTTTATGTGAAATGCAGTCTGCATTTCAGTAAAATTTAAACTTCAAAGTCACAGTCCTTTTCCAAGAGTTAATAGTGTTCTACACTGCTGAGTATTTTCCTCAAAAGATTTCTCAAATGAAATACCACACCACTCACTGATTCTGTGATCCATCTGCAAGTCAACCATGAGGCATTTTTGAACAGGTTTTAAATACTAAGCTTAAAATTACTCACATCTGTGAAAAATCTTTTAATTGAATAATCCACTCATCTTTATACTATGCAGAGCAAGCTGGGTACTTACCACAGTTGGCATAGTGATTGAATTTCAAACAGAATAAGTATATTAAAAAGGAAAATGACCAAAAATAGTCACTTCAGGATACAAGTCAGGACAAAAAACCCATTGATCATAGACTGTGAAGAAAGAATGCATAGCTTTACATTTTGTGCCCTGAAAATACTGTTGTACTATATAGTGTTTTTTCTGCTTAAGAATGTAGATGAAAACTAGTCCTCAGAAGGAATATTGGGAATATTTTCATCACTGTACTATGTTTCTCATCAGAAATTTTAAAACATTAAACTTAACTGGAAAAAAAAATTGATTCAGACTAGTCTTGATAAAATAAATTTGATTGAGGCCTATGAGTGGTACATGGTTAGTGATGCTAAAAGCAAGTTCTTAGAAGGTATTTGTCACTGTTTGAGGTTTAGTGGCCAGCTATCTTGAGTTGCTTGTCAGTTTTCTTGGAGTAGCTGATGGAGGGGAAAGGCTCATGCAGAATGTCCTGCCCTGGAACGTCCTGCCTGTTTCTTGGCTTGTGTTTTGAAGAACTGGCATGAGCAGGAAAGCAAGTCAGAGGAATTAGAGTCTGTGCAGGAAAAGGGGAAAGTGCAGATTCTCCAAGAAAATGTAGCATGTTGAAAAGCAAGCATGACAATGGTGGTCATAGTTATGGCAGTGTTGTCTTTTCATAATCACTCAGTTCTGAAAGGAGCCAAGGCCTCACACTGCCTGCAGGTAGCACTGCTTGGCAAAAAGCACCCCAGTTTCTCCCAAGACATCTCTACTTCTGCTTGGAGTGCTTCTCAGGGTTTTAAACAGGGGCAGGTTGTTTCTTTTCAGCTCTCATGCTTACATAACTTCCCCATCTTTTGTCACTATGTGAGGTATGGATTTAAAAACATGGGGTTCAATGATCCATCCCTAATTTTGTAGTTATCTAAGTATAAGAAATCTGACAATGCAAGTCTCCAGGCTACCTGATATCACCTTAAAGCTAGTCTTGCTTTGAGCAGGCTGTCACTGAGACAAGTGTCTTCAAACCTTGTCTAAGGAAAACACTGATTATACCATTGCATAAGCTATATAGCTTTAGTAATTTGATGAAGGTCAAGCTGTCTAAAGTGATGTCCTGTATACAGGAAAAAAAGGAAGATCTTGGATCTTAGCAGCACTTTAGAATACATATTTGAATTTATCAGAAGCAGAAATTGAAATCCAGTCATCTAATATAAAGATGCAATGGAATTTTGTGGAAGCAAATAGCTGGAGAAGCTTTTAGCAAAGCAAGGTGGTAAGGGTATGTGTGTGTGCCTGTCTGTGTTCAGTTTCTAGCTCTAGGACTACTTTCAGTATGTTCTTGTATTATATAAGAGAAGAGACAATTACTGATACTGTATTATGCTAATTGTGCTTGTATTGTTTTATGGTTGTCCAGAGGGAGGAAACAGCTCCTGATATTATTTGGCTGTTACAGTGGCATGGAGCACTCATTGTTTACATAAGAATGCATTAATATTTTGATAGATCTCTCTAATAGAATTTGACTTCTAAGAACGTAATTTGCTTGGACTAAATGAGAACTAGGTTATAAACACTTTGTAGATTTATGATTAAGTGACTTTCTTGGAAAAAGGACGTTACTTTCCCCGTGAGTGCAGTTGTCTATTTGTTCAATATATATCTTCTTTTAGTGTAGAATAGCCACATAGCAACTCTTCTTGTCAGTTCTCTTTCTAGAGTCTGCTGCCTTTTTTTTTCTTTTTTTAAAATAATGTTTGTCTGTAAGTGGGTATGTCTAACAGATCAGTAGAATGGGAAACAGAGTGGCTGAAACTAAGGGAGTACCTCCACAGGAAAAGAGAGGTTTGAAGGCCTGTCTGTGCTTTAGTCTTTATTCAAGTAAGACTATGAATGGACTGCCTTGACTCAAGGCATTTTTTGAGCTTGGGTGCTTGACCTTAAATGAAAAAGAGGCTGTACTGATGAATTATTTTAAATTCAGCTAATTTACATGTAGTTCAGCATGTGTGTAAATATCTAGATATGTGTACATGCATTTGTGTACACACTGTATAATCTCCAGCATTACAATTATAATGTAAAGGCCAAAACCTGTTGATGTAAACTCATTCAGATCAGAATAAGAAGATGAAGTTCAATTGCTTTCAATGGTGCAGATCAGTGAAAACCAAGCCTCCAAAACTTTTGTAAACAGAGTTTATGTACTCCACAAAATCAAGCTTCTATATTACTGTGTCTGGACACGAGTTCTTCTGTGGTAAAGGCCTTTTGGGCATAGTAAGGAATAGTTATGTGGAAGTGCTGAATTATGTTGGAAATTCCCAAACAGTAACACTAGATGGGTAAGTATTTTTTCTACTTTTGATGTCACAAATACTGCTAGCAAGAAGTCCACAAGCAATTTCTTGATCCTTTCTTTCAACATGCTTTTAGTGCTCTGTGGTGAAAAAAAAGATGATGTACTGATGGAAAGGTAGAGTATAACAGAAGGAAGGGAAAGGTATAGAGGGATGCCCTATGTGAACCTTTGTTTTAGTCCCATGGTAGAACAAGTCAAAGCATCAGGTCTGGAGCTCATCCCAAATTCTTGTAGAATTTGACAGAAAGCCTTTATATATGGGGTTCATGGGGGTTTACATTTGTTCTGTACCAAAAAGCACCTTGTTTGTCTCAGATCGCATTTTCATTTTGCTGTCTTTTTCTTTACCTGCCAGTCCTGTACCTCTTCCTGATCTTCTTACTACTCACTTCAATGCAGAAGCAGCTGCTCCTGTAGTCAGAATCTTTCAGAGTAATTAACATCTAAAGCACTGCCTGTTCTCTATGTCATTCTTCATGGTGACTGTGTCCTGCCCATTCTGTCAGTCTTTCAGGCTTTTCAGCTGTTGGGTAGGCATACAAGTAGCTCACCACATGCTCCTGCTTGTGGCTCACCTACAGATCTGTTGCCCTATCCAGTTTTAACAAACCTTATTCAATGCTCACCTTTTGTTTCTCTGCCTTTTCTTCTTAAAATTCAAAGGCCTCCTAATACACTTGCTCTCTTCTGATGATGCTGTTTTATACTTTATCCTGGGCCTTGACTAACATTTGGATCCACCCACTTCCCTCCTGTTGTCTGAGAAGCTACCTCCACAAGTGTGTAAGTGCAAACATTTAGCCATCTTGACTTTTTGTTCCTTATGTTATTTTTCCTCCTCTTCCCTCCCTCCTTCATAGACAGCTAGGTATGTGTCTCAACATGTGGTGTGTATACTTAATATTATGTTTAGATGTGCTTGTTATTCCCTCTAAACATGTCTAAATAGAATAATAAGTATGGCTCTTACTCATCAGTTCACAGTCTGTCTGGGTAGATAAATAACTAAATTCCCAAAATGTTTCACAAACAAATCTTCTGTAGATACCTACTGAAATATCTTGGTATTTTGGAAATTCTGTATCAATTGATGCTGTTTTGAAAACGAGTAATTGCATTTGAAATGTGCAATGTACATGCATGTATACCACACCCCACCCCTTCAGTATTTGAGTATATTGTCTATGTTCTGCTCCATTTTCCTTACTGAATTAGAAAACATAGTTTTTAATATATTTATACAAAATCCCTTGAGAATTTGAAGCTAAGTTTTAGCATGAGAATTCCATAAGAATTGCTTGAAAATGAAGACATACACCTGGAGCTCCTTCCCACTCTGACTGGGTTTCCTAGAAGGCCCTCTGTAGATCACTGTAGATAGTGACATCTCTGGGAGGAAGAGAAGCCACACTTTACTAGAGCAGAGGTATTCTTTGTATGCAAAGGGCAGTGAGGCCTTATGAAGGATGAGATCTATCTGTTGGTAGCAAAACCTTACTGGTCTTCTCCAGAGTAGTCTGGGAGACTCGTCTTTAGGAGTCACTTCGCAATAAGGTATTGACTTAATAGCTAAGGTTTTGGGTAACCTGCTGATGACCAGACCAAAAGTTTGTTTTGTACAGTGAGTGAAGTTGATTGTGCTGAAAGGAAAATATGACACACTGGTATGCTGAATTTATTAGGGTTTTTTCTTTGGTCTTTTTTTTTTGTTTGTTTGTTTCATAGTGTAATGATTTCTTTGAAGTGCACTTTTGGTTGTGCAGTATAATGATTTTCTTTGAAGTCCAAAATGTGTTGCTTTGTGACTGACATCTTTTTCTATAGAAGCTGGTAGTGATATTGTAAATTTTTTGGGCTAGATTTTCTAATGAAAATTCTGACACATATGTAAAAATAACCCCCTTCCCCTCAGTGATCTCCTCGTCAGAAATTTTCTGTTTATATATGTGAGCCTACCCTGAATTCTTTTTGTTCTGGGAACATCCCTGTAGACTGAAAATGAGGAAAATAAAAATCTAGAGGAGTATAACTTGTTTTCAATATAGCACAAAAACAAAAGAAAAAATCTCTTTACACAGAGATCACTTGTTGGTTTTTTTGTTTCTATTTATTAATGTCAGTCAGAATTTTATGTAAATCAACATGCTTTGAATAGATGAATTTTGGGGTGATGTTTTAATTATAGATGTATATATTCTCTGAGTGTCTGTTGTGTCATTAACATCTGGGATATCTCTTGACACCTCCCATCTCCCCCAAAATTCAGTTCAAATTAAATTCATAATGTCATAGTCTCCAATTATAGAAACAGTTATGACAGCTTCATAACATTTTTGTTTGTTTTTATATAGCTTTAAAAAACAAATAATCCCTCAAATTCTGTGTAAAATAACAAATTTCTAGAAGTACTTCACCTATCAGCTGTCAGGCAACCTAGGGGTCTATGACAGACATGGTAAATTTATTAGCTTTAATACATTTTGTCTCATAATTTGTTCTAAGGAGTCCCAAATGTGATGTAGCTATCCATTACTTTATTCACTTCTTACTGAATTACTTTACTTCTTTTTATTATTTTAAGAAAATATCTAGTCCTATGACATGCAAGTTAAGTCTGAGGAAAATACTGTATTTGTCTTTATTAAAAGTCAGTAATGAATAAAGTATTATTGCATGGTGGAAAATCATTTGATGAAGAGATAGATACATGCTTAGCTAGATTAGTGTTCTGAATTATTTCTCCAGAAGCTGTGTTTTGAGACATAGGATCAATTAGAACTATGTGAAAGACACACAGTAGAACGCTGCCAAATCAATTAGTATTTCAGTAACAGGTTATAAGACAGAAAATGTTAAAAATGGCTGGTTTTGACACTTCTGAAGTGCCACAGAGTACTAAATAGTGAAGACTAATAGTTCAAAAGTGGGCCAAAGTGGTGTAAAAGTTAATTTGCTCACATAATATAAACTCATAACACAGGGGTGAGCCTTGAGGGTATTCAGTGTTGTGATGACAAGCATTCTAAAGAAACCTCCTCTTCCCTCCATGTATTTTAGGTCTGGTTTGGGGTTTTTTTTAGTGCAAAGTACCTAATCTACTCTTTGAGTTAAAATCAGCAATGCTGTATTTTACAGTGAATTGGTGTTGTTCACTTTACAGAATATACACAATTATGAAGGAACATTAACTCCAGGATAAGAATTTCCTGTAATTTGAGTCTCCAATCTTTGTAAATAAGCAAATTGATCTTTCTCAAGAAACCTAATTTCTTTATTATCTATGTAAATTTTATATGCAAATACCTGGAAGGGAAGAGCAGCTGGAAAATTACCTTTTTAATCTCATACTTAAATGCTTGGTGTTGTATTACAGATGGTGTGTTTTTTGCCTGGCGAACACATGTCAGTATGATTAGGGTCTTACGAACTTTAGATAACTTCTGTTTTGTGGTGAATGTGCAATAAAACTGTTAGGTGTTCCTTCTAGCTTTAATTTGTGACAGATCAGGCAGATGTCACTACCTTGATATGTTCTGCAAGGCTGGTAGAGTGAGGTAAGAGCCGTGAGGCCACAGAGCCGTGACACACTGCAGGCTCCATCTTAGAGCTGCAAAAAATGTGACCCTTACTGCACTTGTTGCAATGCTAAGGATAGACCAGGGTCTGAAAATTAAATTATCCTCATCCAATATATTGTTGGACAGAGTCACAGACTAGAAAGATGACTGACCCAGCTGTTGAGGATTAACTGCAGCAATTCAGTACCACACAGCCACTCATTCACTTTCCCCTCACGCCAGAGTGATGGGGAGGAAAATTGTAAAAAAAGTAGAGAACTTGTGGATTGACATTAGAACAGTTTAGTAATTGAAACAAAGAAAATACAGTAGTAATGCTGCTGAAAATGATAATAAAAATAGGGACAGAGAGAGAGAAAAGAAAACTCTCTGATGCAAATAATAAAGCAAAGAAGTGATGCATAGCTGCTACTCTCCAAGTGATGCCAGGCCAGCCCCAAGAATAATCTACAGCCCTTCTGGGTAATTCCTCCAGTTTATATACTGGGTATGACATTCTGTGGTGTGGAATATCTCTTTGGCCAGTTCAGGTCACCTACCCTAGTGATCCTCCCAACTTTTTGTGAAGCTTCTTGCCAGCAGAATATGAAACTTGAAAAACTTCTTGACTTAGAATAAACACAGCTTAGCAACAACCAAAACATCGTGTTTTCAATATTATTCTCACACTGAATCCAAAGGACAGCACTGTACCAGCTATGAAGAAAATACTCTATCCCAGCCAAAACCAGGGCACCAGCCCTGTTTTACCTTTATTTTATTGTAACTGTGAGCTAGTCCTGAACTAAGAATAGTGTTTGTTAATGGGGTAGGTTCTACTGTTTTAAAAAATATTTTATATTTATTTTAAATATTTTCCTTGTAAAAATATTTCATATAGTGTTAAAATAGTTCTTCTGTTCTAAATAGAATAATAGTCCACTTTTTTTTTTCTTTTCAGCTTTTGGTTTTGCATTTTCCTTGCACTTCAACAAAGATATAATATCATATTTGATTGATGAGTTCAAGTCAGACAAAAGAGCAACAGCTTCAATATTAATTCTATACATGGATAAAATGAAAACAAATTTTTGGAGTATGTGTTTCAAATTATTTTTCTAAAACATAGAAAATTTTAATTGTAGGACTACATTAATTTGATTAAATTTCTGATTTAATGTAATGTTGATTCAGATACCAAGTCTTTTTACTCTGTTTTGAGTCAGCTTCAAATTTTTCTTCCTTAGTGCTTGCTCTGATGGTTATTCTCTTGTGGCTCTTTTGGGGAATCCAGTATATTCAGAGGAAGAAAGTGATTCTCTTAGTATTTTATATTTTTAAGGTCTCCCTTGACTCCAAATTGCACAATTCATATAATTAAAAAAAAAAAAAGTGAAATTCTTGCTCTAAAGAAGTATAACCTAAAATGTGAATTTCTCATATTTGAAGAATTCGGTGATACAGATTTCAAACTTAGTATTACACTGTGAATTGTGTAAATGTGTGTGTCTCTTTGGTAAATGTCTATAAAATTTTGATTTGTAGAATTTTAGTTTCTACAAATATAACTGAGGTGTGCCTTTATTGCATTCACTGCTACTCTCGTGGAGTGACATAATGTATTGAATAATTAGGCTTAGAAGTGCTAATGTGAGAGACAGTATTTTTTACAGTAACATTTTTTGGTGGTTTTATCTGAAAATTTTTAGCAGTAGTTCCTGTAGATCCAGTAGTTTGACTACAAAGCATCTTTTAGATAATGGCTCTGAAGATGGACATGCTGCTGGCCAAGGCTGGGCCAACAAGAGAGGCTGGTAATGCCTCTGTGATGACAGATTTAAGAAGAAAATCAAAACAAAGTGCACACAGTTTTACTTCTAGTCAGAGAAGAGGAGGAGGTGAGAACACGTGAGGGAAACAAAATGGAGACACCAGGGTCAGTGGAGGAGGGACAAGAGGTGCTCCAGGCACCAGAGCTGAGATTCCTCTGCCGGCCGTGGTGAGACCATAGGGCAGGGCAGCAGCTGTGCCCCTGCAGCCCATGGGGATCCACAGAGGATGCAGAGATCCACCCACAGCCTGTGGGGATCCATGGGGGATGCAGAGATCCACCCAGACCCATGGGGATCCACAGGGGATGCAGAAATCCACTCACAAGCCATGGGGATCCATGGGGGATGAGAGGGTGAGCGAGTAGCTTTCTTGGGTGCCTGGCACTGGGCAGTGTCAAATCACGACAGTGAAAAAGAAGCACCAACCCTTGTTCCATCAGAACAGCCTTTCCTGGCAGGCAGGCTGCCCCTCCGTAACTGGGCTCAGGTCATAACCAGCACCAGGCTGGTGTTGAGGGCATACTTTTTTGTATGCTGCTTCATGACCACCAAAAAGAAGTGTCCTTCAGTATCAGTTTTCATTATTGCTTTTCTTTATGATTTTGACACACGGAGTAGTTTGTGGATCATGCCCTTATGCCCTGAGCAGGATTTTAGCTGCCTGCTGAGTGCTATAACTGAGGGAGCTGGATTTGTATGGCATATACTTGTTAAATTTTGCAGTGAGTTGAAATCCTGCCTCTTTCTTTGGGTATTGGGTACCTCATCCCTGCTGAGTCAATTAGAACTAGCCACACAATATTTCCCCTGCTGCCAGTTGCACAGAGTGTGCAATAACCCATGAAATAACTATGTTGTGTGGAAGTTAGGCATTTAAGAGCAAAACCAAATCTTGGTGATGTAGATTTGCTCTCTCTTTATCCTGCGTCACAAACATTTAATAGCTCACATATGTGTTGGTATGAAAATGAGGGATTTAAATAAATTCTGTCTAGAATTGCTCAGCATCTTTGAGAACTTATAAAGATTTCCAGAGTAGAACGGGGAATTTAGATTCTGCAATAAAAATGCTGTTTTTGTAATGAAAATTATATTTGTTCCCTAAAGAGATTTTACTAAGGAAATACAAGCTTTTGGGTTGCTTTTGTTTTGGTTTGGTTTTGTTTTTTTTTTTTTTTCCAGTAAGATATACACTCTTACCACAATCAAAAGAAAAGACTTCTCTTATTTTGCACTTCCAGTCTAAGGAAGGATATTACTTTGCTGATATGGTGCAATTACTTTTCATTCATTTCATGCTTCTGTGGCTTCTCCTAGGACAGAGGCCCATTTGTATCTGTGCCTCAGCCAATAATTGCTGTTGTTGCTCTGGAAGCATCCAGTTATGGCTTAAAGGAGTGTAATGCTCTTCCCTCTCACCTCTTTTCAGCTGGCAAATTTGAGCCTTTTAGGTGAGGATGTAATGCTGTGTTTTGGTTCTTGAGTTGTCAGATGAAGTTCCATTTTGATGACAGCTGGGTATTATTGAATGAAGAGGAATTAGGGAAGGCAAGTTATAAAAATGCAGGAGAGACACTGCAGGAGCAGGAAAGCATCTTGTTTCAAAAAGTTTGTTCAGCTTCCTTGATGGGTTGTGTTGTTTTACATGTCGTCCATAAAATCTCAAACTGGTGGAGCAGAGGAGGTATGGGGATATAGAAAGTGCATGAGTACTAAATGAATAGCAAATCCAAACACTCTTATCAATATGTAATAGAATTAAACATTGTGAAGTGTATGCTGGAGTGTCATTTTTATTTCCCCATACGTTATGGAGTCTGTAAAAAACTCTTCCTGAAAAATGAAAAAGCTCAAACTCTTTTTTCATTTTTCAGGAAGAAACCCTTCCTGAAAAATGAAAAAGAGTTTGAGCTTATTGCTGTCTCATATTGAATAACTGAAGGAAACAGAGCCTGGAAATAGTTTGTAAAATCAGAATAATTTTATTTATTTAATGTCGATTTCTGTAAATATAAGGTAGATTCTTGTGAATATATTAGCATAGCAAGAGTTATTATCCTGAAGGTAGGGATGGATTATATGCAGTGATTAGGTTTTCATTTGGGACCTTCAAAGCATATATATAATGAAGCCCTATTTGAGGCAGAGAATTCATTAGTTTCCTATGGGTTAATAATTAATAGGGAGGAAAAGCCTATCTAGAAACAAACATCAAAACTTTACAGTATTTATAGTAATAAAAAACATGTTATAAATATAAATTGACAAAATATATTTGTGAGCTTACAGGCAGCCTAACAGAATAGCTCTGAGAGAAATTTAGCTTTTGAGACACAGATATCACTATTTAAGGAAATTTTCTTTTACAGCTAGAGAGAACCTTTGAACCTTTTAGTACACAAATTAAGCTTGTTAAGTATTGAAAAGCAGGTCTTTGAGTAGTTATTATGTGATCACCATTGAAGCAGATGCAGTTTTCCACCATTACATAGAAGAGTTAAGATTTTTTTTGACAAAATATTCAAGTTCATGCAAATATATTTTGGTAGAAATACCAATGTCCTGCTGCCCAATCAGGAGTTTAGAGAACTGTGCTCATGCTTGCTGTCTTCAAATAAAGCCAGTCTTTGTATATAAGCAAAAGTAGGAGTCTGTGGATCAAAACAACTTACCTGTACATATTTCTTGAATATTTATTGAATATTTCTGTTATCATTCTTATTTTCTCTGGATTTTTTTTTTTCTTATGACAAATTCTGCGGTGTGGACAATGTAATCCACTTTGAAGATTTCTGGCAGATTTAGATAACTTTAGGTAATCGTTTAGCAAATTAATTGGTTTAAGCTAATACATTTGAACTAACCACAATATGGCAGCTTTCATAATATGACTGCATCTAATGTATTTAATTAAAATTGGATCTTGAGAGCTACATCTGCAGTGTTCCACATATTAATTAAAATTATGAGAACTAATTAACAGGAGAACGTGCACAGATGGAAAATTTTATATAGACAGAGCTTCTCTTCCTCCTAGAATAGCATTCCACAAACATTTTGAATTTTTAAAAGAATTTTTAACCTTCCAGTCTAGATCACAATGGGTTTTTTTTGTGTTGTTTATGGTTTTGGTATTTTTGTGTTGGTTATGGTAATGTTGTTTTTGGTTTAGTGTACTTTTGTGGGTTTTTCATGGTTTTCTTTTTGGTTTCGGGGGATTTGGTTGGTTTTTTTGTTTTCTGGTTGTTTGAGGTAGCATTAAAGGAAGTAACAAAAAAGAAAGACCAATTTTACAGAAAGTAATATTACTTTTATTATTTGAAGAGAAAACAGAGATGTTGCTGTGGTATTTATCTCAAAGAGCATATTTACTTTTTTTTTAAAGTTATAATTACCAAACACCAACCAAATAAGTTAAAGGTGCTGCTTTGGTGCTGCTTTACTATGTTTTTGTCTTGGCGATGTGCTAGCCTCGAGTGTGACTCACAGCTATTTGCATTAAATTAAGTCATTTACACAGTCATATGCACCATCTCTGACTTGGTGAGGCATCTGGCACTCCCTGGGCTGCAGGAAATTTTACAGGAAAATAAGATTGTTCATGTTTCAGTGCAATCACTGTCTTTAGCTACCAGAAGGCACAGAAGTCTGAATAAGCCTAATACCTGTCTGAAGCTCTCTGAGACCTGGACCTTGTATAAGTTACAAGTATTTATTCCCTGTTATTTCTGACTTGCAAATGGTCTTATTTTGTATTCATGTGATCCCAATGTGTTTCCTTCCTTTCTGGATTTGAAACAACATAGTCCTAGCCTGGTGTTAGTACTGTCTGTCATAGCTTCAGCCAGGTATGTACATAAGAGAGTTAAATGACACGAACAATTTCTACTGTTAAAACCATAAATAAATTGAAACAATGCAAAGGTGAGTTTAAACATCTACAGAGCAACTGTGGGATTGAGTGGCCTGGCTGAATTGCGCAGAGAAGAAAAAGGATTGACAAAAGTAGTCAACTTTGAACCTGTTGGTTGTTGAACAAATTGGTTTAACTGGTTAAACAACCAAACCAATGGTATTTCTTGCTACCAATGTCAGATGAACACCCCAATTAAACAAGAATTTCACTGAGATGGGTTTGAATTCAGAGCCCTGGACATCTGCAGTTTTGCAGTTTTCTGGTTCTTTCAAAACTGGACCACCACAGTGAAATTCAGAGAAAGTGTATGGGGAACTTATAGGTCCTACCTAAGACAGAAATCTGCCTCAGTACATGTGAGCAGTTCTTGGAAGAGCAGCTGAGGCTTTTTTAATCCAAGTAAAAGGTGTAGAGGGGAGGCCTTATGAGGAGGGGCTGAGGTCACTCCTTCAGCCTGGAGAAGAGGAGGCTGGGGAGGGGCCCCATCACAGTCTGCAGCTGCATCAAGAGGGGAAGAGGAGGAACAGACACTGATCTCTTCTCCATGGTCATCAGTGACAGGACTAGTGAGAATGGCCTGAAGCTGTGTCTGGGAGGTTAGGGTGGGTGTCAGGAAAAGGCTCTTCACCCAGAGGCTGTTGGGCACTGGAATAGGCTCCCCAGGGAGGTGGTCACAGCATCAAGCCTGGCAGAGCTCAAGAAGGGTTTGGACAACACTCTCGGGCACATGGTGTGGCTTGGGGGTAGTCTCCTGCAGGGCCAGAAGTCAGACTTTGGTGGAAAGGGTCCCTTCCAATTTTATGACTCAATGATTCTCTGACTTACTGGAGATATTAAGTTGCTGTCTCAGCTAGGAATTGATCCAAGTCTTGTAATAACAGTTCTGTCTTCAACTGATAAGTTAATGGATATGATTCTTATTTTGTCTACATTATAGTTTTCCCTTCCATTCTAGATTGCTGTAAAAGCAGCTGATACTAAATTAGGAAAATGAGAAATCTCAGTTTAGAATATCTGGATAAGCTGGCATTTTAAAACTGAATTTTATCTCAAAAAGAAGTGTGGATAGCCAATTGCATCCAAAATACATGTAGTCAAAAACTATAAACTTGCAGCTTTGTTTAAATGTTATGCAACAGATACAACTTCCTTCTCTGAAAGATGCTGATTTGCCTTAAATCCTAATAGGCTGTAGATGCCCTTAGTAACTACCATAGTAGAAAAGAGCAAAAGGACATTTCACTTAGACTGAAAAGATTTTATTTCTGGAATATCTGGGCCAGAGACCAGGTGCCCACCAAAGCTGCTCTATCAACTCCTGCTTCTTGTCCTGGGCAAGGGACAAGACAAGGACCAGGAGAGATCTGTCACCAATTACTGTCATGGGCAAAACAGATTAGAATTGGTGAAATTACTTTAATTTATTACGAATCAAATCAGAGTATGATAATGAGATATAAAAACAAATCTTAAAATACTGTTCCCCCACCCCTCCCTTCTTGGGCTAAACTTTACTACTGATCTCCTCCACCTCCTAACCACTGGGGGACGAGGAATGGGGGTTGTGGCCAGTTCATCGCGTATTTTCTATTTCCCTTTCCTTCTCAGGGAGAGGACTCCTCACACTTTCCCCTACTCCAGAGCAGGAACCCTCCCACAGCAGACAGTCCATCATCAATTTCTCCAGTGTTAGTCTTTCCCACAGGCTGCAGTTCTTCAAAAGCTACTGCTGTGTGGGACCCTCCCATGGGGCAATCTCTCTAGAGCAGGCTGCTCCTGTGTGGGTGCCTGCAGGGTCACATGTCCTGCCAGCAAAGCTGATCCAGGGGGCCTTCCCTTGCCATGAGGTCACAGCTTCTGCCAGGAACCTGCTCCAGCATGGGCTTCCCATGGAGTTACAGCTTCCTTCGGGCATCTGCTTGCTCTTGCATGGAGTCCTCCAGGACTCAGTCCCTCAGTCCAGTCCACATCTGCTCTCCTGTGGTCCTCCATGGGCTGCAGGAGCACAGGTGTTTCACCATGGTCTTCATCATGGACTGTGGGAGAATCTCAGCTCTGGCACCCCGAGCACCTCCTTCCCCTGCCTCTGCACCAACACGCAGAGTTGTTCTCACATGTTCTCACTGCTCATACATAGCAATGTTACCCACTTCTTACATATATTGTCATGTAGGTGCTGTACTCATCGCTGGTCATCTTGGCCATGGCCAGTGTGAGTCTTCCTTGGATCTTATTCGTTCTTCTGCTACCAAAGCTTTGCCACACAGACTTAATACAGCTAATACAGCCCATCTTCAAGGCTAAGAACAGTGGCTTAGCGTGGTGGTTCTATTTCATATTCAAGCATAAGGAACCTGGGCATGTAATTTAGGACCCAAAATTTGATGGGTTGTGAGAATCTTTCACTGTGTTCCAGCAAGTCTCACGGGTACCCAGACTTCTGCTATGCTTCTTTTTACTGGAAAATGTAATTAAAAAGTTGGAAAAGTCAGCCTTGTACTTTCATGGCTATGTGGGTCGCACAGGTACTAGGTGGTCTAGAGAGTAGTGAATGCACAATGATTTAAATGTTATTCTACCTGTTGCTTGGTATTGGGGGTGTTGAAAATTTGTCTTGTTGCCTAGATTTGGAAATTTGGCAGCCCGTGTAATTAAAATTTTTCACCTTCAAGTATTAAAGCAGAACAAGTCCAAAATCTATTGTTTATTGACTCCGTATGCAGATGTGCTTTAGACATTCATGCCTTGGTAAATTTAAATTCATCATGTTGTAGATGTACTGATTTTGTCATAAAGGATGTTAATTTTTTTGGGGCGGTCTCAGTGAAGCAACACCATTTTTAATTGTGTCCTCTAAGTGGGAAAAATTGTAGTGATGTATATTACAGTCCAGAGAGGGAGAAAGCATACATAATGTGTGGACTAGGCCAGATGCCTAGAGGTACATGGATGTATTTTCCTTTGATGCCTTTGCATAAGTATTACTTTGGATTTTTGCATAAGTATTTACTGTCACTGTGACTGAAAGATATTTCTTTTCCTACTTTTTTCCATTTTATTTCTTCATGCATTTCACAGAACAGCGTAGTATGACAACAGACACATTTCTTACTTTTCACTTGTCCAAGAGCATCTGCTCTGAAAGGCAGAAGTAAAACCAAGGCAGAAATAAAACCAAGGCACTGCAGGAATTGATGTGTACTGCAAGGAAGGTAAGGGCAGAAAGTATTATGCAGTTGGTTTAAGCTGCATTCCTGCACTAAAGCCCTTGTAGCTAGTCCAGGATAACCAAAGCTTTATGCACGTGTCCAACATTAATTAGCCTTACCCTGTGTCCTAATCCATAAGCAATTCATTGAAAATATAGTCTAAGACAGCAGTTTTGAAAGTGACATATTTAAAATGACTGGAGTCTGTGTGTGCTAATATGTTAGAGCAGAGAAGCAGTACAACGTGATTGACTTTAAATGTGGGCTGAGTGGCTTGGTCCGTGTCTACAGCACAGACAAAATAAGCCTTGGAATTAATAATGGATTTTAGTGCAAGGAATTTTTCTTCAGCCATTCCATGAAGTCTAATTGTAATGGAAATAAGGAAAAACTTTGTCCTGGGAATATCTGAAGATAAACAGAAACAGTTGGGTGGACATCAGATCCCAAGGACTTAATTATCTCACCACAATGTGGAACCCTGTTGCCCCTTCTTACTTAATCTCACTGGATTTTTAAAACTGAATCTTTCCTTACATTGTTTTTATCTCTTTTTATTCCACACTTGTCGTTTGTTAGTTCAATTTACAGTGTGCAGCAATACTATTATTGTCAAAGAACTCTTGTTCCTTTGGTTGCTGAGGTAAATTGGTTTGAGTTGAAGCTAGAGTATGACACCTAATTTCCCTTAAAGTCTTAGCTGAAATAAAGAGAAATTTTATTTCAATATTTAGATTAAAATATATATGTGGTGCAAAGTCTATTTAATATACTGCCACAGCATGGGAGATTTGTTTTTATGACACAATAGAGTTTTAATGTGCTGTGAGATTTGTACTGTGATGTGTAAGAGGTGCTAATTGACTAGAAGCTTGTTGGTCATGTATGAAAATTTATATGATCAATTGAATTTAAGCTGTATGTTATTATAGTTAATGTGCAGGCATTTGCTGTGCTTCTGTTTCTTTCCTGATGAAAACATAATTATGTGTTTTTGAAGTAAGTATCTAGAGTGTAAAAAAAGATTAAAATTTTAGGTTAAAGGTAGTCAGTGATTTGAGCACTTTCATTATTAGAAGAGAAATAACATGGAGTGCTTGACTTTAATCAAGCTCTTCAGGCTCATTTGCATTTTGAATGTGGAATTGCAGTATACTTTTCTCAACAGTATTCTCAGTATTCTCCAAGAATTGGCTACCTATCAACAAATTATGTGTCGCTGTAACAGTTGTTCTACCTAGCTAGAACCTTCTGTTAGAGGGGGGACAGAAGGGTTTTCTGTATTTCAGATCTAAAGGTAACAGTGATTTCTAGAAGGACAGTAGAATATTGCATAGTCACTGACATCTAATTGATTTATTTCCCTAAGTGTTGAGTTAAAGGTCTGCTGATGATTCATGTAAGCTCTGTGGGGTAATTAGAACCATTAAATGCTTTGAATTGGAAGGGACCCTCAAAGATCATGGAGTCTCACCCCCATGACAGGCAGGGGGACTTTCTACTAGATCAGGATGCTCAGAGCCGCATCCAATCTAGTCTTGAACATTTCCAAGGATGGGGCATCCACAGCGGTTCTGGACAACCTGTGCTGGTGCCTCACCACTCTTGTAGAAAAAGTCTTCCTCATATCTAATCCAAACCTGTCCTTTTTCAATTTGGAGCCATTCCCCATTATCCTATCACTGCAGGGCTTGGTAAATGTCTTTCTCTGTCCTTCTTTTATGCTCCCTCTTACATTCTTAAATGCCACATTAAAATCTCCCTGGAGCCTTCTCTTCCCAGGCTGAATAACCCCAATCTTTCTTTGTGGGGGAATGGCTGCAGTTTATTATTCCAGGAGTGAGATCCTAACTAACAGATGCTTTTTTGTATTGAGAAGTCCAGAGGTGGATTCAGAACTCCACATGAGGTATCATGACTGCACAATAGAGGAGCAGATTCACTTCTCTCAACCTTCTGGCCTTTCCTGACATTTCCCTTTTTGGGCAGCCCAGTATAAGGTTTGCTTACCAGGCTGCAAGAGCACATTGCTGGCTCGTGTATAACTTTTCATCTGCCAGTATTCCTGAGTCCATCTCTGCAGGGGTGCTGTCTGTCAGTTCATTCCCTAGTTTGTATTAAAACTGGTGATTACTCTGACCCAGGTATCAGGCATTGCACTTACAGTTATTAACTTCTCAAGGGTCACATGGTTTCTTTTTTCAGGCCCACCAAGATCCATCTAATGTCATCCCTCTGCTCAAACTTATCAACTGTGACAACTCAAGCTTTGTGTCTTTTGCATGCTTGCTGAGGCTGCAACTCAGTCCTGCTGTCCATGTCACTAATGAAGATTTTAAAAAGCCTTGGTGTCAGTATGGACCCTTGAGGAGCACCACTCATTACCAGTTTCCATTTGGACATCGAACCATTTACTGCAACTTGTTGGAGGTGGCCATTCAGCCAGTTCCTTATGCATCCAATAATTCACCATCAAACCCACAGCTGTCTAATTTAGCAGCAAGAAGGCTGTGTGGGGCCATGTCAGAGGGCTTTCAGAAGTCCAGGTAGATGATAGATTCACTTCCATTGTCGACTGATGCAGTCAAAACATCATGGAGTGCAGTCACTTAGTCAGACATCATTTGCCAGTGGTGAGGCCATGTCACCACTAGCAAATGACACCACTTTAGTCACCTCCCTATCTTCTGTGTGTTTCAAATATCTTCCAGGAAGATCTGTTCCTTTATTTAATTGGTCTCTGATGTTGTCAGTAGTCCCCAGGGTCCTCTTTTTTAAAAATGCATGCAATGTTTCCTTTTCTCCAAATACTTGGTTCTTTGTCTGACTGATGTGACTTGTCGTTGAAGACATCCATCAAGCAGAGGGGTAGCTTTGCATGCTGTTACTCTTAAAAATTGCTGGGCAAGACTTTTTTCTGACAGTTTCACAGGGATAGCTGTGTTTCAAAACACAGCAAGAGAAATACTTGAGGTGTTCATGCTCTATGTTTAAGGAAATGTCAGACATCCCTTTGGAACAGAGTTTCCTTTCATTAGCTGATGACATTGTTGAATTATTTAGATTTTTTTTTCTGGTTCTGCGTCCTCTGCTCCAAGAAGCAATGAACATGTAAATATACATTATATCTGTGAAACTTGTTTCTGCAATAGTGGTCTTTGCCCGACTGTGATCTGTGAGCAGGCTGTACTTTCATATTTTAATGCTGCTTTTAAATGACCATGATATGTAACACAGAGGGAATTTACTGCCTTTAAGGATATCATCTTTGTTCTGCAGTGTCATACCTGCCAGAAGTGAATCATTTTCAAGCTGAGTCTTCAGCAACTAATTTTATTTAACAAAATATTTGCAGAAGTCTTGTGGGATGGGGTGTTATTTTGTTAACACTGATATGCTTTAAAATGTTCTTATTTGCTATGCTCTGCAATTTATTGTACATTGCTCTCTGACATAATCATTCAGTAGCACTGTAATTAAATAAAAGGTTTAAGATTGGAAAGACTGCTCCTATTGCGAAGGCTTTGGGTGGTTTGGGAGTTTGTGCAATCTTACATCATTATGAACTGAATTTGATTTCTTTTGTTTTTCCTAGAATTACTAAAAATTTTTGTTGGTATATTTCTCCAGATTAAAATTTAGTATTCTGGTGCTAAAAGTAAGTAAATATTACTGATGGAAAAACTAAAAACACAGATAAGTACTGTAATAAGGTACTGATGATAAGGTAAATTTTTAGCAAGCTAATAGTCTGAATTATTCACTAGTGCATTAGAATAATTCCCTTGATTTAGCTGATAAGGCATTAGCATTAAGTGATTAATTTAAGAAATATTCCTCCATTTATTGTTAGAGCAAAAATTTGAATCCAAAAGAAATGATCTATTTTCTTCTGCATAATATTGCCTGCTAGAGATGCATGAACTCAGTTTGTTCTCTGGTCTTCAAAATAATATCTGAGCATGTTGCAGAAAAATTCAGTCCACTGGTAGAACACCATTGTTTACAGAAAGTGCAAACCTGGGTTGAACTACAGAAAGCATGACAATGTTTCCCAGAGCTTTTATAAATTTTCTGTTGTTTTTCTGTTTATAGCATAACTTCAGTACTGCATACAATTGATTGTTGCTTATTCAATAATTATGACAAAAATGTACACTGCGTGTTTGTCCATTAAAAAAAAAATTACCTTTGCATACTGATCAATCAAAAAGTCCCTTCAGAAGGGAAATAATTTGTTCTGGAACTGAAAAAGTTCGAAACCAAAACACTTAATGATGTGACACACCTGCAGCTATTGGATCCAGGATTAAAAATATGCTTTTCTCTGTCCTTACGCTGTGTCATGAAGTAACACCATTAAGTGAGACAAGTTCTGTTCAAAACCAAGGAGAGAAAACAAGAAATTTTCAGGTGCTTAGGGGGGATTTTCTGAGTAGGTAGTCTGTTCACTTTGGGAATTTTTTGAGTATGTAGTCGGTTCACTTTGGTGGTGTCTTATTGCTTTTTTGAAGAATTAAAATTATAGATGGAGTTGTGTGTGAAGGCACTGAAAGTTCCTGCCTCAACTGCTGACCTGGATAAAGGGAAGGACAAGGCAGTTTTGACAGTCAGACTGGGGTTTGGTTTTTTTTTTAATTTTGGAATTTTAGTTTGGTTTTAGTTTTGAGATTTGGGGGGGGGGGGGGGGGCTTTGGTTGATGATTTGATTTTTTAAATGAAGATTTTGTAATACTTTTCCTCTACTACTACATGATCCCTTTACTCAGTTTATATTTTATTTTTGATTGTCTCGTACTAAAAGTTAAATAAGATTTTTATCTGTTGCCCTCAAATTATTTTTTTTTTCTCTTGAGAAAGTCCTCCTTTCAGGTTAATCAGATTAATGGCAATGGAGTTTCGTGTGTATAGTGATTTTATTCATATAACAATTAAGTTGAATGTCCTGTTTGGCATAAGTATTCTATATATAGAAGCTGTCAAACTATTTGCCACTTAAATATTATTCTGAGCTCCTCCAATACCTAATGCTTCATGTTTTAAATAGCTGATGAGAACCTAACTGGCAATGCTCATGTGTCATATATTTGGGAAGCACAAAACAATTTGGTTCAGAAATTATGTGATCTAGACTCCCATTCATATTAGGACCAGCTTTGAAAGCTGACTGGAATTACTCATGGCCTCAGAATTTTTGCTCAGTTTGCAGGATGTACTTGTTCTAAAATTTTACAAGCAGCTAAAAGTATTCTGCAGACAGAGTTTTTTATATTTCCTTTTCTGTTTTAAAACAACAAGATAGCACCTTTCATACAGAACACTGACTTTCTACTGGAGTCAGAGCAGGAAACTTGTGGGATTCTGCTTTTACAGCTCAAGAGTTTCCAAGCAGATTGCAGCGCTAATTTGCCTTTATCATGAATAGAGCTAGAGACATCTAGTGGTTAAAATAAAATATAAAAAAACCACTCAGCAAAGTGATCATTATAGAGTGCTGAAACTCACATTAGCCATCATCAAAGTAGAGCTGCAAAGAGCATATGCAAAATTTCATAATAACAAAACTAACGCTGATATACAACTAGAACTTTCACTTTTGTTTTGAATGAATGGATTTAGTCCATTTACTTACTTATTTTAAGAATACTGAAAAGTTGCAAATTTTTTTGACTCACCTTTCAAGGTAACTGGGATTGCAAATTCATTCATAAATTAGTTCTGATTATTAAAAAGGCTCAGGTGACGTCTAATTTTTTTTGTGTACCTTTGGCAGTATTGCTTCATTCCTAAGTATCTTACCACATAAATGGCTGCTTTGTGAGGTTGATGATAGATCTTTAGCCAAATTGCAAGAAAATATAAATGACAGCCTTCAGGTGCTGGCATGTAATTTTGTGACTGTGGTTAACTTTAGCTGTCATCCAGAAATTGTTTCAGTTTTACACCAGTGCAAAATACCGCAAGGACCACTGGGCTTCCTGAGGAGAGCTGAGGTAACTCTCTGCTGTTGATGCAGAGAAACAGAGTATAGTTCTTTGTTTTGCTAGGGTGAATATTGGTCAATTAAATACTACCCTTCTTATTTTTCTCTTCCCACTTTTTGCTCCAAAATAATACTAAACTTACCTTTCATAATAAATAATACTTAATATTAATACTAAAATTATATTTAATACAAAAATGCTCTTAAATTACTTACCAGTCTCTTTTGGAAAAAAAGCCCAAACAAACCCAGCAAAATTGGGGCCCACTTTGGGAATTCAGAGGTACTGTCAGCCTCTCATATCTACTACTTAGACAAGCCAAATGAAATGTAAGAGTTACAATTTCTCTTTTACATCTCACATGCTCATTATATCATGACTTTCCACTGTGAAACTTCCTTCCACTAACAGGAAATATTTTAGAAATGAATAGAAATTTTATGCTTGCTATAATTTCTTGATCATAACCTTAATCAGCTCTGTTCAGTAACAATCCTTCATTAGCAATCTTATTGTATTGCGGAAGATCCGTGTAACTTCATCACTATCAACAGTGTTTTGTAATTTTTTTTTAGGAACTGGTGGCTGATAGGTCATTGCTTGCCAGCTCAAAAGCAAGTCTGTTATAAAGACTGCTGACAAGACCAGGTGCTGAAGCTAGATCTAGTAATATATTTGCTTTTGTAACAACTCAGAAGCCACCAGGAATTAAAAATACTGCTTGGTAGCTCTTCATTGGCAGGCGTATTTCTTTATGTGATCTGGTATGATTTTAGATGGGCAGAAATACATAAAACTTTGTTGGTTTGCTTGGGTATGGTTGGAGCTTTTTGATTTAGTTTAGGTTTTTTATGAGACCAAAAAAGACGTGAGTTTATTTGCATTTTGGTGGTGGCTATGGCAACACAGTGGTCTGCACACTTTAAATGATCTGTTGTTGTCTGCTGTGTTTTCTAGCTGAACAGTTTAGTTCTAATCCAATTATAAACTGGACGTGGGAGCTGCCAGGACCTTATAAACAGGATTTCTTCTGATGTTCACTTTGGTAACCAAAGCTTTATCTGTTTCCTTGCACATCAGCTCCAGCAGTGCCATACAAACTTAAAGATGTTTACTAGCATTTGATGATGAGTTTATAATTGTTGCCTGTTAAAAGAATTCTCTTAGGTTATTCTATTTTCTCTGTTCCTTGGAAAGCTTCCCTGTGCCTAGAAGAGTGCCATAGTTTTTGTCTTGCAACTGTAATAAATAGCTGCTTGAGTGGAATTAGCTTGAGCAGACAACTCTTTTCTTCATTGATGAACTGGATGAATTTCCTTCACTTAGCTTGTCCATAACTGATGATACAGCCTTTCCTAAAGCCATTGATTTTATAGATTCTTGTTTTCAGTATTTTTTGTAAAGTATCTGATTTGTTTCAGCACAACAAACATCCATTTTAGTTCCAACTTTTGCTATTTTGATTTTGCTCACCTTTCTAGTTGCTTTTTTTCTGAGAACTTTAGTTTCTTCCTGATACTTCCAAGGATTTCTACAGAGAGGCTGCAGATGACAATGCAGAAAGAAAATTCCAGATTTAGGGAAACTGCTGTAATCCACTTTTTTATTTCTCCTTTTGTTTCTGTTTCTAGCTATTATATTGTGGTTACCTTTAGTAGAATCTATAGTCAGAAAGTGTTCTCACATCAATGCTACTATAGTCTACTCCAACTGCTTCTTCACCCTGTCATTAAATGTTCTTTTAACAATTGGGTTAAAATTATATTCTTCTGTGGTGAGCTGTAATTATCACTGACTAAGATTTCAGTGATTTACAAGGCCTAAAAGGAAAGAGAAATGCTCTGCTTCAGAAAGGTGGATTTATAGCTTCAATTTTTGTGCAGATGGTACAACAGATGTCTCCTGCCAATAGCTTCTAATTTCTGCTTGTAGTTCTGCTTTGAAGTTTTCTACATATGTAGATAAATATGGAAGCACTTTTGTTTTGTTTTGGGTTTTTTTTGGCACAAATTGTATTGGGGAAAGACACTGATCTATACAGGCAAGGTGAAAGTTGCTTTATGTTTATAAATTATTTTTGCTGCTACCTTACATCTCACTGATTAACTTAGCAGAAATAGAGACAGCTTGCCTAAAACATCAGTGAAGGGTTAAATACCATGGCAAAATATTCCAGGAACACTTTAAAAACAATCTGTCAAAGCTTTCTTCAGAGACTGGTAAAACAGACTGTTTAACATTCACTGAACAGGTTCCCCACAATGTGATTTTTCCATCTGATGTGATGATAAGAGTTCAGACTGGAGTCCAAAATTCCAAATATGTTTCAATTTGTTCACTTTCATAAATGACTAACTCAGCTAAACATAGTTCAATTCTGCACATCCTGTAGGTTGCATAAAACTTATTTAGTAGACCAGGGTGGTTCCCTGTAGGCGTTATGGTACCTGTGTTGGCAGGTAGGACTTCCCACACATATTCTCTGTGCTGGAGGAGGTGGCAGTCCAGCAGAGATCCATCTGCTGTCTGTACCCTGCCCCTCCTAGCCCAGAGTGACCCTGCCACTGTCTCCAAACCATATGCACAAATACATTCACTTTAAAAATTCTTCATTGAATTAAAATTACAACTGTTTACCTTGCCAAAACAGAGGTTTTGCCACTGAACTTGAAGATAGATTGCTTAGACACTTAAAGATGAGTGTTTGTATTTATGAATTTGTGTAAGTTCAGAACTAACAGGTTGGGGTTTTTTGCTAATCCATTTTTTCTTTTCTTTTCCTTTTCATATTTCATTAGTGATTTTTATTGCTAGAGTGTGACTTTTCACTCCAGAATTTACTCTCTATATGTGTAGCAAACTCAACAAGTAGGTGTACGGAAAAATGTGCAGAAAGTCTCAGATTCCTGTGAGAACATCTCTGGTGGGTACAAGGGTCCTTCTTTGATGCTTTACGAGAAAACATTGATAGGAATCCTGAGAGATGACAGTGTAAAGAACACAGCAGCAAAGGGATTTGTGGTGAATGACTTTGAGAATGGAAGTAAGCATGTAGCAAATGGAAGCAGAGAGAGTAGTCATAGGGTGAAAACTAATGGTTAAAAACCCACAAACAAACAAAAGAAAAAACCAGTATTTTAAACATTAAGAAGCCAACAAGCCAGTCATGAAGTAAATCTATTTTCTTCTCTTGCTGGAGCTTTGGTTAATTATCCAATGTTATTTTTTAGACCTTCTTAAACTAGAAGTGTAAAACCTATGGACATCTTCGTTATTACCAGATCACTTCTGATTTGACTACACAATAAACTAGGGCTATGCAGAGGAAAACAATTTTATTTTTCACACTCAAGTAAGGAACTCCAAAGTATGATATGTTCATAAAGCATTTTTCACTTTCATCACAGATTACGTCTTTAGACTTCATATTACTCTTTACCCTTATGTGTAGATAAAGAAAAATATTTTCAAAAAATAGAGATGAAAGTATTTTTGTGATTTTCCCTTTTTTTCTTTTTTTTCTTTCCTTTTTTCTGTATGTTTTTTTGTTTGTTTTCGTGTGTTTTGTTGAGGGATTTTTTTGGATGTTGTTGTTGGGATTGGTTTCATTTATTTTCTTTTCCCTGTGTTTTCTCCAACACAATGCTTTGGAAATGCTGCAGATGTATTAAGTTTTGAAAATTAAGTAATCTTATTTAAAGAAAATAAATTTCTTTGTAACTACAGAAATGGGTATGTGTTTCAGATGTTGGCACAAATTTGCATATGAAGCTGTATGCAACTATGACTAGCATAGCTAAGAAATGCATTGGTCTAATGGCTTTAGACTTTTAAATGTTGCATGCAAGCATTCATGCACCTAGCTTGCTAGCTGGCAAACTAATTTGTGTTTCTCTTTGTCAGCTGAGATTTGAAGTTATGTAGACAAAAGCTCTGATGTTATGCTAAAGAAAAAAATAAATTACAATTTAAGAGTCTTGTCAGAGAAAACTTTATGTCTTGCAAAGAATGAATTTTGCCCTGAATTGACATTATATTAAGTACTGGAAGAATATATTTCTTCATATTTTTCCATGAAAAATTACTGAAGTAAATTGAGTACATTCATAGGCCATGGTGTACAACTTGTCTGTACAGCCATTCTTGGAAAATTGATTCTGAAAAAATGTGTATCTGTCTCTAGATGCTAATAGAGACATTTGACTCTTTAAAAAGGTTAAAATGCCTGGATTACTTTGCCTTCTTCATGACAGCAAACTAAGAGCATTTTATACCAGAGATGCTACCCAAATGCAAAGCTGCCCCATGAGATCCATCTATCTGGATATAGACATATGTGAAAAACAAGAATTCTGGTTGGGTTTGGGATGCTGCCACCCAGGCACATAATTTGTTCTTAGTATTTTAAAATACATTTGTGATCTTCACATTGCTGTCTGGTTACATTCTAAGTGCAGGTATTAGTAAAAATAATTTTTCTTGTCGAATACTTACCATCTGCCTGTTAAGTCTTTTGAAATCTCTGTATACTTGCAAATTAGTTTCAAGCCAAAACAACTCATAGTGCATTATTTTATTTATTGGTGTTCTGCCAGGCACCTACCTGTGCCTGAGTTTTCCTGGTAGAAAATCAGGCAGAATGATTCACTAAGTGACAAGACGGAGAGATTTGATTTTCAGGTCTCTGACAACCTTGCTAAATCTAGGCCATAAGAGAAAGGTTGAGACATTTTAAAAAGATGTATGTATTAAAAGGTGGAAAAAACGGAAAGAAAACCAGGAGCACTTTCTGGAGGAGGTGTTTGCTACATACTCACCTCTGGGTTAGGGAGCCCACAACTAGTTAATAAATTGGACTTTCAGTCTTAAAATATGCGTGAGACAAGTATTTTTATTTTTTCTTATAAACTTGCAGGAAGTTATATTCAAAGTTAAATTCATGTGCACTTGAGAGTGGATCTGTCTGTCAGCAGGAGATCTCCTTTGTAAATGATGCTTTCCCTCCAGTAATCAGGAGATGTGGTATGGTAGCAAACTCCTGGAATAGCTCCTAGAAAGGCTCCTCCAGAAGTTAGATTTTTTTTCTTCCCTGGAAATGGCTTAAAATCTTTCTACATTCTAAAATAAAACTTTTAATTTATCATACTGTTTCAGTATTTCTGTGACATACTACAACAGCCTAGTTACCTCTCCTTGAAAACCTACAGTGCTAGAAATTGCAATGCTTTGTCCTTACCAAATCCAATGGCTGATAAATTTTTCTGTAACTTCCTCATGTAACATCATGCAACCTATTTCCAGAAATTAGATGTCCATGTTGTTTATCTTAACATTTAGGGAAGAGAATGGTATCCTTAGAAACTTCTTGTGCTAACAGACACAGCTACAATTTTTCATTTTTTTCAGAACATATTTAAAGTACATCTTATAGGTATAGTTTTCAATTAACACTAACTTTTACAAGCAGATCTACTTATTAAAATCAGTACTATGGCTGGTTTAATGAAAAGCAAGCTGGATTTTTAAAAATTTGCTTTCTCCCCCCCCCCCATTTTTATTGCATAAAGGAGATGGATATTCAGAAATATTCTCACCTGTGTTTTGTGCTGATTTCTTGAATGAAGTGGTTTTGGAAACATTAGTTTTGATATGCTGATGTTGAAAAATCTCTTTTCTAATGGAAATCCACTCACAGCATGTGTGTGTCTGGTTGACTTGGGAACAGTATTTCAGAAACAGTGTTAACATAGTCACACTTCACTGAATGTTCTGGCATTGGTGGCTCTGTAAGTTTCATTTTATTGACCCATGACCTGTCTCAGCTGCAGATTAAAACCCTAATTCCCTAGAAGATTCCTTAGAGGTGAAAAATCTCGTGGAGAATTGCTTATCAGCCACAAAGTCTTTTGGCTGAGATTCCTTCCTGGTGTGTTTGCAGTGGTGGCTCTGAGGATACTTTGATGAACCAGTTATTGGAACACTTAATGACGTTTGCGTCAGCAGAGAATACCAGGGTTCTCCTGCTGGCCTCTCCTGCTGCCCTCTCCCCTCCTTGTCCCATTTGGATAATATCCATTCTCCCTACTTGCAGTGGTGCTGCAAGTAAGGATACAAAAGAAAACCTTATGACTGTGATATGTTCAGCCTGTTCTAAAACCTTTTCAGAGCTGTGGCTAAGAAAGACAAGGTAAAACCCCTCCCATTGGTACACTGAAGATTCTGGTTCCCAATCCTTATTCCTCTTATAGTAACTAACCCTGATCTTTCCTGTTTTTGCTGCATCATATCCACTGGTCATAGGTCAGTATATTCATCACAGTTACTATATATTAGTAATATGTGAAATTCACATAAGGCCCAAATCAACAACTACCTTCAGGAAGAACATGCTGAAAAAGTAATTTATACAGATAGGTTGCTTTAAAAAAAGAGAAGGAGCTTTTCCCATGTGGGTGTTAATAAAAGAGTGGATGGGAGTGATCTATTTCCAAGAGAGGCTTTGGGTACTTGTCACTGAGTTTATAGAGATGTTGAGCAGGCAGTGCAGTTGAAACCATCACAAATGTGTCCATCCATGGAGGAGTCAACCCTACAGCCTGACATCATGACTCTATCAAAGAATGAAAGTCCCCATCATGACATTGCCATTTCTGTTTCTGAATGCACATGTATTTGTTGGCCCTTGTTCATTTTAAATCCAATAATTTTCTGATTTCCTCCAGAAGGAACACATTTAAAATTGAGATTTGTGCTTGCAATAAAAAACAGTCTGGTGTAAGATTTATAGACTCTCACTAGGAACATCTGTTAGCATCAAATGTTAAAGGAAAAGATAAAAACTTTCAAATTTTGCATTTATTTCCTGTTACATTGATAACAGAGTGTAAAACAAGTGAGAGGAAAGCCATTTGAAATAAAACAAAACACTGAAATGGTTTAAGTGTTTCTAAATGGTCAGAATAAAAACATGTAAAATTAACAGCTGCTTTTAATCACAAATATTAAATATAAAAAATCTGCAAAAGAGCTTGTAACAAGCTGTTTCAACAAATAAGCAAGATCTAATGTCTCATACCAACATATTTTGGTTTCATTGGCTATTATAAAGTGAACCTGAATTCATTTTGAGGTCATATATGATTACTTAAAATGTGGAACTAACAATAACCAACAGGGTATTGGACAATTCAGGTATCAACACAGTTGAAATCTATGAAGTCAACTGAATATTGTGGAGAATATATTTATCTTTGCTGTAAAGATTAAACCAAAACCTTTGACAGAAAAACACAACAGTAATACAACAAAAACTTCCAAGAATAATGTTAACAATTTAACCAAGTTCGAATCTATAACACTGTATCACCCAGTAATTAAAGTGGAATTTTTGAGATTCAATTCTTGAGATTTTTGCAACATTATTTTAAGTAATTTAATTTTAAAAATTATTATTTCAAGAAAATAATTAACAATATTACTTTTTGAAAGTACAAGATGATTTATCTTTTTGCACTCTACATAATGCCACTGAAATCATGAACAGAGTCCATTGAATTTATTGCACAGATGACATGTTTATTGCAGAAGAGTGCAATAGTAATTGTAGGTTAATAGTTAATAGTAGGCAAACATAGTATAGTCAATCACAGAAAATATGTAGACTTAATGCAGAGCAACATTCATAAAAATAAAAGGTCATACATTTCTACTGAGAATGTCAACATCTTTCCACTCACCTACTTTGCTAAGTCATAAGAGGAAAACAGCAGCAACTGTTTTACTAATTTAAAATATCAGTGATAGTAATAGTGACACAAGCACCTAGGGAAAATATATTTTATGTCTAGGAAGACTAGTTACAGAGAATAATATTTATTTCTGGCCAGCACTACTTTTTAATCACTGAATAAAAAGCCTTTATGCCAAGAGAAGCAGAAATTGACAATATTATTTTACCTAGTGCTAAAAATGAGCTGCACATCTATCTTAATGAGGCCCAAACCTCCTGATTATGAAGTTTTAAGATCTCAGAGCCATTATTTTAAGTTTTATTTTTTTATTATTATCTCTATCAGAAGTTATTTGAAGAAATATGTGAAAAGAGATGCACAGAGACTTCACTGATAATCATGCAACAAATGTATGTGATTGTAGGATAAGATCATAGGGTATTTAACATTGGCAGTGATTTCAGGAGCTCCTCTAGTCCAACTGCCTGCTCAAACCATGTGAGGCAAACTCATTTTAAGGTGTGTTCTAATATGAGAACAAGCAAAGGCTTCAGAGCTTTTCTTCCTCCCCTTATTTTCCAGAAGACTCTCATTAGTGAATGTTTCAGAAGCATAAATCAGCACTTGACTTTTAATAGGTATTCTGAATGATGTTAAAAATTCTTACCAATGAATAGCAAGAAATATAATTAGGGCCTAAGAATGAAGTGTGTGTTACTGAATGGCTGTAGCAAAGATCTCATTTGCTTGCTGTTACAGTTTTAGGTGTTGAACATATTCTGAAATGATAGTACTTAGTACTGCTATACTCAAGATTTTAAAAGAAGCATTGGTGAATCAGTCTTCTCACACAATGCTTGATTGTTTCCCCTCTGTCTTACTCCTTTTATGTTACACAACAAACACTGAAAACAGAATAACCACTTGGTTGAAATGAAAAGAAAGAAAAGTTTCTCCACTACTTCTGTACAGATTTCTTTCTTTATAGCCAGAGGAATTTTTCAAAGATTTTCCCAGGGGTAGAAATGCAATGACCAACAATAACTTTTTTGGAAGAGAAAAAAGTATGTCCATGTGACTCTTTTCCTTTTGTAATCTGCACCATTTATTTGTTTTAGGACTATCCATCCAAACACTAATAACTGAATCACAAAACCATATGCTATTACAAATGAAGATTTTTATTTATTAGAATTAGATTAATTCCTTTTGTTTTCTATTTAATCCAGTAACTGTATTTCTAGGGATATTTCTACATGTCTGAGAATCACAGAAATTTTTGAAAATGGACTCTTCCGCCTTAAACATTGATTTTTTTTTTCATTCCTGAATTATTCTGAACTAATTCAATAATTTCCAACATCCTTTTTTCCTCCTTCCTACCACTTCCCACAATCTTCCACAAAGATATTTTCATTTGTACAATTTCCTCTGTAGATTTTGAAAATCTTCTGGTAAGAAAGCAGCTAAGTTATTGTGAAAAACATATGATAAAACCAAGCAAGCAAAAACCATTTGGTGCCTGGTCATACTGAATTTCTGTTTGACTGGTAGTGGGCTTTTGGAGAAGTGGAAATTAGGGATTGTGTGAGTTGTTGCCTCCCATTCCCTCTTTTCCTCCTGTTTCTCCACCCAATTCAAGTTAGGGTCTGAAAACAGGCCCCTCATGATTTTTCATTTTATTTTTGCTGAGAAAAAAGCCTGTTTGCTGCTGGCAAAGTGCATTGTTTGTCTGCTGTTCTATTTTATTTTCTTACCTTTTTGTATCTCATTTTGTGTAAGTGAAGAGATGACATGTTTAATTTCTTTTGTCCTAAATATTTACAACGAGGTTGAACTTTTGCTTATCTGGAAGAATTAGTAGTGGAAAATGGGTATGGATTTCCTGCAAAATTTGGCAAGCTCTGAAACCCTGAACTCTGAATAGTATGACTATTCCATAAATAATATTTCTCTGTGTACAATACAACTTTTTAATGCACCACCAACTTCTAAGGTGTTTCTAATGTTGATCTGTTTTCCATGCTTGTGTCTGTTGTGACTCTGTTGCTCTTGGGCTGAGGCTGGCAGATGCTTCAGGCTGCTTAAGGATTGCTAGCTCATTTTTATAATTGGCAGAGGCCATGATCAAGGAAATAGGTCTATTGAGATGAGAGAACTGAATATAGAAAACTTTAAAAATTTTCTGAATAAATAGGACAAAGGAGTGCTGAGAGTACAGAAAATGAAAACAGGAATACCCAAGTCATTGAAGAGAGCATGACTCACTCGACACAGCATGGTCTTGGTTTAGTAACTAATTTTGCATTAAAATAGATGGGTTTAGACTTCTTCTCACTGGAACATTTTTTAAGTGCTAGTTCTGTTAACGTCTGTTAACTTTGCTACATCTTTTATTTGAATATTTCAGAATACTGTGATTAGCAATTGAATTTCTTATAAAACAAAGAGTATGCAAGTATCTCTTCAGCAGCATTAAAACAGTACTACCAGAGAAGTAGCTGTTTAATAACAAGGCACTCTAGCTTGAGAAATGTAGAAGAAAATGAGACTAAGGCTATTAAAAAAAAGTGATTCTTCCTTTAAAACTGGAATTTACTGGTCACAGTTTCATGGACTACTGTATTCAATGCAACACAGGCACATTACTGTATTCCATGGAAATCAGTTTTGTTAAACAGCTGCGCATACTTAGGTTATAAAATTAAACATTTAGATCTTCAATGAATTTGTATCTCTGTGAGATTTTATGTTCATTTCATAGAAGTCGTACTTCAGTGGATTCTGAAAAACATATAGACGCTAAATGTGATCCTTCAAAATCCTTTTCTTCTCTGTACTGCAAATGTGTTTGTTATGATGCCTAAACTTTTTTAACCCTTTCTCCTAATACACTGGTAAAATAGCATTCATTGTCATGAATATGCAAACATTTGGTGCAAATTAGTTACTTTTTTTTTTTTTGTTTTGCCCCCCATATTACAATTTAAGCAAAATTCAGCAGCATCTGGTTCTGTTCTTTTAAAAAAGCCGAAGTTCTTATCAGAAGATATTGCTATGAAGCTGCTTTCCCCACTTTTGCTCACACATAGGATTTTTTTGGGCTTTTGTCCTAGAGGTCTTTAGCTCTGATGTTACTTTTAGGACATTTCAGCAGCATAATTACCAACTCCTTTCAACACTCAAGAGTTTTTTCCCAAAGGAATCTTAAAGTAAATAATTAATGTGACTAATATTTTGCAGAAAAAAATTAGTCATACTGAATGAAAGAAACAGTGAAATTGGGACATAACTCTTTCCAGCTTCTACATAAAGAAAATTCGAAGTCAGCTTTTTCTGAGTTCATACTGAAGTAAAACATGAAATCAATTTCCATATGAGAGACTTGGGTAGGTGTTACATGTTAGGCAGAAGGAACAAATTGTTCAGTTATCATGCAAATAGAATTTTGGTTTTTAACAAAATGCTTCACAACCAGATTTTATCTTCCTATTCTAAGCTTTCATCAGAAAATAATACACGTACTCTTTGCTAAACTTTTCCCAAAATTTTTATGATATTTGCTCCCTCATATTGTCTGTGTGTTACACTTTGTGGCAAAAACATCTGTGTGTGGTAATGAATTGTAGATCAATTGATAACAACATTTTGTAGGGAAAGATTTTAAGAACCACCTAATATTTGTTTATGGAAAATTACACAGCTATGATAATTTAATATACTGAAATATATTTAAACTATCAGTAGCACTACATTATTCTTACTATATCAATTTTCTCAGTATTTTAATTTCCAAATTCACAACTACAGGAATGAAATTAAGCTTTTCTCTTAGGGAAAGACATGTAATGTACTTTGGCTCCATTGCTGAACTCCAGTTCATGAGTCAGTCAGAATGATCTTGGAAGTAGATTGCTAGTTGCAATGAGCAGGGGCATCTTTAACTGGATCAGGTTCCCCAAACCCCCAAACTGGCCTTGAGCATTCCCAGGGATGGGGCATACACAGCTTCTCTGTGGATGTGCCAGTGCCCCATCATCCGCACAGTACAGAATTTCTTCCTTGTATCTAATACCAACCTATGCTGCTTCAGCTTAAAGTCATTTTCACCTTGTCCTATCTCTATGTGCCCTTTAAAATGTCCCTCTCCAGCTCTGTTGTAGCCCCCTTTAGGTACTGGCAGGTGCTCTAAGGTCTCTCAGAGCCTTCTCTTCTCCAGGCTGAAGAACTCCAGCTCTCAGCCTGACTTGGTAGGAGCAGTGCTGCAGCCCTGTTACCATCTTTGTTACCTACTCTGAACTCACCTGAGCAGGTCCACATCCCTCGTATGATGCGGTCCCCGAAACAGGACACAGACTCCAGCTGAGTCTCACAAGGGCAGACGAGGGAGGCAGAGTCATCTCCCTCACCCTGCTGGCCACACTGCTCATGCTGCAGCCCAGGGTACAGTTGGCATTATGGGCTGTGAATGTGCATTGCTGAGGCTTGTCAGGCCTTTTGGCCATCAAAACCACCAAAGTCCTCCTCCTCAGGACTACTTTAAATCCATTCTCTACCTTGCCGATGCTTGCACTTGGAATTGCTTTGACCTAGGTGCAGGACTTTGTGCTTGGTCTTGTTAAGCTACATGAGGTTGACACCTGTCTCTCAAGCCTGTCCAGGTCCCTCAGAATGCCATCCCTTCTCTCCTCCCCTGTGGTGTGGATCACACTGCAGAGTGTGTTCTGTCCATGCTGCCAACAAAGGTATTAAACAGCAGTTCCACCCCCTGAGGAACACTGCTGATCACTAGTCTCCATTTGGATACTGAGCCATTGACTGCAACTCTGTAAGTGCAACTATCCAGCCCAGTCCATCCATAAATCCATGCCTCTCCAATTTAGAGATAAGGGTGTTACGCAGGACAGTGTCAAATGCTCTCCACAAGGCCAGCAATTACTCTTCTCTTATCTTCACTTTGTTTCTTTAAATGAATACTGCTTAGGCTTGAACATTTCTTTAAATAGGGAAGATTAATACTTTATTATAAAGAAAAACTACCTCTGCTATCTTTACTTTCAAGAAAGTTGACACACGGGATGTTCAGGTAACTGTCTTATTTATACATACTTTGACCTTTTATTAAGAAATGTTGCTCTGACAGCTTGGAACATCTGCAACAATCAAAGACTGGTCCACAGAAATGCTTTTAGAGGATGGAAGGGGTCTAGCATCAAGTTCCTTTGGCAGCCTTTTATGCTTTTAACCTCTTTATTACAGCTAAGGTTTCTTCATGTTAAATCATGCTGTGGGGTGCACTCCAATTAGCGACACAGAGTCTCAAGTCCTATAGTTAGGTATTTGTATTAAAAGTGAGTCCCTTATAAAAGGACCACTTTTTAATGGGATTGTTTTTCTACAATGGTGATTCATTAATTTGAATAGTACAGCTTCAAAGCTCCTAAAATATTAGTTGTGTAGAGCTGTGGTGTGTAAACTGGATAAAGCTTAGCTAAACAAGCCCCTGTTTGCTATAATGGAACTGCTGTTTGACACCAGGTTGTTAGGATGGCCAAACTGTAGGATGTACTGTGTTTGTGCTTAAAATTATATTCCCTGTTATATTTTTCATCCTCCTCACCCATGGTACTCCATTGTTCTAATGTTGATCTTTTTCCCCATTGTTTTTTTGTGTGTTTTTGGTGGTTTGTTGAGTCTTTTTCCTGCATTTATTATATATGAAGTTTGTTCTAGACTGAATGCAAAGGGGAAAAACCTATGCATGTATATGAATATTATTTTTCCAGAGTGGACTGGTTACTTGTTATTCTTCAGATTGCTTATCTTCTTATTTTTCAACAAGATTATGTTCTTACTCCTATGCTTTTACAAACTTGACACTTAAGGCTGAAACTACATGACTCATACAGGGCTTGGTTCATAAATTGTCTGCTGTTCCTTCCATCTCCCATATTCCAAAGTGAAAATCACTTCACACAAATCACACCTGAGGAATTGGCCTGTGTTTACAGCACTGGGTCACTGGGGACTGCTGACAGCGATGCCACATCTCTGGCAAGAAAGCACAGACTTCCTCATTACATTTTCCTTATTTACACAGCATTTCAGCTGTGTAATGTGCTGAACTGGAATTCTTATTGATAATGAACCAGATCTTCAGTTCAGAAACATATAGTGGTTAATAAAATGTATATGTAATTTGTACAAAATGTAAAGTCTATAAGCAAAGAGAAAATCTAGCACTATCATCTTCAGTTAATATTTATCTTTAAAAATGCTTTTCAGTGTGCTTTGGCAGTTGATTAATAGGTTTTTCAAAATGCAAGCCCTTATTCATTTTCTTCCCCTAGGATCAGTATCTGTCAGGTTTCTTTTGTGCTGCTATAAAATATAATCAGTATTGATAATCAATACTTGAAGTAAGTAGGATCTAAGCCTTGTGTCATAGTGGAGTTTTTGTAAATGGGGTTTTTTTCCCTTTCTTTCCCTCTTGCACAAATGATGAACTTTCTTTGAGCATGATATTCTCAGAATCTGCAATACTTGCTTGGCATCAAATCAGCCTCTTCTCTTTTAAGACTTTTATTAGAAACCAGAATAAATTGAAGAAATAATATCAAAGAAAAAATATAAAAATGAAATAAATATGATCCTTTAGGAATGTAATTTATAAAATATAACAATCTTTAAGAGTATTCTAGAAGGGATTCTAAAGCCTCTTATACCTTGCATTCTACAAAGGAAGCTTCTGAGTGAGACCCCAGGGGACTCATGAACCAAGTAATTTACCTTTGACTGATCTATATGACACTTAGTTTTACAAGCAATTCTAATTCTAATATGGCTTTATAATATTTTTTTATAATTGTTGCTTTATTTTGCAAGTAATAGTCAGAATTACTAATAATTTTGGATTACATGCTATGCCATGTTTTTTAATGAAAGAGAAACAAGATACAACAGAATCAGCAGAGTATATCTTCAGTCATGCGGTGGAATGACCTGTGGTTGGGTTGAATTTAAAAGTAAGTATTATTGAAACGTCCTTATTTTAACTTGCATTTTCGAAACTTGTTCCACCAGTTTGATATCTTACCACTAGATGTCCTTGTAGTTGAGCCCTCCCGCCGGTTTTGTGCTAATTTTGTGTTGCCTTCAGCCACTGGATGGCATCTTACCATTGATTTCTGGTGCAATGATTTTAAAGAGCAGATTCACACAAAACAGATTATTTTAATACATCATTTAATGCCACAGTGTCTTTAAAAGGCTGTGTTCTCTTTGAAGACAACAACAACAAAAATAGTGTTTGAATTTGAGATTTTTAATGAGGTCAGGAAAGATAATGTTTAGAAAAGAGCAGGGAAGATGTACATTTCAGTAGCTATAGAGTAGTCTTGCTTGAGAGGAGGTTTCTTCTGTTTCTTGTACTGCAGTTTCTGTGAGGGTCAGGGGCATTATCACTGAAGAATTCTCTGGGCCTAGCAGAGAAATTTCCTGTCTATGAAAAGAGCATGCAGTGTACTGTGCTTACAGTGCTGTGAAAAGCATCTGTGTACTTGCTTATTTGTCATCTACCTTGAACAGCAAGTGTAATAAAACCTATTTTAGTATTAGGACAGATAAGAGGGCAAAGGCTCTTATATAAGTATAGCCTTTCAGCAACAGAAATGTTTGAAAAAGCATTTAGCTTTGTTTTTGTTGAAGGGTCTAAGGTTTTTCAGAGATGCATCCCTTCACATTTATTTCCTTCCCTTCTCACTGTTCTCACTTTCCTGATTTCCTGCAAGCTCAGGTGGTACTAAGAAGCAGACCAGGGCAGTAGGACCCCGAGGCCTCCCAGCTGCAGCACAGAGTGGTGAGATCTCCTGCAGCTCTGGGTGGAGCACCTTGCTCTAGCTGTGTGGGCAGGTGAGGTGGTGGCGCCTAATGACAGTCACCTGCAGTGGAGAGGTGATTGGGGCCCTTCACATACGCAAGTGAATCCCATCTGTGCTGATGCTGGAGAGGTTATGCCAGCTCCTTCCTCCCTTGAGAGGCAGCAAGGAATTCTCTTTCCTTGCCTTGGCTTTCCTATTAATATACGCTGCTCACTTACTATGTTTGTCTGTAGGTTAACCCTGTGCATAACTGAGTGAAGTTTTGCCACACTGCACACAGGATCTTTCTCAGGTGTATTGCTCTACAGCAGCAGCTTTGCAAGTACCTCTGCTTCCCTAAAATTGGAGTTTGGAGGACACTGGGGTGCCTCTTGCATACATATAGCACAAGCCATTTACACTAGGGCTCTGACTCCTAGCAGAGGTGCACAAGAGGGGTGTGCACTGCTTTTATCTCAAAGCTCAGCCCTGCTTATGGAGTTATTTTTGTAATACTCTCATGTTAAAGAATAATTTTATTCATTGTTTAATATTATATCAGAGCAACTTTAAAGTCCATTGAGATAAGGGAAGATAATGCTTAGGTCTTCACACAGATTTTAACAAGCCCCATGGGTTGCAGTGATAAATTCACCCTGGTTTTTTAAAATTCTAATTCACAGAATCTATTAGTTATACATCAGTATTTCCTTCGTTTACCTGCAGGGAAATGTAAAAACCCTTCCTCCAAAGACAAATTCCACTTATAACTTGCCTTCACATATGTATTGCCCTAAGTATGCTTTTAAAATGTCTCTAAGATAGCAAGCAATTTCATTTCCAGTGTGAAATTAATCTTCTTAAAGAGTTCATGGTGATAGCTACTCAAGGTAGGTATTCTAAGTAAATAAGTGTGTTAGAAATGTCATATGCAGTTTGCTTTTTATGTCTTCTCCTTTCACAAAAATAAAGTAATTGTTGAAGCAGAAATAAAACTTATTTTGCTGCATACTGGCATAGGTCTGCAGTCTGTTGCCTTCTTTACACTTGAACAAGGCCAAAACACTTGATGTTTTCTAGCCCACACACACTATATTGTTCTGTCAAGTATCTCCAGGTCCACCTGTATGTAAAGTATCTTTAGCTAGCCAGGAGTTTAGAATAGAAAAATAATTCGTAAAAAAAAATCCTCTATGTTTTTGTGGTCTGTAAGGTAAATTTAATCTGTAAGTCTCCTTGGTGAATGATCACCTGCCTTTAAAAAACAGAGCAGAAGAACTACTTTCAGCCACTAAATAAAACTTTAATCCACAAGCACACCCCTATTTTTGGAAACCAGATATTTTTTCCCATAGAATATTCATGGCTATGACTTCCTTTCCCTAAGAGTTGAAGTATGGTCTGTTCTGCAGTGATTTGTGTGCTACACCTAGAAGCAGAGGAATGCAGTTACCCTTAATTATTAACAAGAACACATCAGTGTGCTTAATGGGAGAGGTATAAACCTGTCAAATGCATCTCTTCATGTCTGAACAGCTAACATAATTGAGAATACCTGAGGAAATCAGAGGAATATTATGAAGCCTCAGTGGAATGCTTTCAAGCAAAAAGTTTCAATAAATTGAGTGCATTAATTAATGAAAAGTTAACCAAGCAGACTGAATAAGCAGTTCAGTCACTGATCATTTTAGTCATAAGATCAGAGTAACTTAATCCATTAATACATGGATTGTAGTGTAGTATCTGCAGCATTTCCAGTTTTCAAACAATTGAGCAAGATTTGGCTAATCCAGTCTTTTAGTAAATCTTAAGTGATTTACTTTATTTTAGGCTGGTGGCTTTCTCCATTGTGGGACATTTTGCACCATAACCATCAATTTCCTTGATGACAAGAAAGACTCCTTAAATTCTTTTTCTGTGCTCAGCTTTTCCATGCCCACTCCGTGCCGTGCCAGCCCCAGCTAAGGTTTCCATTCCCATCCCTCCATGCAGTAAGGGCAGAGGTGGTGTTGCACGGGGAAATGTCCAGGAATTACACTGCTGGAACTTCCAGCTCTCCTGCTCCTTCTGGCTGGGTTGCTGCAGCAATCAGGGACACCATTCCCTCTGTGGCAGGTGCTGTATAAAACAAGCAGCTTTTGGACTGAAGGCCAAGGCCTTCCTCTATGTTTCATTGGCATTACTGAGGTGTCTTGGGGGTGGTGTGAGCTCTCTGTGACAAGTTCATTTTGTACTGCTACTGACTCTTCAGCACAGGTAAATGAAATCTGCTTTTAAGTCGCTTCCTCCTCATATTTCTAAAATATTTTTTTTGCCCAAAAAAATTGTATGTATTTTTTTCACTGCCAATTTTAGATGGTAGATTTCTTTTTTCTGGAAATTGAATAAAGATTACAAGAAGAAATGTGGAGTTTCCAAATACATTCAGAAGGTAACAGAATTTTATCTGTTTTGTTTTATTTTTACTAGCTAATAAACAGTTTAATACAGTAGAAAAATAACATTTCTATTGAGACCAAAATATCAATCAGTGAATTGAACTTAATAGTTGAATTCTCTTTGAAAGTTTATAGTCTATTCCATGTCTATTCCATGCTTTTTTCCAGCTTTTTTTTTCCTTGCAGCTGTTCTGCAACTGCCTTACTCTTTTGCTATAAAGAGAAACACAAAAGTGGTATTTGAGGGTAAAAGAGCTATATTTAAAATCTGAGATTTTTATAAGGTGGTCTTAGCCTTTCTGAACTCTCCTACTTTGTAAGATTTTTAAGGAATGCTCAAGGATTTTAACCATATTCCACTGTCTTTGGGAAACCTTTATGTATAGTCAATTCCCATCCACTGTGCACGGTTAAAAAAGCATAATAAATATTTTTAATACAATCTCACAATGCAAAAGTATGACTCATAGGAAGTTTATAAATAAAAGTAAACACCTCAGTTTTCATTAAGAGGAATCAGTTGAGAAGTCCCTGTGAAAAAGGGACATAGAAAAGAAATCTGGATCAACCCATTGTGTAAGGCATAGTGTTTAAAGGTCAGAAAAATAGCTTTATTCTAGCAACTGCTTTATGCTTAGTCATTGTTTTCATTTATTGTTTTGCTGTTTGAGGTACCCCACACAGCCCTTCAGTATCTGCATGAACCCAGTGTGTTGCCATACTGGATTACTTTCTGGAAAGCAGCAGAGCTAAGGAGCTTTCAGGCCACTTTCTGCCTCGTTTTCATGCGCTAATTCATAGCAAGATGCCCTGAATATATTCCATCAAATTTGATTTTATCATGTTCAAATATGTATGCTGTTATAACCTTGAAATGTTTCTTCATGTTGCTTGTAAAGTCCCTTGTGGTTGTTGTAACTGACAAGTGCCACCATATAAAAACAGAATAAAAATGTTTTCACTAAACAAATACATGAATAAAATACAAAACAAGTTCTATCATATTTTTGACACAATTTGTGATTTAAAGAGATCCAACAATTACTGTAATGTAATTTGTGTGAGAATTATTGCTTACTGTTTTCTGGTGCCTTTCAGAGGAAGAAACCCATGATCTTTATCTGCTAGCCAATAATTGAGAAACTAGGGAATTAATTTTTTTTTAAATATGCAGAGAAGAAAATGTATCATTTGCATTAGTCTTTCATGTTTCATATGACTTATATGGTAAGTGATAACATGATAATAAAAGAACCAAACCAAGCCACAATCAGAAACTGTTTGCAGTTTATTTATTCAAGTAGGGTCTATTCCATATATCAGAAGGTCTTTTTACAGAGAAGGACATTGAAACACTATCCTCAGATGAGTATCTTACTAGGTTGTTATCTGCTACATTAACAAGTTTTCTCTGTTCAATGTCTTATTCCATTTTAAAGTCACTGAAAACACCTTTTTACAAAATGTGCATAAGTTTCACTGTAGAAGACTTAAATTTGCTGGTCACCAAGAGTGCCTTTTTGCAGAAGGCTGTTTCCTCTCTGAAATTAAAAGGCTTTCTTAGATGTGTCCTTTGTCTGAATGCTTTGTCTGAATTTTAGGAGCAGGAATCTATGTTAGGCAGCCTGAGACAGCATTGTTCCTATATGATAACTGGCTTATTGAAGGGCTTTGTGTGACTGTGCTTAGAGTCCGAAGAGCAAAATCCCTGTCCCAAAGCTCTTTTCTTTTTCTATGTGAGGCTTGACTTTAGGGCACCTTACATTTCTGCAGTGAATCTCACAGGTGCCTAGAGCTGCTTGGGTTTTTATGTGGTTCTTTTGCATGTATTGCCTGCTTACCTTTTAGGAATTTAATATATTCAATGCATTCCTGACATTATAGATTTTTTCCCACATAAATGCATTTTGTTGCAGTACGGGAAAGGCGGTGCATGTGTGATGCTTCAAGGATGTGTGGTGAAGCTTAGCTTTAGTATTGGCAGCTGTCAGGATTTGTGGGTAAATGCTTTCAAAACCAGTGACAAAATTTACTTTGTACAGACTGTTTTTGAGTAGCTGCTCTCATGAGGTTTGGGAAGTGTCTGTTTTGAACGAGACAGCTTTCTGGTTCCATAATTTAACTGCAGCGCAGGTTTTATGCATTTGTGGTGAAGTTAAAAATAGAGGAGCAAAATCTAATGTTGTAAGAGTGATATACACAAACAAACACTGTACCAACCCTACCAAGAACTAAAATACCTCGTCAAAAATAGCTGTTGTTTCTTGTAGAGGATTTTTCCCCCCATGCTAGAATGTAGAGTGACATTAAAGATCCTGAATGCACTATGTCAGGCAGGTATCTCAGAGAGCTCAATCCAGCAGCTCCTCAAAGAGGAAAGTTAGGAGGTGATTTGACAAGTGTCAGGAAAGGCTTGGTAAGATGTTATGTTTTAACAGGCAAGCATGCCAGGAGTTGTGGTTGAGAGAGGGCAAGTTTACATCTATTACATTTAGAGGCCATGGGAGTGGTGGTTGGAGACAGGGACAACACACACACCTCAAAGGTCCATGTGACAAACAGTGTGTTTTACTGTGGACAGCCTTCTTAAATAGGGAATTCAAAACTCCTGGATCTCAGCTGCTGATTGGTCTGATCCCCACACAGCCCAGCTCCTGATCAGTGAGATGTCTGCAGCCCAGGATGGAGTGTGATAGGTGAAGTCCCTGTGTAGATTTAAATCCAGCCTATCCTTGCCCACTCAGGACTCCAATGCTACATACATCTAATAAAAACACAACTGAGCACTGCCTATTGCAAAATATAAGAGTTTCCACAAGCTACTCTGCTGACAATTTTAAAATCAGAACTAGACATTTTGTGTCGTATGCATTTCCAAGAAGCAGTGATTCATTCAAGAAAGAGCTGCTGTTCATATACATACAGGAAATTGAACTGAATATCCTTTTCTGACATTTCTAAATGCAGCATGAATCTATCTGAAAAGCAAAGCACTGGTGCAATTTGGTTATTTCAATTATTGCACATAAAATTACTGTCATGGCCCCCATTTCCCTCTCTAGATGGGATTCAGCCCCATTGGTTGAGATATTTATGCATTGGCAGGACTCATTTACTTTTTATGTTCTTACAGGCATTGTTTCATGAGCAGGAGGATTGTTTTGGGGGAAGCCATCACACACAGGATGCTGTTGGGACAGACCCTGCCATGCACAGAGAAAGCCTCTGCTAGGAGTACCACATCCACAGTCAGTGCTGAGATGATAAATTGTACTCAGGTGTCCAAGTTGTATCAGTCCTTGCATCAATCCACAGGGCACAGGAGTGGTGGGACAGTTTGTAGAGCAAAGGTGAAGCACATGTAAATTAAAAGATGCATTCTAAAAGTGTGTTTACACTTTTAGATGGAAAAATTACCTCCACAGAGGTATTATTATTCTGTTATTCAACAGACATTTTGCTTTCATGGATAGAGAATGTGACTTTATGAAGCAATAAAAATACTCAGGTTTTTTTAAAGGCAGCTTAAATACATTTTTAAAACATGAGATGGAGGGAAATGCTGAACTAAAGGAAAGGATAATCCTTAAGGAAGTCAGCACCATTTGTTTAAAAGAAACCATATATACCATTTAGTGTAAAAATTTCAGTTTGACTGGATACTATTGTAATGCAAGATATTTTCAACTGCTCAGAAATTCCCTTTTCATTAGTATCTATAGCATTAGGACTGCACAGGGCATTTATTTTAATAATGAATGTATTGTGCACGGCTGTCACATTGTTTGTAAATGTTCATGAACAATTTTTTGCTGTAGTGTAGATCTGAAATTGTTCAGATTTTCAGGTGTCAAATTTTGGGAGACGGCCCAACTTCTGAAATGTTTTAAGTGTACATTTTAATGTTCAATTAATGACACTTTCGGCCTTGATTTTATCTTTAGGAAGGTTCTGAATTTATTTAAATATCTATTTTCTGAATCTTAAAAAATATCATGGCTAAATAAAGCTACAATTGATAACTTATGGGAAATCTAAAATTATACTCTATGTGCCCAGGTTGCATGTAACTATTTGTTAAATATACTATGACATTTTGAGATAATTGTATTTTCCTGGCCCTTTTCAGGGGCTAAAGTAATATATTGGCATTATTTATTTATGCACAAGGATGGCAGAATCATCCCATTAGCAATTACAAGCTACAGGAAAGTATTTTTTTGAAAAACAAACTTAGGCTTTTCCTCAAGTTTCATAAATACTTAAGGGATATGGCTAGTTTAATGAACTCATTATCTCTTCTGGCTCATGGCTTTCACTTTTTAATTTTTTAAAGAATGTTTACTGCAACGTTTCACTCTGAAGATACGGGAAACTATTTATATTAAAAAGAAATAACAAGAACAAAAAAAAAACAAACAAAAAAAAACATATTCCACCTGTCTCCAAGTATTCTGCATCTTAAAATTTGTCTCCTCATGGATACTGTGCTATCTTTTTGGTTACTTGAGCTGAGAAGGATTTGCCTGAATTTTCTGAAAAGCTGAAGTCCATGTATACCTCAAACCCCTTGCAATAAGATGGATTTATTTAAGCATCTACATTCTAGTCAGCCATTTTATGTTTCCCTAGATGCTGAAATGTTTTAGTTACATTTCAGTTGCCACTAAGATTTTATTTTCAGAATACAAAGATGAATCAACTGCAAGAAACTGACACAGTGTGAGATCTCAGAATTAAACTTGATCACTGATGCAAACAACTGGTGGCTGAAATGCTGAGTGGATGCTGTTTCTGTGCACGGCGTGTGTTTAATACATACTTATTGTGCTCAATTTGAAAATTTTTAATGACCTAGGGTTTAGAATGTTTCTAGTAGCAAATTTTTGTCAAGGCTACTTCAAGTACAATATGATACCAGGATTCATTTGTTGGTGAGAATCAGGGAAGCTGAAACAGTTTGAAAAATGTTAGGATTCATGACATTCTATGAAATACAGAATTTCTTGTCTTTGCTATTTATACATTTCTTACCAGCATGAACTGCTATAAAACACTTTGTTAAAGAAACAGAAAATTTTTATTAACATGTGGCTTACACGTGAAAAGTAGAGGCATTTTTTATTATATAAGTTACTGAGTCTAGGTAAGGGAAAGTTTCTCAAAAGTAGTTTGAGATTTTTCATAACTGTAACTGTGAATGATAATTTGTCTTTTTTTCTCCTTCTTATTGCATTAACATATTTGATGCTTGCATTTATTGTGGGATGATGCTGAGCAGGATATAAGTGGTTTAAAATTACTGTTAAAAATGTTATATTCATGCTTTTTCAGTACTCTAGATCCTTCTCATTGCATTTTGTTATTTACTTTTATTGGACACTTGGACACTGAAGTACTGAAATAGAGTAAGTGATAAAAATGCTGTGAAGTTAAAAATGGAAAAGAAAAACCCAAAGCATTCTCTTTACATCACATAAATTAATCTTTTTTGTGCTGTTCTGCTGATCATTATAAAATTACATTTATTCTATGGCTAGAATAAGGGCACTAGGGCACTACTATATATCTAGGAGAAATTGAGAAAATATAGCAAGCAACATACAGGAGCTGTTGTATAATAGCAATAATTCCATCCCAGTCTTTAGGTGGAGCACATCAATAAAGCCCAATTTCCCCAGCATGGTTTCTAGTGCTTAATCATGTTTCTTTCTCAATTCCTAAAACACTATAGCTCTGGTGTGTTCAGTGTGCCTCTCCACAGAACATATTTATGGATATTAATGTCCTGATTTAATGGTACTTTACCAATTTAATGTTATATGAGATGCACATATTTCTTAGTGGAAGGAGGGAAGTGATACAATGCAGAGATGAATCCCTTCTACAGTCATCACAGGAACCTGTTAGACTCTGAACTTTGCTCTGCAGTTTCTCTCTTGAATCAAGAAACACTGTCAGGATCTCAGTGGGTGCGTACATCCTTTAGCATACATTCAGCAGAATGACAGAAGTACCCTATTTTGCAAACAACCTATGAAATAATTTGTTCCTCTTTTCAAGCCAATTACTGGAAACAAATTTTGTTTTCATAGCCAAGCATGAACTTCCTCTAGGTAGGTGTTAGATTTTGTGCTAGCAGAATGTCTGCTGCACTCTACAGATAAATTTTGAATGATGAACCACCAAGTTAAGAAACATGGTAGTCTCCAAACAAAGTGATGCATTGTTTCAGGGAAAGCTGGGGCATGACATGAATGTGCTGTGCCTGTATCTATTGCACATGTATACCTATTATCAAGGTAATAAGAACATTTCACTTTTGCATTCTGTTTGCAATGTAAATAAAAGATGAAATAAATACAAGTTTAGTAGAAAAAGTCTGTGTTAGTGCAGAGGAGCTGAGAACTTCCTAGGCAAGAATTGGAATAATGTTCTTGTCTCTCTGTTATTCGGATAGATACAATTAGACTGTTCACCTGTCTTTTTCCTGAAGTAAAATAATATTTGGAGCTAGTAAATATGTTCAAGATACCCTAAAGAACAGACAGAGATAAAAAAGCCTTGATGTGGCCGGACTGTCTCTTCATATCATTAAAGAGAAGGAGGAGGAGGAGTCATTTCATGGATAAATGTCCTTATTGTAAACTTAGGGTGTACTTTGTAATCTTTTCCATCCATGTACATGTGAATAAATTAGAAAATAGAGATCTTTAAAAGCTGCAGTTGTGAGCTGCTGTTATTAGAGCTGCTGTTATTCATCCTTTTGTCTTAAAGGAAGCAATACTAAATCTCATTGATTTTTATGCTAACAAAAATACAATTTGTGTCTCTAATAATTTTCTTCATAGAAAAGTTTACAATATATGGGAATAGGAGCGTTGATGTTATGTCTTGTTTCTTTCTAGCGTACTTTGAATTTCTTCCCCAGTTTCTTTTACTTTTGTCCTATTTCTTTTTTGTCCTATTGTCCTATTTGTTTTTTTCTGATTTGTATCAGTACTGTTCTTCCCACTTTCCTGCTCTTACTTTGTTGCATTTTTTTATTAAGTTGTTGCTTAAAATCTCCATTCACAGATCTTGTATTAGCTATTCAAATACATGCCAACACATTTTTTATCCCTACGCCCAGGCCAAACCACACAAAGATGAAGTGAAAGGTATTGAAGTTATAATGAGTGAAAAGATGAATTGAATGAGTGAAATAATGAAGTGATAATAACAGAATTTATTATTTAAAAAAAGAGGAAAAAGGGAAACCTAGAGTATTGATGGAACAAATGCAGTTAGGTTAGGCTCAGGAGAGCTGTAAGGACTAATTTAAAGAATCCAATCAGGGAGCTTTAGAGTAGGGAGCAGGATGTTTTTACAGAGAAGGTGCATCCATATTTGCAAAACAGAAAAGAATGGGAAAATGTCTGAAGAGTTGTTCTGTGGAGAGAGAAGTCTAGCATTGTGAGGCAGATCAAGAGACCAAAGACTGTCCAGTTTATGCAGTGGGCAGTGAATGCCTGTGAGTGAACCAGCGCACAAGAAGCAGAAGTGTTTAATACGGTAGGTGTAACCTAGCTCCTCCCTAGGCAAGCAAAGTACCAGTACCTCCTCTTGAATTTCTTACAAGACTCAGAAATTCAGCCTTGTTTTTCAACACTGAGACTTTGTCTGAAGAGTTTAGTCATAACATTGAACCCCATTTTTACTAAGTAAATTTTGCTGTACATAGTGACAATCACATGTACTATGTAGACTGCATTTCTACTGTCAAGTAAAATATCTTTAAACTACTGAGTGCAAAGTGCTCCATTCATATTCTAACTTTTTAGTCCAGGCACTGGGAACAAGTAAATAAATAGTATTGATTTCTTTTGATTCCACCCATTATTGTATAAAACTTCAGTTTCTGAAGAGCTGTTAAGTGACATTTTGAGTGTAGAAATGGGGGAAAATTTACTACTTTAAACAGACCATATTAGTGTTAAAAAAAACCCAACCAACCAACCAAACAAACAAACAAAAAACAAAAACAAAAACAAAAAAAAACCAAACAAGCAGATTTAGATTTTTGAGCCTTAAGGCTTTGAGCATGGATGCAAGTGTTTGACCCTCCTATATACAAAAAAGTTGGTCCAGTCACGAACATAGCAATGTTATGCTGTGCTTAAGAGACCACTACTGGATGGAGGGGCTGCCAGGATCTGAAAGGTTTATTGGTGTGAGAAGGTCAATTTGTCTTGAGCTGGAAGCAACTGGATCACGTGAAATAGTGGAAACCAAACTCCAAGCTCATGGGTTTCAGGCATGATGGACAATGGGCGTGGTGATGTCTTTCCCTAAGGCATAGTTCATAGGAATTGAGCATTTGAACAGACCATGTTAAATTATCTCCCGCTCAGAACACTGTTGATCTTTACAGCAGATAGAGGATTGAAACATCCTGAGGGGAAATCTGTAAATGCCAACACTTCCTAAGGTCTTCATATCTACTGGTTAGAAAGGATGTTGGGCTAAGCAGTGTGGGTCAGTGGGGCTCTGTTTAGGGAGGGGTGTAAAAGTTGAAGGAGGTAGAAGTCTGAAGCTCTTACCTGCTTTTCTGTGTAACTTTGTCTTATCATAAACAAGAGACCTTCCAGTTCCAAATTCTTTATCTTTTTTGAAGGATCATATGCAATGCTACACTTCCTGATTATTGCTGTCTGTTATTTAAAGCTTCCCCACGATGCTGTGAAGCTTTTCATGTTTCTTTTGCTCCATGCTAAGACCTTTGTTGCATTCCATGTTTCCTGCTTCAAAATCTGCTACCTGGATTCCAGTGCAGTGTCTGAAGGTGCTTGAGCCTTTTGGTGCAAAGGAGGGGGAGAAAGTGATAGAGAATTGAAGTGCTCAGTGGATACTGCACTGGAAACAGTAAGGAAGTCAGGAAGAAATACTGACACATCTTGAAATTGTTTGCCTATTGCTGTTTTCTGATAGGACTCTACAAATTTGACAGAAGAACCTACAAATTAGTTAGACATTCCAAATGGAAGTGGCAAAATATTAAAATTGGTTAAAAAAGAAGAGAGTAACAGGGAATAAATGTGTTGAAAATATTAATTTGACAGTTCACTTATTATTCTTGCTTATAGTAGTGTTCTTCAATTTTTTTTCAATTCAAGGAAGTCCTTCAGGCAAGACCCTTCTGACACTAATTATCAAGGGTGCCAGCCCTTCACTAATATAAAATGTGAAATTCCTTAGATAGCTTTCTCTTTTTTTAATGTTTCATTTTCTCATACATGTTTAGCTTCTCCAAGAAAGAGAAAGGGAAAATTGTCTTGATGGAGGATTATGTGATTGCCAGTGATTCTGTTATAGGAGAGGCAATTTGTAAAAGGCCAGTCTGGTAGAGATTCATATTTGACAGTTCTCCATCTCAATGTGCTACTGATAGTGCAGTAAGCAATAGGTATTGTTACTATCTTGACAGGTATTTTGTACACTAAAAGATTTTTTTTTTTGCAAATGAAAACTCTATGTTTTAGTCCTCTCCTGTGTTTCTGGCCATTATAGCTCGCTTCTTTCTGATTCTTGAGCAGTAATAGTCACATTTGTATTACAACAAAGTTGTCCTGCATTTACAGTCTTCCTGGGATAGCCTGTGGAGTTTTCCATTTTTAAGGCTTGAAAAAAAATAAGGTAATATCTGAGCATTGGTATTTTCATTTTACCTCATGGCAGACATATCAGACAGCTGTGTTTACAAATCCAAATTGCAGTTTAAAGTCTAAGACATGTTAATCCTTCTCATCTAATCAGATACTCATTTCAACAAGAATTAAAACCATAGAACTCTTTACTCACTATCATTATTTCTGTAGATGTCTATGCAGCAGTAAAGTAGGTTAAGAATTTTTTGGTGAAATATCTTTCAGACATACTGAAAAATTTCAGTAAATTTAAACCAAGTTTGATATTTGTTTTTCCTGCAGGAGGTTCAGGAAAATGTTGATCCTTTCTTGATATGGGCTTTGTGTTGCAGTCTTGGTGGAATTTCCTTTTTTAATCTGGCTCTTGATAACCTAGAGTACAAGTTTTAGTTTTGGTAAACATCGAAATACTATATTAATGGGTACTCTTAGTAGGTTTCAGATCTAAGATATTCCACAGTGTCCACGCTGAATGAATTATACTTTTATGGTGATGATTGTTACTGCTACTTCCAGCTTAAAATAAATCTCAGTGTTAATATACAAGTTTATTAGATTGCAGTGGCCCTGTTAGAGAGCTATAACATTTTGAATAGTAAATCACTTGTCTTGTGATTCTTATGTTGATTTTGAAGTAGAGCAATAATGAATAATCAGTAGCTAAATGATAAATGCAGGATTTGGAATGAATATTTCGACATGCACTATATAACTTCCTTAATATCTTTCTATGTCAAAGGTATGGATTAAAAAAAAAGTGTAATAATAATTATTGTGTTAATATGAAAAACCATTTTGTTAACATGTTGCACTTCAATAACCTTATTTTTTTCAAATGATACAGAAATAAAATGCATTGTGTTTTGTAACTAGTTTTCACTGCTGAGAAACTACTAGTCAGCAGATGTTACAGAAGTGAGCAGGTTTTGGTTTTACTTTTTAAAGTATGTCTCTCTCCTCTCCTCTTGTTATATCTGTTCCATGAAAATTTAATTCTGGTTGCTCCTGCACCTATTACCACCTCAGCACATCACCTCTCACCCCTAGAGGAGGTAAATACTAGAAAATATTTTCTGCATACAAAAAGTTTAGCTGGTTATTTTTGGTCTTGACAAAAACCCCAAATAATCAGATAATATAACAAAAATATAATAATAGTTGTTGTTTTGCCCCAAACCATTTTTATCTATGTAATATTTGTGAATGATATAACTCACAAAAATTGCATAGTTAAAAAAAAATCTCTAATCTATTTCAGCCTAAAATAAGACCCTCAAACAGGAGAAAAGCAGTTAAGCATGCACTGGTTAGGATTTTGAGAGACCTTTCCAAGAATTTAATGTCAAAATTGCTCTTAAGTTCAATTATTAAACTCATCCAAGAAATGAATTTTTAATGAATTTCTAGAGATTTGTCTTTAAAATGCATTTGTTCAAAGTAAAAAGAGCAGTGGCAGCAGGCCTGGATTTGAGAGTAAATAAACAGAGCACCAGGAAGGTGCTTGCAGCCTTATTTTCAAGTAAGCTTAATGCACAGCTGCAGCTCTCAGTGTTTGTGAGCTGCATGTGAGGTCACAGCTGATAATCAGGCTGTAAATGAGCTCCAGAAAAAAAGGGGAAATGGTGTTCACAAACTCTTGTTTTCATTTTTAGTAGGCGTTGATATTGTGCCACTAATTTTTTAACATACTGCTTTAATTAACACTATTTCCTGAAGCCTCCTGTTCAAGTACTTATTTTTTGCTGCTTTTACATAGACAGAAGGTAATATTTTTCTCAAGCTGAAGTAGAAAAGACTACTGTGCAAAGGCAGCAAATGACTTTCTCAAGTGTCAAAACCAAACCCCCAAGTGCTAGGAATGTGTGAAAGATGTTTGGTTTTAGCAGCTCAGACTAAGCACATGACTAGTTTATTGGTGAACTGGGGCACTGTGGGAAAGGATGCACTTATAGTAGATGTGAAGTCAGATGGAAGCTTTCAGTAATTACAAAATGTATCATTTTGAGCTCATAGCTAACCTTGGGGACTTAGCTGATGCATACAGTTCAAGTTAAATGAGTACAAATTACCTGTTTTCCAGAAAACACATCTGATCTGATGCTATATTGACATGAGTCAGATTTAAGTGTTTTCAAAATGCTTGGATACAACCACCAGCAGAAGGAATTATATTTCATTTTATAAGATCCCAGCTAAGATGTAAAGATAGTTGTACAAAAATAACTAATTGTTTCCAATTAAGATAGACTAATATTTTTTAGCATGACAAATCAAATCCTAATTACATGGAGCATCCCACATGAAAACCTATTTGGAGTTGGTTTAGACAATATAGGAGAAATAACTTCTCCTTCACCTAATAATAACATATTATTCAGAGTACTGTTGCAAAAAAAACTCATCTTTTAAAGTTGAGGTTCCTTTACAATGATGCTAGGTTAATTTATTAATTTTTACTTGCATAAAAGTAATGGAACAACTGAGGGCACTAATGGGTGTCTATAAGTATTTCTTGAATGCAATGAAGCTGGTGTCCTGCTTTTGAAATAATACATGCAAATGTCACCAAAGTTGTGGGGAACACTGAGACTTGCTTAATTTAGAGCAGTGATAGAAAAGATCAAATCATCCAGTATGACCCAAGCCAGACAAATTCATTGATAGATAAATCACAGCAGAGTTAGCTTGCACTGGATGGTCTTCTACAGGTAGAAAGCACTGCCAACAGTTAGAAGGAAATTCCTTTTTGATTTATATGGTAGCAAGAATAATTAATTTCAAGGTTGCAGAACATAAAATGAAGTAGAAGAAAACTCTTCAAATTATCCTTGCTACTGTTAAATAAATTATTTAATTTCATGGTAAATTGCAGTGAAATATGAATAGCAGTCCACGTTTCTGATTTATCAAGTAATTACAGGTACAGTTAGTGCTCTGCACGTAATTGAAAAATTTTAGATTTCTGTGACATGGATAGATCATGTGATTAGTCCTGCTTTCTTAAAGATTGACAAAACCACCATTTTTCAGAGGTTTCCCTTTCTGAGTTCTCACTGGAATTGTGTGATGATGGAAGGAAGGTCTCAACTAATTTGTAGGGTGGATGAGGCTTAAAAAAACAAAGTGATTTGTGAGTGGCCAAATAAAAGAAAAAGGTTTTTGGATTTTTTTTGAGGTTACTGGCTATGCTTTTTTATAAACATCATCTTCTTATTTGCAAACAAGTTTTAACATGAGTATCCTTGAAGAAACATAAGCAGTTGTCCTTAACTCTTCATGCTGCATCCACAGAGCCCTGTGACTGTCTTGGTTTAGGAATGGTACCCCCCCCCATTTTAGTGCTCCCCTCTCTCTCCCCCCACCCCTGAGACTCCAAACCACACTGCCTGCTTCCGATTCCCTTCTCTTTCCCCACCTCCTGTGGGTGGATGGAGGCACAAAAGGCAAAGATCACAGGGTTGAGATAGGAACAGTTCTGATAACACCAATGAGATAAGGAAATGAAAAATAGCAGCATTGATATTAATAACTAAAGGGTTCAAAATCAGAGGGCGATTAACATGGAAAATGTCACTGAGCCCAGCCTGACTCAGCATCCAGCAGCATCCCAGCCTGACTGCTCCATCTCCCACACTTACTCCAGGCTCTGCCCCCTCATGGCTTTTGCAAGAGAATAGAATTTGTCCTTGGCCAAACCAAGACACTGTGCCAGTAGTGGTGATGGGTAATGGCGCAGGTTATGAAGCACCCTGAAATACAGAATACAAGTTGCACTATGAAGTGCAACATAAAGCAATATGTCAAAGTGTTTCTAGAGGGGCCTGGGAAAAATATAGTCTAAGCCTTTTGAACTGCACAGGTTGGTTTTAAGTAGCAGCACAGCTTATGACCATTTTGAAGTATAAAAAAGTGAATAAATTTATAGGATTTTATATCTAAATTTTGAGTGTCTTGATTTTTATGCCAGTCGTAATTAGCATCTTATAATCTCTGAAGCAATTCATGATTTAGGACCAAATATAAATTGATGCAAGGTTGATGATTGAATTAGGAAAGTGGAACTTGCTAACTGTGAAGCACACAGCAAAATTCACCTCCATTCACCATGAAACCCCTAAAGGAAAAAGATGTGTTCATAGATGTACCACATGCCATTTGGGAAAAAAGTCAAGAAGAAAGCATGAAGGAAATATCTGGAGTTTTTTTTGAGAGCTGCTCAGAATTAATTTTTCCATCACCACTTCAGTGGTGGTGTTGTATCAAACACTTGAGAGGGAATATGAGAAATCTATGATGTTTCATGAGTCTCTCAGAGGAAAAGAGTTCATCCTACCCTTGCAGACTTTAGAAGCAGGAGAAGAGATACGGCACTAGGTCATCTAGGCTAACCATGTTCCTATGAACTTTCTAGTGAGACCACTCACACTTTGGTAATTCACAGTCTGGAAGTGTTCACTTGATAATTACTGAGTTTTCACATTTTAAAACCTCATAAAATTTCTCCTAACTAATTTGATTTTATGTCTAAGTGAAAAGTCTTTCATATGTTTTATGCCATTTTCAGAAAAATACCCCACTACAAAAACAACACCACAAGCCAGCAACAAGAGTCTTTCCTAGCTAAGCATGAAATGTTAATGTTATCATTGAATAAGGGGAGATTAAACAAGTTTATCAGAAGAGGTTGAAGGATTTTATATAGAACAGTGTGTGGATTTGTGTTACTACATTGGAGCCCGACCTCTTAAAGTTGCTGAATGTTATGTGAGATACAAGACCAAAATAAAATAGTGATACTGTAGCTGTCCTGGTAATACACAAGACCTTGAAGGCAGTAATCATGCAGACACACAGAAACTTTGTCTCCTGGAAATACTGATTTTCCCTTAGGATCCATAAATGTTTGATCATATAGCTAGAACTAATTTTCCTGTCAAATCTGAATAACATCAGCTTATGGCTGTCATCTATCTGCTTTCCATGCTGCTGCAGCATCTCTCAGCTGCCAATCTATTTCCAAACCGGAGAGGGGGAAAGGGTTTGGCAGGAAAAACTCTCCAAAGCTGGAGGCTCTTTGCATACTGTATACAACCCAGGACAGACAGGTCAGGCTTTGAATTAGAGCACAGACATGGGAAAACTACCCACAGGAAATTACTATTCCAAGAAGTAGTAGTAGTAGTGGTAGTAGTAGTAGTAGTAGTAGTAGTAGTAGTAGTAGTAGTAGTAGTAGTACCAAGGGAAGCTAATTAAGAATCTGGGTTAGTTGTCATAGAAACAGTATGCATAATTATTTTAAAAAGATAGAAAACACTAAGTTATATGAAAAATGGAAGAACTTAGTGGTGTGAGGGCTACTTATTACCTTAATTCCTGTTTTCCGGGTTCTAATTTGTGATTATTTTATTTTCAAGGTGAATTTGGGAAATGAACTTTTCCTGAGAACATACAGGTGAGAAATGCAGGCATAGAGTAGGGAAGTCCAGAGAAAAATTCTGTGTGAGAGCCACACAGTCTCTGGATTGTGGAATGGAAAAATGGTTGACGTGTTATTGTTATTGTAGGCACTGAGGCTACTTCATCACCTATTTAGCATAGTTCCATGCTCATACTTCTTACTGGTCTACCTGTTAGATTTAGAAATCCATCTGTCTGATTTTCAAATGTCTGATTAAGACAAGCTGCAAAGACCAAAATTAAATGGAAAAATGTTCAGTGAAAAGTGCAATTTAAGGACTTCATCTATTTTGAAGTCTCCCCAGAATGCCATGATGCTGGATGGAATCCTTTAGTCTACCAGAAAATAACTTAGCAGTGATAGCTCTGATGCTATTGGCACTAGATGGGTGTTCAGTTCAAAGTAAGAAGAATAAGTGAAATAACATTGTGAATACCTGAGGAATTTTCCCATAAAAGCATATTGGTATAAAAATATAAGCAATAAGCTTTTTAATGTAACTGAGGTTAAAAAATGGAGACGGAGTCTATCAAAGTACTTATGTCTAAGAGGGAAGTCAAAGATTTATCAAGGCAAAGCTTCCCATGAAAGACTAATTCTGGTTCAAATTCTGGGATAAAACATGCAGTGAGAGGGACCTTTTGGGGAAAAAAGTAAAATCACAGCATTTAACCTGGCAGGTCCTTTGACATGCTTCAGAGCATGGGCTGTTTCTGCACAGTGTAGAAGGAGCACAGTATGGTTAAAGGCATCATCATTATCATCATCATCATCATCATCATCATCATCATCATCTCTTCCATCTCTCTGGTCCAGAAAGAGAATGATGGACTATGCAATGAGACTTGTGCTGAAATCAACCATTATCTCAGACTGCTGCTCTGAAAAAAATTATGGTGGCAGGTGATCCTGATAGATGGGGTTTGAAAATTGGGAAAAAAGACATTAGGCAAACTGTGTCAAAAGGGATTTAAAAAAATGTTTGTTAAAATGCTATCTCAGATAATGAAGTTTTGAGGGATTTTTTTTAGATGTTTAAGAACAGGCTAGTGTTTAGAATAAAATGACCATAAAGCATTTATATACAGCAAGCTGAAAATCTGAATATTGTTAGCAGTTGCTGTTATATTTTGAGGGATGTCTTGACATCAGCCAATAGCCTCAAGACTCCAGGATGCATCATTAGAGAAAGGCATGGTATATCTTATCATGGTCTCTGAGAGACTTGAGTCTAAGGTGGTTTTTGTTTCTAATGATTTTTATGCACAGAAGAACTGACTTCTGAAAACATTTGTGATAGGTAGATATAGAGAGTTACAGATTTTAAAAAGTTGCACAGGCATTATCAATACTCTATAGAGCAAGAGTTTACACAACTAGGCTGCTGTTATAGAGTGGTAAAACATCTAATGCACATGTGGGGTAATCCTCCAAGCCCTTATTTTTCCTCTGTGCTAGAAAACACACCTCTTTTCTCATTGACTGCAGAGAGCCAAGCTGATCTGCTGGGATGTGGCTCATGATATTGCTAATGTACCATGCTTACTTCCTTTCTTAATTTAACATAAGTTGCTCCTTTGCTGCTTTGCTATCTATCCCTTTAAATAAAATGTTCCATAGGGCAGCATTAGGGATAAATAAAGTATACTTTTGTTCTGTTGCTGCTCCCATTGCTGCTAGTTATGCTGTTAACAGAAATATTCACATGGAACAATGTATGAACTGCTATAGACTATCACCAAAAAGTGGCCTTGCCTACTGCATTTGCTTTCTTTATAATTTTTAACATTTGGCATTTTCAGGGTTTTGTTTGATTGGTTTGTTTGGGATTTTTTTAACTGGGAATTCTGTAGTCATCTAGTTTCTAAATAGCTTCCATAGGTGAATTTTCAAACACTTAAATGTGTTTGGCAGTCACTAATTATTTATGCGGTGCAACCTTGTTAATGAGAATACTTAAGTCTTTATTAGTCGTGTATTTTCTGACACATCATTATTTTTCCTCCAACTTCTAGTAGTAATTTAGAACACTGTTAGTGTAAGCACTTTGTATAATCCCTTGGAGTTTTTAGCCAGTGCCACCATGACTGTCATGTGCAAAATTTATACATTTTAGCAAAACGTACTAGCAAAATAGTAGCACCCACATGGTGTTAAACCCACATGACCTTCATTTTCTCATATATTTTCAAACCTTTTCAGATTATTTCTCTGTCTGGGTTAGGGAAATATGTAATTATTCAACAATAACATTGCTATGATTGTAAAGTTTCACATTTGACTTTCCAATGTTCTGAGATGTTATTTATCTCTGTCACTTTATGTAACCAGTATTAAGGATCTTTCTGCATCTTTGTTAAGATCTTTAAAAGATATAACTTCATATCTTCATAACTTCATAATTTCATAACTTCAAAATATTTGTTTGCTTGGTTGGTTCGTTTATTTTTTGTACTTGGCAGAACATTATCAAATGTCTTCTGTATTATTAATTTACTTCTTGGTATTGGGCTGATTTTTACAGCAAAAAAAGAAAAACTGGCAGTGAAATAATTTTCAAGTGTAGTAAGTGAAATTAATCTAGAAAGAATCAAAAACTAACAGACATCTATAATATCTGTCTGTATATTGACGGAGGAACTGAGATTTTTGAATAACTAGCTTTAACCAGCTGCAACTTGTAGCTGATATTACTGTTTTTGTGAAAATGTTATCCTACAGATTTTCCAGTGGTCAACTAGACTAGGCTGAGTCAAACAGGGGAGAAAAACATGTAAGTTGTACAGAGCCAGGGCTGATTCACTGCTTTTAATGATTCCAGCTGAGCCTCCTACTCATTCCATATCACATTTCCTAACCGGACATAAACTTTCCACTCCTAAATGAGCCATATTGATTGTAATTTGTTTATGAGAAAGGGAGCTTGGTAGCTTTCCCAAATATGTCTTTTGATTTTGTGATAAGTATATTTGGTTTTAACTGTGACAGCCATTAGTAGTCTTCAGTGTCCCGGAAACATGGAGGTGTTTATCTCCTTTCCTGATATTTTTTTGAAATAATTTCCTTGTCTTTTGCTACCTAGGTACACAGTATGAATAATTTTTATGTAATCATAGAAACATAGAAGGGTTTAATTTGGAAGGGACCTCAAAGATCATCTCTTTTAAATCCCCGCATCATGAGCAGGAATGCAGCCCACTGGACCAGGTTGCTCAGAGCCCCATCCAACCTGGCCTTGAACACTTCCAGGGATGGAGCTTCTCTGGGCAATCTGTGCCAGTGCCTTACTACCCACACAGCAAAGAATTTCTTTCCAAAACCTGATATAAATCTGTCTTCTTTTAATTTAAAATATTCCCCTTATCCCATCACTGTCTGTCTGCATAAGGTTGCTCTCCTTCTTTTATAAGTTCTGTTTAAGTCATGAACTGAGCTGCACCTCACCTTGGCTATAGGATTGGCCTTTTCCTCTCCTCTAAAATTGTCAGCTTAGCTCTCACTATCTTTTGAAAAACATTCTAGAGATTCCAGGAAATAGAACACAAACACTGAGTGGCAGAGTTAAAGAACAGCCCTGTGGATGCATGTTCTGGTGAAATGTCAGTTCAGGAAAAAATACCTCACCCCAGAAGCTTATCTCTCTGCAGTTTTTGAAACAAAAGCTTTTGTGAGAGTTAACAGCCTCTAATGAGGGTGGCAAGATCAAGGTGAAAAAATGACCAGTTCTTTAGGCACATTTTTGTATATCCATCAGCTCACCTGTATTCTTTTTAACATTCAGCTCATCTCAGAAATATTCCAAAGGAAATTCCTTTAGGGTAGATGGATATACTGTTGGTCAGAGGGCCATGTGGGACAGTACACTTACTGTGCTGTTGCTTAATCCTGTTCTGGAGCACTACAGTCTGAAAAACAGTTGCAGAGCTTGGTGCAGAGAGCTCTGCCAGGGTGACAATAGTGCCAGTCTCTGTTCTGAAGGTTGCTACATCAAATTATATTACAGACATCACAGCCACTAACAGCTCCTCTGGTATGTGCTCCTGGTGAAGCTTCTGTAGCTGCTCCAGAAGGAACAGGGCCATGAGTGTTCTCATGTTAGGCTGTTACTTTAGCTGCCTGTTAAAACTTTTTGAAAGAGCCCTTGCAAGAAATTGGATAAATGGACTTGTAAGCTCAGGAAGTTGCAGTGCTGTAACTGTAGTCTTGGTCGCTCTGGAACTGCATTTAAAAGGGTTGCCTTAGATGATGGAGAATTTCAAAATATCATAGGAGTTCAGCTGCCTGGAAAGTTAGAGGAAATATAAACAAAATCACTGTTTATTCTAGAATTGTGTATGGAAAAAACGTGAGTGTATTATATAGAGCAAGAGGTGTTCTAATTAAAAATGCTCAGGGGATCTACTGCTGCTTAAATTTGCATAATTTATTGTTGTTTCTGAACAAATAGACAATATTTCAGACTTGAATTTTGCTACCTCAGTGGAGTTTTTTTTTGGAAAGTAATAATGAACACAGATACAGTGTTGGCAGAACAGCTGGACATATTGTTAGATAATTCTTGCAAGAGTATTTCAACAGCATGCTAAAATATCTCATTAAATGGGAGAAAAACTCATTTGTATAAACACCTTATGTCATGATACTGTGTAGATGTAGTGTTAATTCATAGTTCTGTGAATTGCTCTGTCTGGAAAGCCAGTCCAGCATGGCCAGGGACTCAGGCCTTTGCTATTCAAACCATACTGACACAAGGTTCAGTGACTGGACACTGCTGATCCTCCCACTGAGCAATCCAGTGGGATTACTACCTGCCTTGCCCTGCTTGTGCACAGCAGTGTGTGGAGAGGGAGTTTTTATCTGCACCTCAGCATACTTCAGCATTCAGAGCACTATGATTTAAATTTAATTAATTTAATTAACATTCCCCTCTAATGTTGAAGAGAAATGTATGCAGATAAAAGTAATTTCTCTTGTCAAGACATGAATGCTGTAGCCGAGTCACTGTCCCTCAGGAAGGAAATGTAGAGGGTTGGTTTGTTTCTTTTTTGTTTCCTTTAACAATAAGAGATCAAAAAAAAGTTTTTCATTGTTTTAAGTATTATCATAATTCTGTTTTTACAATCCTCTCATGCTGTCTTCGCTGTCCATTTCCAAATCATTCACCCAGTTATTCAAAAAGTGATCTTTGAAATGTAAAAAATTCAACAATATCCTGAAGTTCAATATTCATGGGCATTTCTGCATATCCTTTCCCTATGACATGCAAAGCTAATGTAATCCTCCTACAGTGTTCAAGAAATTGCCAAATAAGCAAGTCATGAAACAGATCAGTAAGACTTCTTGTTAGACCTAAATCCTTCTCAGGGAATGAGGTTCTGCATGGGGTGACAGGATGGCTTGATTGTGGCAGAAGCAGAATTCCCAAACCACAGGACTAAAATAGTAATTTATTCTTCAGAATAGGAAAAAGATACATTTTCTTTCTTTTTTTTTTTTTTTTGAAAAAGAAATTGCAAAGCCTATATTCTTTCAGAAATCATTGTACAATTTAATTTCCAATTTAACAAGTGTTTTTATATTTATATTTTAATTGTCTAATTTTTGGTTGTTTTATTTTAGTTTGACAGTACACCTGTGAAAGTAAAAATATTTCCACTTTCAATTTTTTTTCAGAAAATCGTGCATTAATTAATGCAATACAGGAAAAAATACGTCAAGAGAGACAAAGGTTGATTTTTAAAATTTAAAGTCTGTGATTGGTTTATAATGCATACTACAAAAAAAGAAAGATTTTCAAGGTATAAGGGGTCTGGGGTCTTGTATAAAAGTGTCATGCTTCACAAAATAGGTAGTTATTAAATTCATGTCTAGGCTTCCCTTTCTGCCATTTTTTGTCTATTATGAAGCAGTTTATGTTGCTATTATAGCAGAAGCTTTATTATGCTTAGTTATACATTCTTTTGCTTTGCAGATTCATATTTTAGGATTTCTTGGTGCATTTTTTAAATGAACTTAAGCTGTAGAACAGCCCTCCCTGAAGCTGCAAGGTGCATTCTCAAAATGTCTGCTTCACCATGAAATATAATATTGGTGTTTGTGCAGCATGAGCTCTCCTAGTACAAGTATTTATTAACTGTGAGTTTTGTACAGAGGGGCATCACACTGGGAAGTTCGACCCTGGGAAGGATCATGGAGCCACAGTGCTGATAAATGCTTTGAGTGTAATGGAGCTTATGCCAGAAGCTATATGCAGGACATTCTGCTTTTGAGTGCTGCAAGTGTGCTCTCAAGTGCCCTGCAAGACTGGGTAACTATTAAATCACCCATTTACTTTACCTTCCTTTTGTCAAAGAAGAACAAGAAATGCAGGATTTTGAGGGGAGCTAGCAGGGATGCAGTCTTTGTAAAGAGAAATTTCAAGAACATGAGTGTGATGAGGCTTGCAGAGCAGAGGGATAGACATTGACAACTGGAGTGGAACTTCAGCTGTGACCTCCCTGAGTCTGTCCCTTGCTACATTAAGCCAGTATTTCAATATCCCCATAAATTTGTTGCTTTTCTCTGCCCTCTTATGACTCCTGTCTACTGCTCCATCTTCTGCCACTTTCTAAAGCTGCTAATGAAATCCATGCACTCCATTCCTGAAGAAATGGAAACCATAGATAAACATTTTTAGCATTTGCATCATCTGCTTTCCTCCTTTCATTTCTCATCTCACATGTATAAGCATGGGTCTGCAATTGTATCTGAATGAGCTGATGGTGGGGAAGAAAGAAAGAGAGAGAAATGCTAGCACACGAGTAAAGGTGTTAGGAAAATTGGGTAAATCTCTTTTGGTCATGGTTGGTCATAAGATGTTGTTCACTAGGAATTTGAGGAGCAGGACCAGAAGGGATTCCTTTCAAGCCCAAAGAATGACTGTAGCAGAAAAGGTTCCCCGTGGAAGCTGTGCTGATGCTTGGTGAAAATTTACCCTTAGAATACTAAAGAGATTTTATTTGATAAGAAAAAAATCATTTGCAAGTGATTGCAAGTGCCTTGGTATTTGTTTGTATTGTGTCAATAATCCAAATTATATTAAGACAAATAGCAGTTAAAATTACCTAATGAAGTCATGGGATGACAAAAATATCTATGTTTTCAAATGTCACTGTATTTTTTTCTGCGTCCTTCTTCAATCTGCTTTAAATACAACATTTAATTTTAGAATTTGTTCTCTGAATATCTTGGGTGAGCCTTTCTATAATAGAACTATGACACGTTTGGTTGTTAGGTGGTCTTGCCCTCTTGAAACATTTAACATCAGTGAGATATTCATTCTTACTAGCACTTTCTTGAAATAAATATCTTGAAGAAGCTATTTGTACTTGTAGCTATTTGCTTTGTCATGTGCAACACTAAATTCAGCTTTGTGTGTAATCCAATTTAACAGCACCTATAATAGCCTAACACAGTGGCAGATCAGAATAAATACCTTTCCATTATTTTCTCCAGTTCCTGGCCAGAATAAAATTCTGGGTAGAATTCAAACCACAGGTCATTCAAAGCCCTTCATCTTACATGCATTTTTGGTTAAACTGAAACGTGTTTATAAAGAAAGGGCAACATGATGTGCTTGCAATTACTTGCTATTAAAAATGCTAAGAAAATTATTTCAGTTCAATTTTCCAGATTGAGATGCTAGAGATGCTGTAGTCTAAATGGTCTAAGAAATTAACTCTGTACAGAAAAAAAACCGCAATGGATTTTATTAGTTCACTAGGGTGTTTTTTTCTTTGAAGGAATAGAGTTTTCTGATGAGATAAAAGGATTCTATATATGAAGACTTTTTATCTCACTTTTGTAAAGCAGTGTGCACTTGAGTGAAGATAGCCTCTTTTCTATATCCTTCCTTAGTTTTTAATTAGTCTTCTAATGTTCTTCTCATTTGCCAATCTATTTTGATCTATAGCTTACACACACAGTTCATTTATAGATAATTATTTAGAAAATTCAGAATTCATGCATTTTAACATCAATAATTAAACAATTATTGTCTTTAGCATAAGCCAAACCAAAATAACAATATTCTGGGGACAGGTTTTAGGGGGTAATGGAGATTGTCAATCTGCATTGATAGTCAGTGTAACAACACGTCATGTTGAATGTCTTCTCTAAAAATAAGTATGAAAACCTAGATACTTACGGGTCTGATTTTAACAAGCAAGTGAACAAAGAACTGGTCAGATGAAGCAGAGTCCAAAGCATTTATTTGTTTGATTTATAGTAATTTTGATTAAAAGTCTCTGGCTAAAGGGCAATTTCAACATGCTACTGAGGAGATGGCTTAGGAATATCACTATTTTAATTCTAATTTAGTAATGAAATACTGTTTAATAGGTGCAGCCATAACTTGTTCAGAAGTATTTGCAAAGCAAAAGCTAGTTACTTAGTTTTGAGATACATTTGACCTATTCAATGCTTGTCATTTAGTGAAGAACAGTGTCCCTGGTGAATATTCAGTTTCACTGCTCAGTGGCCATTTCTCAGCTAGGCAGTCGGGTTGTCTCATACGGCGTTAGTCATGGGAATTCAGTGAGGGTATATAACACTGTTGCAGCATTGACAATAATCCTCCTTAATTTCAGTTTTCAGAGAGAAAATACCACTACATCAGAGCTGTTAGTAAACAGGGATAACAATAGATTCACATCTAATTATGCATTGAAAACTGAAGGCATCTGACAAACTATATTTAGCATCAGAACTACACTATAATCTCCAAAAAAAAGGGTAGAAGATAATGTTAAAATCCCCAAATCCAATATCATCTTCTGTTCATAAATAAAAGATATCAAAGTAATAATTTTAATAAATACTGAATTCTAACACAATCAGAAAATTATAGCAAATGGTTTGTATGCAAAGCTGCTTATTTACTGACTCAGAAATTGCAGTGTTTCCTTCTACAGGGATTCCAGCTTGCTCCCTCCAGATCAGGAGGGGCTTCTTGTAGATATCTGTGGTACCAGTGTGGAGGTGCAAAGTACAAAAACTTGCTAGAGATTAGGGTATTTTTACAGTAATGCAAACAATATCACAATGTTGTATTAACTCTTCAAAATATTGCTGATAGTCTTCATTATAAAATTATAACAGAAGCTTGTGTTTATCCTTCATAAATCCAGCATAATCCCCTATGTATCATGTGTGTTGCAAACCTTGAAAACATCACTGAATGTTTCCTGATGTCTAATTCCAATATATCTCCACAGAAAGAAGAGTAAGACAACCTCAGGCCTGTAAGTTAGGAACTGAGCAAAACAGGGAAGCAGAGGGAGGCTTAGAGGAGTCAAGAAAATCAGATGGTATGGATAAGGATTCATTACAGATGGATGAATGTGCTAAATAATTTCAGCTGTGGAAAGATTTCAGTGCCATCAGAGACCAAAGTTAATAGTTTTTCCTTAAAAAACGCGGAAGTACATTTACTTCTATCTCCAGCAGATGAAATTACTGCAGATAAGTTGATACTGAACTGCTTGAAGTAATATTTTTGTTTCTAACACAGTACGTTAATTTAGCTTTAAAGACTATTTTCCCCTGCAGAAAAAAACCTCCTGCATTATTAGTCTTCATGCTTTAAAAGTGAATGCATCAGGTTTTGTTTATAGCAGAGCATTAGTGATTTTTTAATGTTATTTGTGGTAGAATTTCTTCAGTGTATGCTGTTGCCATAAAAATGTGTAGACCTGTGTTTCAAGAAAATGTGGGACATGGTACCCCACAGAAACTCCGTGACTTCATAAAAAGACTAGAGCAGAAAAATTAATTCCCCTTCTTAATGGAATGGTGAGAGAAGTTGTATAAAATGTGCCATTCTCATCCTGCATCTAAGTCTGTTCAAAATGTAAATACCTTGTTACATCATGAGTGGACTTTTTTCCCTGCATATTTATAGAAGCAGGTTTTTTTTGAGAGGAATAGTGTCAAATATGGCATATGAACCAGTCAAATAATTTCTCTTCCACACATAACTGAAATATTGCAAACAATTTTCCATGAAGCTTAAAAAAAAACCCCAACCCACCAGCCAAAAAAAAAAAAAAAAAACCCAAAAAAAACCAACCAAACAAAAAAAAAACCCAAACCACAAAAGGAAAAAAAAAATCCCAAGCGAACTTATTTAGGATCCCAGTTAGCATAATCAGCATTTAGACCTAAGAGATTACACAGCTATCTAAAGAAGTAAATTGTATTCCTCACTGCTATTCGCTCCCAATCACCAGTATAAATAACATGGCTAGTTTTGGTGGAGGGAAGATCTGTGTCTTGGGTTGATGTACACTACAACTTTTCATTTTGGAATTCTACTATAATTCAGTGAAGCCTATTTACATCACTTCCTCATTTTCTCCTTTTCTTACCTTTGTGCAATGGGCTGTCCAATACTTTTTGTGTATCTAGTAGTGGTGATGAAATGCTGGGCTTTGAGTTCTGTATTCAGTGGGGAAAGTAGAGAGTAGAGGCTTCTTTGCAGCCAACTTCACATAAAATAAACCACAATAATTTGAGCATTAAGTCCTATAACTTTATAAAAGGCATATAGAACAAAGTGAGCTTGCAGAGGGAATAGAAAGTATAACTGCATAGAACTCTTGAGATCATCATCAGAGAGCTTTATGTGCCTTTTACTTACTGCTTTGTAAGTACCACACAGTAATAAGTAGTACCTATGTCTTTCACTGAAAAGAGTTTGGAGACCACATTATAAAGATTTTCAGAGCAGACAGGAAAATGTTATTTCTAGCTGGAATGAAACAGAAATGTTCACAGTTGCAGAAGTAAACTAATTTTGAGTTATTGGCTCAGTACTCATCTTTCATTTTTTCCTCTTGTGAATTCAGATTCAATTTATAAGAGGAGACAGAGAAGAATATATTTTTAAAAATCTAATTGTAGAAATGACAATCTTGTCATATTATTACAAGGCAATCTATGTATAATGTTCAATATAAGCAGCTTATTGTAAAAGTTATGTTCACAACACATAAAGGAAAACCACAAAACAGCTAAATGCACTTGTCCTTAAAAACAGAGGCATGGATTTCTCTAGGATGCTGTTACTATTATTCCAGGTTCCATTATCTTCCAGACATTAGTTTGGTTTTCTGACTTGCTGTACCACACTCTTCCCTAACCCCCAGGGAATGCATGCAATGCTTGAGATGCATTGGAGCTGCTTTGCTGAGGCTGGCAGAGAGCCGGCAAAATGCCACAAGGTGCCCTGAGGAAAAGCCCTTGTATACACAGGCTTTGGTCGTGTTTCTATCCCACCACTCTGATGCAGACAGTGTCCAAGGCATGAGAATTGCAGTGGGATATTTTTCCTGTGCTTGTGTGGGACACATGCACCTACATAATATGGTAGCCCTAATGTCTGCCTAGGGTACCATTAAAATCTGAAACAGTGACTTGTGCTTAGTGGTAAGCACAGTCTTGGCAAAATACCAAGTGTCTTGCCAGGATGGCTGATAAAATCTTTCAGTGACTGCCTTTGTTCACTGGTGTCAACCAGTAAATCTTTCATTGCATAAAGAGATCTCTTTTTCCTTTATATACGCTTCATCCACAGAATGTGTGGGCAGTGCAATGTTCCCTAACTTCTCAAGTTAATATTTGGGCTCTAGTTTGAGCCAGTATTGGTGATGTGTCACTAATTAAAGTGAAAAGTTAAACTTCTCAAAGACTGTAGGGAAAAATCATGATGTCTGGTTCAGGCTTATTTCTCTTATATAACCTGCTCATGTCTAATGAAAGTTCTTACTCCTTTCAGGAATATGCTTCCCACATGTTGTCTGGGAACAAAGGCAGCAGTAAGCTACTTTGTACAGATTTTCTTTTAAACAATACAACTAATGAGGTCCTACATTTCTGTGGGGGCAAAAGACAGAAGTTGGAACAGTGGGACTCTTGCTTTTTGTCAGATTCTCCTTTTCACTAAGGAATTAAAAAGTGATTAATGTGTATCTAGAGGATTTTTTTTTGTTCAGAAAATAAAGTAACCCTTTTTATAATAGATTTTGTGCCAAAAAGCTATCTTCTGTCAATCCTTCTAATCATCCATATATTCTAAAAACTCATGAGCAGTTTTTGTAATTAGGGTACAGATATTGTTCCATAGGACTCAGCAACTAAGAGACCCTAAGTAAATACCTTGCTTTACCCTGAGATCTGAATGCTCTTGTGTATGGATATTTGCAATAAGTTTTTACATATCTTTTGTTTTTCACAGTAGCTTGGGTGTTTCAAGAGCTGGAAGGGTGACACTGTTTAAGTCAGCCATGGAAATCTATCTCCAAAGGAAAGAAGGTTAAACATATTAATTATTAACTGTTTTCAGCTAGATTCTTCTTTAAAAATTTAAAGGAAATATAGGCTGTCTAGACCTGACAAAATAAGAAATGGCCTTCAAACAAAATGTTAGCTGAACTAGAAGCAGACTAGAAATAGAAAGAAAATATTCCTTATAGGGAGGAAATTCAGAGGAGAGTGTTGCTTTCTTCACACCTCTCTGGAACAAGTTGTATTTCTGTATAGCTGCGGAGAATCTGTACGGACAAAGTCTACATAGATGTCTGTCAAAGGCATCTGTTAGACAAATTAAGTAAACCATTCCTTTAGAATAAAATGGTATTATAAATTACCTTCAGAAATGCTCTTGGATTCCTTTATTTTAAAAATTGAAGTAATAAAAATCAAGTGGTTTTCCCTTCTAATTCTTTGTTTTCTGTACAGTTCTTGTCTGTGATATTATATATACTGTTGGTCATCTAAGCCCCAGTGATAAAGAGAGAAAGCCAAGAGGAATACTCTGAAATTTCAGTTCCACTTTAGTGTTCCTAAATTATTTTGTTCCCTTCAATTTGGGCACCTGTCATGGTTCAACACCAGCCAGCCCCTCGCTCAGTCTTCCCCAGTGGGACGTGGGAGACAATCACAAGTGTGAAAGTGGGAATACTCATGTCTTCAGATAAGAGGCAGTTTAATAGGCAAAGATGAAGCTGTGCATGCAAGCAAAGCAAAATAAGGAATTCATTCACCACTTTCCATGGGCAGACAAGTGTTCATCCATCCTTAGGAAAGCAGGGCTCCATCATGCATAGCGGTGCCTTGGGAGGACAAATGCCAGCTCTGTAAACATCTCTTCTTTCTTCCCCCACCTTGTACACTGAGCATGGTGCCATATGGTCTGGAATATCCCTGTGGTCAGCTGTCCCAGCTGTGTCCCCTCCGGACTTCTTGTGCACAGCCAGCCCGCTCCCAAGTGTGGAGCTGAAGAGCATAAAAGGCCTTGGCTCTGTGCAAGCACTGTTCAGCTATAACAAAAACATCCTTCTGTTATCAATACTGTTTCCAGCACAAATCCAAACACAGATCCATACATTAGTTGCTCTGGAGAGAATTAATTGTATCACAGTTACAATCAGCGCAGCACTGGAAAAAAAAAAAAAAAAAGGAATAAAAAACCAAAACAACCAAACAAAAAAAACCCAGCCAAACAAAAACTCCAAACAAAACAAAACAAAAGAAACTAAAACCAAAATACTACAGTAGACTCCAGGCAGAATTTTGTTGCATTAAAATGCAAATATATTTCTTGTTAATAAGCAGAAGTGAAAATAGAAAAAGGGATGAGCCTACTAGCATTTGTTTATGCTTCATTTTTGTGTAATGTGCCAGAAGTAGGCTAGGCTTTTAACAAAGAATAAGAAAAAATTCTTGTTATATGTTTCAGGTGACCAGAACAAAAGAAATGATGGAGTGGTGGGGCGTAAACACAATTTGCTGCTTTGCTTTTTCAAAAAATTCTTTTGATCCACTTGCTTTGACAACTCTTGTTGAGAGCAAGACAATAAATGCACAAAAGAGAGAGAAAGTGGCTTGCTAATTACACTTTCAGAGTGGAAATATGATACTCTATGGATTTAAGATAATGTAAATCCTAAGTGGTAGATTCCCAGTAATGTGATTTTCTCAAATACAATTTCTCTTGTATACATTTTTATTTTCTGAAACCTTTGACAAGTCAGTCTATTATAATCTGCTCAGTTTTCCTCTTGCCTGTACTGTATTTATGTTCATCATTTTCCTGCGTATTGTTTGGTAAACAAGAGTATTTTTCTAGAAAAAAAATGCATAAGAATAGAAGAATACAATGGAGCTTTTCTCACATTTGCATATGAAAATGCTAATTAATACTTTATAAGTCATATTCAGTGCATGCTGGTCTCTCCAGTGGGTTAGAAAATTCTGTCTCTCACTGCTCCTCACTTCTCCTGCTCCTGTGTTTGGCAGCAGAGGATTCTAATGGGAGTAATCCAATTTAGCATGTTTGCAGATACAGTGTCCAACTATGCCTTCAAGCATCAATGTGATCAGTTTCTGTGGTCTTCTTATGGAGGTGCTAACTGCCATAGAATCTGTACACCATTTTTTTCTATTTTAGAACCCAGCCTAGACAATTAGACTATGCTCTCTTCAAAAGTGTCACTGCACTTTCAAACATTTTCCATTAATTCTATTTGCATACCTATTTGCAACATTTGCTACAGAGAAAATTCAGTCTTTCATGTGAGTGTACAGAATGTTGAAAATAATACTCTTAGACAGTGAAATGTTTAAAACTGACAAGTGTTTCTGCAGTCCTTGTACTTGTCCATAACACTGCATAACACTGATTAGCATGAATCAGTGAAATGTGATTGGCACACATGCATGTTTCAAAAATCAAACTTCCTAATGGCACTTTTTTTGTTTTAATGGATATAAAACATGCATATATATATATATATATATATATATATATATATATATGATGGACCATTTCTCTCAAAATACATATAAAGGCAGTAAATTCTCTCTGAATATTTCTAGTTTTTGGTCTTGTAAAAGTGTTATGGCATTGGCACAATAGGTTCCTTCCATTATGGAGGGTTATATTTATATGAATAAAACTAGTTTTGTGCTAATGCAACTCCAATGTTTCTGTAATACAATGCAAATCTAATAGAAATAGTGAATTGGGAGTGTCCTGGATGATATTACTTTTATGGTTTATATTTTAGTAGTCCTATGAGTAATGGAGAGTTTTACTTAACGAATCTTACAAGTCCCTTCCAACTTGAGATGTTCTGTGGTTCTGTAATTCTGTGAAAACACTAATGTGCTGTGCAGAATTATGCAGGAGAACATTTTTCTTGGTTCACCCATGTTTGTTATACAACAAAAGTAACTGCTGTGTCTCTCTTTCTCTTCACCCTATCCATACTGAGCTAGGAGGAAGGAGCTGAAGATAAGCTGTAGAATAGTGCAGCAGTTTGGGGTTGTCCTATGGTATCCCTTTCACTCAATGGTGTCTAACATATTTATTGTCATGTAGCTCATGCAATCTGCTCACACACACACACACACAAGTAAATACCATCAACATCAGTCTGGACACCATAAAGGTTTTACAAAAAAAAAAAAAAAATCTTGCTAAGGTGGTTTCCTTGTTACCTTATCACAGGTTAGGTAATAAATAGCCTGGAGACTTAAAGTTTCAAGTCCTTTAATACAGGCTTACAAGGCATCTTCAAGTTGTACATGAATGACTCATCTGAGCATTAATGAAACATCAGGACATTTGGATGGCCAACGATAGAGATACTCAGGAAGGCAAAATACTCCATAAACTAAATGAGTCTCTCATAGCTCAGGAAGAGACTCAGTGAGCCAAAGGTTCCAGTCTGTTTTGGTGAAGTATGTTCCTGTTGTCAAGGCAAAGAGTGCTTTGTATTGTACAATTCCAGCAGCTCTCTTCATGAAGTGCGAGAGAAATACAAATCTTCCTGCAAGCTGAATGTCTCATGGTAATATGTCATGGAGGAGGAAGTAATCTCCTAAGTAGTGATGTATAAAGCAATTCTGGTTTATGCATCACCCTCTTAAAATCCACCCAGGTAGCACCAGGACACTTCTGCATCCTTGTCCTGTATGAGAAGTATTTCCATTTTCTGTACTTCAAAAAATTTCTTCATGATGCAATCTGAATTGCAGTCTCTGATCTGAAGAGGCTTTAAAAGCCACAATTTTACTGTTAAGATTGAATGTGAATATTTACACATTAGCAGGCTTCTTTCAGACTCTTCCATACAAATTCTAATTTACATTCTGTTAATAATGAGAAATTTTGCAGTATGTTTATTTTTAACAAATCAGTGCTATGATAATTTTCTAGGTGTTTTACCAAGGAGAGTAAGGCCTTACACATAGAAATGGTGTTACGTTGTTGGACGCCATATCTGTAAATCATAACTCCCAAAAGAAATGGGGTATAGGCGCAAACATTAGAAACTTAATTATTATCCCATTCATTCATCAAAATAAGTTGCTGAAGGGGACCTGGCCAAACTGAAAATTTGCTTTCCATCCAAACTGCAAGTATAGAGGGATATGTAATTACAGATATTCCGAGATGTGTTGCTTCTCTTAAGTATTTTCCAAAGCCTATTGAAATTGAAGGGAGTAATCAACCAGCTCCAATAAGCTTTAGTGTTGGGCTTTGGTTATCATCTTTTTGTTGTTGTTGTTCTGAAATGATGTAATCAGCAGCGGGATGAAGGGTAAGCTGCTGTAAACTCTTCTTATTTGTATTTAAAGAAAGAAGTTTCTTCTAAAGAATTCCCTTTTCCCTAGAATCTCATAATTAGTATTTCTTAAGTGTTTTATTCCAGGTTTAGTTGAAAATAATCTTTTAAAATGTATGTGATGCTGGAAGTTAATATACATATGCCGCACAGTACTTAATGTAAAGATCTATCTGTCTATAAGTATAAAAAGCAAATAATAATTTTATTTTCTTTGCCAATTCTTCCCATTTTTTACAAAGTTAAGGCTTTTCTAAGTTATCTGTTGAAACTTATTAAATATCATAGTAAGGGTTTTTAAGTGCCTCCACATAACTGATCCCTGACCCTTTGGGATTGCCTAAGTACTTTCAGGAATCTGTTCTGAGGGGTGCTGCTGATACATAAAGGCTAAATGAGTTTGATTGCAGACTGGATAATGTTCACAGAACAGAAGCGAGCTTCAGGGTTGCTAAGTACTTAGGCACCATCCCAAATTTAGGAAGCTGTAAGTGTAAGAGTTCCAGGGCACCATCAGCCCTCACCATTGTAAGCGTATTTGCCCTATGACACTCGTCCATGGGCACTGCCTTTAGCACATGTGGGATACCTTGGTCTGACTGCCTTTCTGTTCTTATGCTCCTCATATCTGTGTGCACATTGACATCATGCCCATGCAGTCTGTAACACCCATCTGTGATCTCATAGAAAATTCCCACTTTTCAGTTGTCATCCTTTAAATGTGATGTGTTCCCTATCACAGTAATCTCAGGGTGTTGTAGAGCTTGTAGAGTATGTGTTCACACTGGTATTACTCAAAGATGCCTGCTCAAGATACAGAGCTGGGAAAGAATGCATAGTCAAGCTGATTATTCAACACAAACATATTATTTTGATAATTTAAATAACTTCTGTCAATGAACATAGTGCAACAGTAATTAATTGGATGATTTGTCTTAGATATATGGAAGCTGATTGGAGTTACGGGATAAAGAAGTTATTTAAGAAAAAAATGGGGGAAAAAATTTTTAAAAAACCCACTTCTCCTTAAAGTCTTTAAATGTGTTTATTTATTTATACTCTCTGCAAGTGCTTCTCAGATTCTCTTTTTGCTGCCTTGTGTTTTTAACCTGCCAGAGTTTATAATCCTTCCTATTAGCCTTCCTCAAACATGAGTTCAGCTTTTTAAAGATACCTTCTTATTTCTTATATCCTCTTTCTTCCCTTAGTGCCTGGCAGACTTTTCTCAGCTTTATTCTAATGAAGTTTTTTCCTTTTTTTCTCCTCATCAAGGAAACTGAATCAAAGTATACTTTTGCCGCCCTTTGAAATCTTTTCACCACCAGCATTTTCAATAATATCTTGTGTGCTACTGAGAATGGCTTTTTGTTTCTTCGGTTTCCTGTATCATTCTGCTTCAGCCTTAGACTTTGTTTTCATAAGGACTGAATCTAAGTGGAGGAAGACCCACTCATCTTCTGTTATCACATTTCTTAACCTCCTAAACACACTGATCTCTCTAAAAAAAGTCACAATCACTTTTTCTATCTTGGTAAGAAAAAATAAGATTGTAGATATAAAAAAAAAGTTACTTTGCTTAATTTTACAGAGAAAGAATTAGTGTTACAACCATAATGTTTCTCACTCCTAATAATAGAAATTCTAAATCTCAAAAAAATTTTATTTCAGGAGACAATCCATTTAATCTACCTAGATACCATCAATCCACTAAGCTAAATAGGTAGTATTTGATGAAATTTAAGTAAACTCAGAATTTTTCTTTTAGCATATTACTAGGTTCCTTATTCATGAAACATTAAATACATGTTACTGCTGGTTCTGTGATTTTTCCTGAACAGCAGGCTCACACTGGAATCTGAGTTGCTCCATGTGCTCCCATCCTTGTGCACAGCAATACAGCGAAGCTAGCTCATCCATGGACACTGATTTATCCACCTGTGTGCTGCTACTGGTGATCACTTCTCATTAATATAAGACTCATAATCTTCCTCACATCCATGAATTTTTCAGCTGTTCAGTCCTTACTTGTAGAATACAATCCCGAGCTAAAATGGAGGTTTGAATCAAGCCTACAGGATTATAGTGGGTGAAGCATCTTGTGAGCAGGCACAGAGTGCTCTCACATGTCCTTGAAAGTACATGGTCTGGCAGCTGTGCCAGGCAGACTGTACAGGCACAGGGAATGGTGTGGGAATGACGTTTGCTGATTAGAGGCACAGTTTATATACCAGAACCAGTCTGTAACTCCCAGGAAGCTGCAGAGCCAAAGATAATTCCATAACTGGTTAGTTCTTAGGTAGCTCTTTCAGTATGAATACCTTTTGCTTCTTTGAAAACATTACATGCATATGTATATACAATATATATAAGGCAAACCATCACTTTTATCAAAGCACCCTCAGTGACTATTTTAGAATTATGAACTGAAGAAGATCTACAGTTATGAAAAGTTAGCTAGGGCCCTGATGTGAATAAAGTAATCAATATTATTTTTCACCACATTTTTATTAAACTGTGCCTAATTTTAGTGGTAAGCTTACAGGTTTCCACTTAGATTTATTTATCCTGATTCCTCTCCTCAAAAAAGTAAAAGTGCATATAATCCTCCTGGCTTTTATAACCTGATTGATATTTAATAAACCACAGCAGTCTCTGATATTGAAACCCATGAAAGCTCTTAGTGTGGCTGCAATGATCCTTTTTTAATCAAGGTCTTCCAGGAGAAGGTTTGTGGACCTAGTGTGTGAGGCATAAGTAGAAGTTCTGCTCTGTGGTTACTTGTACATTTCACAGCAATCTCTTATGTCTCTATTGTCACCATTCCTGTCTTGAGTAAATCTTTGCACACTGTTTACTTTCCAAGTATAAGGATTATGGAGAAGAATTTGTTTAGTGGACTATCAGTGGCATGCAGTTGCTACGTGAAGCAGTCATTAATATCCTATGTACAAGTCCACATTTTAAAGAAGAGAGACATGAGATCATTAGGGCATTAAAAAAATTTAAATTTGAAATTGCTGAACTTTGTTAATTTTCAGGATTAAAAGCTTGTATAAATATAAATTTACAGTCAATAAAGTGCCATTGTCAAAAATTTGACCATTCTTGTTTTTCTAAACACACTCTTTAAAAACCTAGAGTTGCTGGAATCCAAACCAAATCAAGCCAAAGCCAAAAATTTTCCTATGCAAAACACTTCAAGAATTGAAATGGACTTCGTGTAAAGTCTACCAGTTGTAGACTTGGGTTTGGTTTGCAAAATAAGAACCCCCATGCCTTCATTTGTGTGAATGCAGCTGACTCCATCTCATCTTAGAGCTTATGGTCCTGCAATGGCAAGAGGCAGGAGGTAGGAGGCAAACTACTCCAGGGTCAGGGATCAGTTACTATTTCTGTGAGCCAAGAACTACATGTTTACCTTCAAGTAATCCTCTACAGATTCTGAAGATGTGAAAACACTTGGTTCTCCTCTATAAAAACTGTCAGCTTCATCAATAGGAAGAGATTTTTTCTTCAACACTGGACCTTATCACTTGAAGTTTCCTTCAAATTTGAGAGGAAAACTCATGTTCATAGGCATTGGTCCTCAGGAGAGACACAAAACACATTCCTATGCGCTGGAGAGCCAGCACAGAAAGCATGAGTGATCCAGGAGCTTTCTGGAGTGCTCTGATGACAACTTGATCACAGATTTAAGAAAAGATAACATGAATGAGCAAGTTGTTTCTGACAAAGACAAAAAAAAAAGTTCAAAAGAGGTAAAAGTAGGTTAAGGTGGTCCAGGAGAAATTCAGAGACACACTCTGAGCATGCAGGGATGGAGTTAGGAAAGAAGTCCATTTGGAGTTGAATCCAGTGAAAAAATTGAAAGATAACAAGAAAGACTTTTATGGATATATCTGCAAAAAGGAAGAAGACAAAAAATATGGACCCACTGGTGAACTGGGAAGAGAATGTGATGACAGAGGAGCTGAGAAAAATTTGTGGCTTTCTTTGCTTTAGTTTTTAGTGGTAAGTGTTGCTATAAGGAATTCATGGCTGCACAGATTCTCAGCACAGTGCTGAGAATCCAGAAAAGTCCAGAAGAGCTACCTTAGCAGATGGGGATCAGGTCAGGAAGCATTTAAACATACTGGACACACACAGGTTCATGGACACTGATAGGATGCATGTGCAAGGGCAGAGAGAGTTGTCTGATAGCAGCGAGAATTTCCTGCATGGAGCCTGGGCAACCCGCTGTCCCTGCTCTGTGCCTGTGTGCTCAGTGCACTCAATTACTGCTTAGTTACACAGTAAGTAAGCATTTTGGAGAATGAATGTTTATCAAAAAATCATGACAGAAATTATTCCATGAGGGACCTTAATGGTCATTTAGTTCCTATGAGCAGTGACACTGTTCACTAGACCAGGTCACTCAGAGCCCCATCCAACCTGGCCTTGAACATTTTCAGGGATAGGACATTCACCATTTCTCCATGCAACCTGTTTTAGAGCCTCACCACCTTCTTAGTAAAGAATTTGCTCCTAATATCTTATCTAAATCTGCCTTTAATTAGTTTAAAACCATTTGCCCTTGTCCTATCACAAAATGCCCTTGTAAAAAGGCCAAAAAAATTGAAGTTTTTCTTTATTATTATGTACTGGGAAAATTATCAAAAAACTTGGCCAGTTGATCAGACATACTGGTTTTTCTTTAAGAATTTAAGCTATCCCATTTAAGTTTTTATGTTTATCGAGTCTATCTATATATGTTTCATATAATTCCCCATATATTGAAATGTATGCTTATTGATTCTTCAAAAGCCATTGTATGTTTTAGCAATATTCTATGTTGTTTCTTGAAAGTCATCATTAATGCTAAAAAATAAAAGTTAATATATGCAGCGCTGCTGTCATGTGTAAAGGGAGATTTGCTCAAACCCTCGGCCTGTGGTCACCTGTCAGTGCCCCAGGAAAGCCTCAGCCCTTGTGCCTGACCAGTCTGCCAGCATCCCGCTGTGGGGACCCTTCACTGGGCACTACAGGGGTCTGGGGTGGCTCAGGGTCACTCCCCCTCCTGCATCTCCCCATCTGTACCCAGTGCTGGTGCCAAAGCCCTTGCTCAGGGAGGGGTGGCTGTGCCCTAGGGCAGATGTCTGAGACAAGCTCAGGGCAGCACCTCAGACAAGCTCGGGATGGGGACCCGTGCCAGTGACCTTCCCACAGCTGCTGACTCCAGAGCAGCACATCTCCCTTTCTCTCTCCTGGCTTTAAGCTGCTGGGAGGGTTTGCAGCTGGAGAGGACTCTGAGTTCCCTCCTCTCAAGAGTTTTGACAGAGCCTGGCTGTGGTGTCTCCACTCCACCCTGCATTTAGACCCCATAGACTGTGTTGTGTGTGGGAGGTCGGGTATGCTCCCACCTGGGAGTAGCAACTCTATTTTCCCCCATAATTTCCAAACCCCCAGTCATTTTCCCACAGTGTTGTTTGAAGGTCTTCCTTCTTTAATTGGAGTTGATTAGTTATATCTAAGCAACTATTTCAAGTAGAGCCAGATGTAACTTCACTAAGTTGGTCTTTCTAACTGAGATGAACAGGGAAAAGCAGCACCAAAGCAGAAAATTGGGCTCTGAAATTTGTACTAATAGCACTTAATTCTATTTTACATTTCATTGTGACCGGCTCTTATCATGTGGCATTGTTCAAGGCTGCTTCATAAAAAGTATTAGACAGGGACAATATTTCAAAGTGGTCTTTGAAAAATTGTAACTTTCAAGGTAATTTTTTCTTATAATTGAAACAGTGAAAAGTGTAGAGGATAACTATAGGCAAGAGATATAGCTGTAGCTTCTTAGTATTTTGATATAGGTACAAAACACTGATTTTCCAGTAAGTAAAAGTATTTTCTTAATGTATAATTGTTTGATATTCTTTAATCTTTATTTATTCTTTAAACACCAGAGGAAACACATCACATAAGCTAGCTTGATAATTTCAATTAATGCATTTAAATTTCACAGAATTTTATGTAGCATCACACTTGCATGGCATGGCATCTGTTCTTGCTTTTAACTCTCATAAGTATTTGTATATGATGGCTCTTGAGTCATTGCTGTCTGCATAAAAACCTGATACATCAATTGTGCTGGTTCATGGGCATATGTTAGGTAATATATTTAATGGGCCACAAATTAATTTCCATGGAAAGCTACTGGCTATCAGAGGAATAGATTGTTTAATCAGTTATGATAAACCTACCATTGAGAATATGAAGAAAGACAGTTGAATTACAGTGTTCTAAAACTGTGAAACATACAGCAATGTGTAACCTTTTTACCACTGTAAATTTGCTTACTGATTAATAACAAATTCAAATATGATTGTGTTCAATATGGCCTTTGTGATGCCTCTCTATATGTTTATTACAGGCTTTTTAGAAAGGATGAAATTTGCTTTATAGGCACAGGTCTGCTTCAGTCATGGTGAGGCAGCACAGGACATCAGACTTGAGATCATCTTGTACATATATAAAGTACCTGCATTTCCAAGATTTCTAGCTAAAATATAATGTCATTCGCTGCTAAATCAATCATTCAAGTACCTTCTGTTACATATAATGAGATGTTACTTATTTGCACGTTATTGTAACAAAATATCAGAAGATATTGTTCACGCTGGTGGTCCTTGATTAAGGCGTTTCATTTTACTGCACATTTTCTGCTTTTCATGGAGAACTGAAAGAAACTGAAGGCAGACTCAAATTTTTACTATATTAGTTAGGTTAGAATGTTGTGGTTGGTATAAATGGCATTTCATTACGTAAAACATAATGCTGCACTGTAGAGAATAATATTCTGTAATGTGAACGAAAAGGAATTTGAGTGAAAGATTTATGTGTTTATAATGATGTTTTGTTATGAAATCCTCCCCATAAAAGTATTATCTTTGACTACCTAAGGCTCTGGTGGTATTTCTAAATTGCATGATGTGCCCAGAAATATTTATACAAGTGACTAAAACTAGACTTGGCTTATGCAGAAAATTAGCCCTCAAGTTGCTGTTATACAATTAAGAAAAAAGAGCAAAGGTTCTGACCCTCAGGACTATTATGTTCCACATACAGGTCGTTGTTCCAGGCAAGAAAATGGAGTCATAGTGTAACTATTTCCCATCTATCAGCAAATTAGGGAGGAGACAACAGGCCAGAGAAGACCACAACTGACCAGCTGGGGATGGGTATGCAGGGTAAACATCCTTCTCACTTGCTGGCTCTCCTTCAGGAACATCTGCTGCAAAACTTGTGCCATCCCTATATGAGCTTACTTTGTTAGTTTTCTGTCACAGAATCACAAAATGTTCTGAGTTGGAAGGGACCCACAGGGTTCATCAAGTCTAACTCTTATGAGAATTGCCTGTAGAGGGATTGACTTTGGTGGTTTTAGCATCATGCTTTAACCAACTGAGCTAATCTCAGGGCATAAGAATTTACAAGGCGCAGATAATGGCTGGGTTGCAGTCATGGGCTTTTAGAAGAAACTTGTGCTGCTGCATTTTATGGAGGCGTTGAATTTCACTTTAATCTTGTTGGGTAGCTCTCAGCTAGATAGCTCTCCAATGGAGATCCCCCATGATCAGGGCCCCCAAGGTGCTGGTGTGGGTCTAGAAATAAGGAATTCACACAGTGTCGGGCTGCCTGGTGGTGTGTCACCCAGCCATTGTGTCTCTGAGGTCAGGAACTTTTTCCCTTAGCAGATGGACCATGGAAAGGCTCTGTTACAAACGTGTCTGCTATTTTTGCTTGCCATCTTAAGCAATAGGCTCTGCTCAGAAAAAAAGGTCATGGAGGCTGTAGTTGTTAACACCACTTGAATTCCTCACAGTATACGGAATAGTTATTGAAGTGATTGTATCCCTCTTTCCTCAAAGTCTCTTTCCAAAGTAGGTAATGCATTTATTTGACAGCAAACTGCTAGGTAAGTTGCTGATATTTGTTTTGGAAAAATTTAATGAACTACGTTCCTATTGTTTCCATGCTGTACTTGGGAATTGCCTACTGTGTAAATCTATTATATAAATAATATACTATGACTCTCAAGTCAAATGCAAAAAGTAAACATGTGTAACAGAAATGCAATTTTAGTAATGCTTAGTCTAGTGAAAGCAGGTTCTTTACCCAAGGTGAGAGAGAGAGGAAAAAATAGGTTTTGAGTGCCCAAAGCAGTCCAGATGGAACCACAGTAGGAGGCATACTAGTGTAAATACAAGTTTTGTTTATTTCAGGCAATGTATGCTTCACATTTCTGTTATGTTTCTTTGCTTTCCTAATTATGATATGCTAATATTCAATTACTAAGTCTTCAGTGACTTTTTCCAATTTTCAGCATTCTTTGTCATAAAGTGGTTATATATTTTCCTTGTATTAAAAACAGGTTTACTCTGTGGCAAGACTGGCTTCAAACCACTACATAATACTTTTGCTTTCCTTTATGCTTCAGTATAGTCAAAATATTATATATTATGCCAAATAAAACACCTCAGGTAGCAAACCATCTTATCTTGCTACATTCTTCAAAGTAATTTATATGAGCTGTGCTGTAACAACTTTCTAGAGCTCAAAATATAAATCTAGGTTGTCATGGATACGCGCATAAGAAGGCTTTCTTTATAAATATGTTACGAGTCTGACAATTTATTTTTAGTAGAATTTTCAAAAAAAGAAAAAAAAGATGTAGTATATAACCAAGGCCATTATTGGTTATTCTAATTGCACTTGAATACATTTCTGTTTCTTCCTCTTCATTATCTCAAAATGTCTTTTAACAAGTAGGTTTATGTGGATGTCAAAATGGCTGATAAGGGCCCTGGGCTTTTTCTCACCTATGTTACCCCCACTTTGTACTTAGTATGCCTGAAGTGGAATTCATGTATTGCTTACCAGCAGTTAGAAAGTTGGAGTTTTTAATCTAGCACAGGGTTAAGCAGTGCTTTCAGGACTGAACAACATTCAGCTGCCATTTTTCTCTCACATTAGTTAAAATAAATACAGTAATTATGACATATGACTGGATAACCTAAATAATTCATGTAACTTTCAAGTCAGGAGACACCTTCTGGTATCACATCTGCCATTTTGCTTCCTCTTCTCTGCTACATCAGTAGTGCAAGAGGCAATGCCCTCATACACAATTTTCTATTACTGGTAATTGTAAAACACAAAGTTATAAGCCTCTGATAAAAACATGAGACAAGAAAACAATAATTTAAAAAGGAAAAATAGATCGCTGAGAGCAATTCATAGTCATAAAAATGTACTAAACAAATTATTATTTTAATACATTTTGTCTGTAGATTTTGATAAAACAGAAAATAGAGAAGATGCTAGTTCAGAGGTCTGAAATTTTGTGTGTATTAATAAAAAAAAAAAAAAAACAAAACCCAACAAAACCCAAAAAAACCCAAGACATTAAAGATATATTTTCCTTGTATAAGGAAAATAGGATAAATAGAGGATTCCATAGAATAAACACAAAATATTATGAATTATCTAAAATGTCACAATTTTTCCAAGAGTACATAAATGTTTGTCTCTGGCTTGTTGTATGAACTTTGGTAGAAAACCAGATTGTATTTAACATTCGTGCAGTTCTTTTCACAGAAATACTGTTAACTAAAAATTTCCTAAAAATTCAACATATGAAAATATAATCCCAAGTGCTGACTTCTTCAAAGATTTTATCAAACATCAAATAATTTTAAAAGTTTGTTATCAAAGATGTTGTTAAAGATACATGCTCATTATTATTTTCCAGGAGATTTTTCTCCTAAGAACTTCTAACTTGAGTATGTCTGTCCTGTTTCAACAGTTTTCAAATTCTTCTCTTCTAAACTAGCTTAACTACTGTATAGAAATGATATGTAAATCATAGCCATAGATGAATCAGAAAGTCCTTGTTATAAATCTGAAAAATAATTCATGACTTATGTCCTCAATATAACGGATACTTTATACAGAACATAATGGAGGCATCGCGTTTAGTGCCAACAGCGCAGGAAGAATCTGTTTGTTTGCCTTCTGGTACTAAACCATAAATCACAGAGCTGAAATTTCTGATCTAGCGTAATAAGTGCTAAAAACATGAAAGAGCAGGTGAAATCCCACAACCCTGGAGAGAATCTGTTATTGGTTAAGGCTAGCAGGATAACCATTGTTTGATAAAACATTAGGAAATTGCTGTCTCTCAAATTTATTTTTCAGATTCTAGTACTGAAGAGCCTAAAATACAATATGCATGTGCTATCTTGGCATGTGATTTGAAAATCTTATTAATAAGGATGTGTGTCAGTAGAATTAGTGAAATTGTACGAATTATGGGACTCAAACATCAGAGCACTTTAAAAATAACAAACTATGCTATGCCTGTTGGATGTTACAGAACAGTCTACAGTGGGGACATTGACCTGACAAACTCTTGCTAGGGAAGCCAAAAAAGCTCCTCCAGAAAAGCCTTCCAGCAGCTTTATATTGCCAGTGGAATCTGTCCATTAAGTATTGGTATGAGTGGCTAGAATTTTATAGTAGTGATAGGGGAGCCATGAGCACAATGCAGCATTAGACAATGCTCAATTAAAGACTAGTGCAAAGACCAGTTGCATAACTGAGTGACACTTAAAAAAATAATCCTCCTCCATTTTCTTTTGCTCTGTTTTCCTGTTCCCATGGACTCTGCTGGTCTGTCCCAATAGTTACGTGTATTTTCTTTGGAGAAGTGAAGCATGGGCAAGTTGTCTCATTAAATAAACTCTTAGTTAGTCTGTCATGACTTAGTTAGTCTGTACTACAGTTGTGTTCTACAAAAAAAACCCCAACAAAACAAACAACTATAGATCCTTCTTCAGTGTAGTTTTATGTTCCAGTTTGACTCTGCTGTCTGGTTTAAGAGTTTAGAACTGCATGAATAAGAGATTGTTGTTGCTATTCACTTAGTATGAGGCTTCACAACCAACCTAAAAATTGACATAGAAATTAACGCATTTTGGGCAGATTTTTTCGTTTATGAGTGATGGCTTTTCAAATGGACTGATTTAATTTGGCTGTAACCATGAAACAAATGTGATTCAATATAAAGGTAACAATGAATATCTAGTTTCTGGTGGTTTAAATTTCTGTGGCTTCTTTTGAGGAAGGAACTATGCTATACTTTACATCTAAGCAGAAAAAGGGTCCAAATTCTATAACAACAAAAGAGATTTAAAAAGAAAATCCGCCTCAGGAAGTTGTTAGGCAAATGCAAGCTGAGATTACAGCTTATTTGATACAATTGATGTGTTTTTTACTGTTGCTCTCATCTGGCACTTTTTGTGTCACCCATCTGTTGCCTCTGACTGGGAAACTAGATTACTGTCTCCAGAGGCATTGACTACTCTTCCTGCAGCTTTGATCCGTGACCAGTCCAAAAGCCCCCAGGCTTTGGTTTCTTCCCAACATGACACTGTATGCAAATATATAATAATTGTAACAGACTACATGGAAAACACCATCCAGAAATTGTTGCTCTCCAGATGTGGCTATAATTATTCCAGGGAAAATAGGGTGTAAAATTGCAGGTGTTTGTTAGTCCAGAATTTAAAAAGAATATACACAGACTTGGTACGTGACTTAGAAATAAATCAAAACAAAATCTACAAAGTGCTGAAAATAGACCCAGTTAAAGTTATCAGTTTGCAAGTGTATTTTAATGTAGACCAATGGAGTAATTTGTGTCTATTTGAGAAAATAAGTGTGGTTTTGAATAATAGTGTTGTTGAAGTATTTTTGTCCAAATTTTGCCATTCCTTGTTTGTTTAATTTCATTAAGAGCTCAGCCTTACACAATTTCTTGTGTTATGCTGTGAAAAAAAAAATCACAAATTCTCAGGGGATTCAGAGGATCATCAACTCTATATATTGTCCTCCCATTGCCTAGTATAAGACATTGCTGTGCAAAATGTGTATCGAAATATTACTGAAAATTCTAGTCAAGCTTCATTTTTTCATTGAGGCTGAAGTTTCTGTGAAGGATTTACTAGTGAAAGTTCAAGTATACAGTTAGTTAATTCATAGTACCTATGTAATAGGCACAATTTTAGCTCTTTAGCAAGTCATTTTGGTGTTATTTACTAGGACTATACCTGTTTGTGTTACATTGATTTGGCAATTTTCCTTGCAGCTGCTTCTGTCCTGCTGTGTCCCTTCTGGGCTTTCAGCCACTGGTGTGTTTCCTCACAAGTGTGAGGCTGCCCCTCTGTGGTCTTTTCAGTGTTGGTGACTGAACTATTTACAGAGAGACACCCTTCTCCACAAGGGCTTGGTGGCCAGATTGGTTCCTCAAACCAGTATGAACAGTGGTACACAGCCAGCTGAGTAGCTGGGGAAAGCAATGAAGGCAATGTAGGATTAGCTGTCCACACTGATGCATGTAGAAAATCATAAAAACATAGTGAAAGGAAATACTCAGGAAAGCAGACAGGTCATTAATGAAACATTAAATGTGCTCAAAGCATCTGAAACAAGTGACTGCAGGAGGCTTCATCATCAGATGTGGTGTCTGCACTAGGGTTCTTCACCTCTGGGAGGAGAGCAAAGTTGTGGAGGTGAGGTATGCAGAAATATAGTACCAGTGGAGAATATAATTTGGTTATTTTGGGGTTTTTTATAACTCCATAGAAGAAGGCATTAGAGATTTTTGGTAATTCATTGCTACTTTCAAAGGGTAAACTGTTTTCTGATTCAGCAATACTGTGAGATGAAGTTAGGAAGTTGCCCTTGTCTCATACTGCATCTGTCTGAGTCAAGTGAGGTACAGAAGTGCAAGAGAGTTGCTCTGTAGGGTCTTCATTGAAAGGCATAACAGGCAGGGTGAATTGACCTCATGAAATTTTGTAATTTTTCTGCATTTTCTCTAGCAAAATAATCAAGACTAAAAAAACACTACACCAAAATAACTTAGTAAATTTGATAACTGAATGGGAAATTATAAAGAAAATTATGTTATAGGTCAAAATTGAGAAGTATTTACACAAAGTTAAACAGTTCAGGTAAGAACATGATGGCTAAGATGGAAAAAAATGTTTTACATAAACATAAATCTAAATGTATGAGCATCCTTATTTCTGTCATATGCTGCAGAGGTTAAAGAACTGACAGCTTGCCTACACTTGAAATTCTATTTAAACTAAGATAGACTGCAATTTAAAATGTGGCATTTGTACCTAAGTAACAATCAACCATGGACATTTCTAGTCCCAAAATATAAGTGTTACATGCCTATGTGTCTTAACCTCCTTCAAAGATAAATTCTAAAAGGCTTCAGCCTGGAATTAAAGAGGAATTTCTGATGTAATACACCATTCAAAGATACAGCTTCAATATTTAAGGGTAGGTAGATTTACAATACTTGGAGAGCAGCTGAAGGTAAAGTGGTGCAAATTATCAGTAGCTGTAGAAACCACAAACCACAAATAGTGGTGAAGGCTCCTTGTGACCTATCTGTACAAACACATTTTCAGTCCATAGTGTGACTTTGAGACTCCTCTGCTCGTGTATTTTGGAACTGGGAACAATCAAACAGGGTCTCTAGAAAAACACTTCTGACAGGGGCACAGTGGTGTGCTGCACTGCCCAGTTTACCTGCTCTCTCACCAGCCTGCTTCCCCTCTTCTCAGCAGTCCTGTGCGCTGTGGTACCGCCGAGATCTCTTGTGGCAGCCCAGCGAGGTGCTTTTCTAGGCAAAAGCCAGATGCAGATCAGTTTAAGGAAATCTCAAGGTAGTAGGCATATAAAATAATCATATTCAATACTCATCACATCCTTATAAAACTTGAGATAAAAGGAAGAATACCCATTACTTCATCTTTTCAGTCAGTTGCCAGAAGACATGATTTATGGCTACATACAATAATGTTTATATATATGCTTGAAACTATGGAGTTATCTTCATCTATAGCAAGTTATTTAATTAAAATTTAATAAGTACACATACATTACATTAGTATGTGTGTCTATGTCTGGGGAAGAGGGAATTATGAGCATGTGGCAAAAGACCTGTGAAATATCTTGGCAGAGATAACAGCAGAAAAAGCACCTCAGGCATGCAATGAATAGAAAAGATGTGAGAGCAGTGGATTAATTTTATAATTTAATTATCAGTTGAGTTAAGCATCAATAAAATTTGTGTCTCCTAAGAAGTTATTGCAAGCATCAAAATTAGGTATAGTTTATCCAAACCTTATAAAATAAACTTATCTTTCTATCCCCTGATTTTTGCAAGAAATCATATGAAGTGGACACAAATTAGAATATGAGTATGTAGAAAAATACCCTTTTTCTGTTATTATCGTAGCTTCCCATTCATTGATGTACTTTTCAACTATTTAGCTAATAGCCCTGCGAAGTGACTGCATGCTAAGGTGAATTGTGATTCTTTGCCAATGGAAGGATTTGTTAGCACTGACTTTGAAACAAGAGCTTCTGAATTATTTCTTTTTCTATTGCCATCCTGCCATTTCCTCCACAAACCTAGGAGATGGACAAAATATCTTATGAAGAACTAGCACCTCCACCTCAGCCTGTTTGTGTAGTAGACCCATGGTGGCCACTGCAAGCAAGTTAGGTCTATTTCTAAAAACAAGGGTAGCTCTATTTTTCCTGGTATTTGCTATCCTACTGGGAAGTGCAAGCCCTTTGGTCCAAGAGCAAGGCAGCAATGACAAAGTGGCTCTCAAGCTACACTGTGAAGATATCTTTCTTTTCACATTCATTGTATTGAGGCCTTTGACATGGTCCCCACATAATCCTTCTCTCTAAATTTGAGAGATATGGACTTGATAGGTGAACTATTCAGTGGATGAGGAGTTGGCTGGATGATCACATCTGGAGGGTAGTGGTGAATTTTTTGACATCTGTACAAGAATTGTTCTCCAGGGGTCTGTAGTAGTACCAGTATTGCTTGATGTCTTCATCAATGACAGCAGGATCAAGAGCACCCTCAGCAAGTTTGCAAATGACACTGAGCTGAGTGGTGCAGTTGGCACACTTGAAGGGCAGGGTGTCATCCAGAGGGACCCAGACAAGTTTGAGAAGTAGGGCATTGGGAATCTCATGAGGTTTAACAAGTCCAAGCACAAGACCGTACACCTGGGTCGGAGCAAGCCCCAGTATCAAAGCAGGCTGAGTGATGAGCAAATCAAGAGCAAAAAAATGACTTGGGAATGCTGGTGGATGAGAGGCTGCCCTGGGCAGTCACAGCCCAGAAAAGCAGTTGTGTCCTGGGCTGCATCCAAAGCAATGTGGCCAGCAGGGCCAGGGAGGGGATTCTGCCCCTCTGCTCTGCTCTCTTGAGATCCCATCTGGAGTCTTGCATCCAGCGCTGGGGGTCACCAGGGCAGAGGAGGGCCACAAAGATGATCAGTAGGCTGGAGCCCTCTCCTGTGAGCACCTCAAGGCTGAGAGACTTGTTGTTATTCAGCCTAAAGAAGAGAAGGCTCTGGAGAGACCCTCAATAATCTTCCATATGTGAAGGTGCTTATAGGAAAGACAGGGACAGACATTTTATCACAACCTCCTGTGATGGGGAAAGGGGCAGTGGTTTTTAAACTGAAGAAGATTGATCTATACAAGTTATAGGAAGTTTTTTAGAGTGAGAAGGGGTAAAATACTGCAGAGGCTGCCAGAGAGATGGTTGATTCCTAAGCTCAGGAAACACTCAAAGTCAGGTGGACAGGACTCTGACCAGGTTTACTTTAAGATGTCCCTCTTATTGCAGGGATGTTGCACGACATTACTTTTACAGATCCCTTCCAAACAAAACTATTCTATGATTTTATTATTTTATGATCCAGGTCTATGATGTACATGGGAAAACAGGTGTGATATCATGAGAAAACTCTTCTGCCTGATGTTTCTCCACAAGCAGGCAGTGGCCACATAGAAGAGGTTTTCTACCATGGTGACCAATACATCTCACTCATTTATTGGTCCTGCCCTTTCCAGCTTTCATTTACACAGCATCTCTTGTTTCATAAAGGAATTGTTACTTGGACAGCATAGGAGAGTAGTTTTTAGGTTTGCTTATAGTACCTTTTTGTTTAATTTTGCTCTCAGGTTGAAAATGCTGGACATTGCTGATGTGCTCAGAATAGTCTGGATGCTGATTCTGTAGCAATTACAGAGGTATTAAATTTTACTGCATCAGGGCTTTCTAAGAGTAGAATTATTGTCATGTTGGATTGCAGGAATCCAAAAAGAGCTGGTCAAAAAATGCTTTCCATGAACAATAGCTTTAAGAGGAGTAGAAATCTGTCTGTGTTGCAGGAAGCAATGGCATTGTCTTCTGTTTGCTTTTCTCTCCTGTGGTACCAAAGGTGCTCCTTCGCAAGAGACAAAGAACCAGAGGTGAATACTGATGGTTCAGAGAGCATGCTTCAAGGAAAAAATGTTTTAATATGAAAGTGGCAGCTCTGTCTCTTAAATCTAGCAAAGCAAGTCTTAAATTCTAGTGGGATTGCTACATCTTTGCATCTCCTAATAGGCCCCAGATTGTAGGAGTTGATCTGATCGGAGCACTTGCTTTTTCCAACAGAAATATGAGACTCAAACTCTGACTTTTTCACTGAAGTAACGAAAAAGTCCCCCAAACCACACAACCTCCCTCCTCCCCCCCCCCCCCAAAATCATATTCCTAATATTTCACTAGTATTTTTAATCATTATTGTCAGAATCTTGGGAAAAAAAAAATGAATCTTTTCAGGATTTTCCTCTGTACTTTCCAAATCTTCACCATCTATGCTTACCAAAAATGGGGGTAGGGAAGTGGGGGCATGCTGGGAATAGAAAGAAATCTCCTTGCTTCAGTTTCCTCATATTTACACTTAATAGCCTCAAAATCATTCCAATATTGCTTATAGGTAAGAAACATACATTAAAATAAAACTAATTAAGGCTTGGCCTTAAGGACAAGCAGTTTAAATGGTCTGCCCAAAGACACCCAAGGATTTTGTGGTGGAAGGGAAGTTCCTATCTGATGATAATAGCCTGCTGTCAGAGCTTCCTCACTGCCACTGACAGAAGTTCATATTCCTGCACTCACTTTGTGCAAGTACAAATGATTAGGCAAGGTACAAAGCCAAGGAAAACAGACATGTGAATAAGTGTTGGTGTGTATTAAACACTGCAACATATAACAACTCTCATCCCTAAGGTACTGTTTGCAGAAGAAGGCAATGATAGAGCTCATCTGAAAGACAGGAAGATCTGTGGAAGCTAGAAGATACATTGGGCTCACTATTTTCAGTTTATTAAAGCTATCTGTTATGTTTCTTCATTGTGTTTAGCTCCCTAGCATCTTCAGTGAGTTATTACTCTACTCATTGAAAAGAAGGGCAGCATGCTATGACTCCTTTGTCTTCTTTGTGCCATACACACAGGCTGAACATTTTGTTTTACAGCAGATACCTAATGCAAAGTAGATGTGAAAGGGACAAGCTAATGATGAGTACGGTACCCTCCCAGGAAACTCCTTCCTGAACCTCAAAGGTAGAAAAAAGATCTAAGTATTACTTGAGGGGGTATGGGACAGGGGGAAGGCATGGTCTTGAGTTCTTGTTTCTGATTTATTTTCTTTCTTTTAACTATGAACCCCAAAAGCTTGATCACTGGATATGATTACCTTTATAGCCGAACAAAATTACCATGGTATACATCTTCCACGATCCATGCTATTTTAAATCAGGATTATTTTTTCTACCTGTTTAATTTTGTCTGCTTTATACAGTCTTGGAAAAGCAGTTGCAGATAATAATATTTACTTACTCAATTTTAATTTCACTATCAACACAAGGTTTTTTTCCTTCTTTCATATAAGAAATACATTCAGAACTCAAGAGGTACTTAAATAGGTATCGTTTTAACTAGCTGCTCAGTCACAACCAGAAATTCATCTGCACAAGTTTTGTCACTAAGTCATATCTCCACTCCATTCTCCAGACAACTCATGGTCTAGTCCCTGTACATTTGAAGTTCCATTATTTTTCCATGTACAGTGGGGTGGAACAAGTGTGACCTCTTCTGGTGCACGGCCAGTCTTGCACTTTGCTCTTGAACTTTATATTCTGGGCAGGACATTTTTGAATCCAACACTGGCATTGAACAAGAACCTTTATACAGTTCCTGAGAGGCTACAGTGAAGAGGAGCTGATTGGTATACATATGTTCAATAGAAACAGTAGTCTTCATCTCTTTGCACCTCGTTTGGACAATTATTCAGGTTTTCTGATTAATGTAGACACAATTCTAAGAATAGATTATAAATAGAGGTGAAATATATGTGCTTTGTGGGGATTAAAAGGAAATGTGAAAATGGCGGATTGGTGAATCGTAGCTAAGTAAATTGAATGTGTATTTCCTTGCCTCAGTTATGAGAGATTTAAACTTTACTGAGAAGCAGTAAAGTTTAAGATGGTGTTTTCGTCCATAGTCTGAGTAAAAACTGGTTATTACTGGCAACATGAAAAATCGCCATTGCTTTAGAGAATGTTTCTTTTACAGTTCCTAACTCTTCCTTCGTGTAATCTTCGTGCCCCCCCCCCCCCCCAAAAAAAAAAGGTATTTCTTCTTTGGCTGGAGACCTGCCTGCCATTAAGAACATCTCCATTATCTGGGAAGGCCATTTACTGCCCCAAATGGAAACATATTTTGCCGTACTTGAATTGCCCAAGCAATACTACTTCATGTGTTTTCATATCTTCGATAGAATTACTTAGTGAGCATATTTAATATTCAAACGAGCTGAATTGGTTTGGCTTTGTCTGAGGTTTTTTTGCCAGGATGTGCATGTTAGCACTCGTGCCCTTACAGCGCAGGTTCTAACCACAGCCACTTGCCACTAGCACACCGATACTGTGCCAGATCAATTAAATGCTTCTTAGGGACATTGTATCAGTAAATCAAGAGTGAATTTATTTATTTATTTCACCCCCGCCTCGGTCGCTCTTTTCTGAGCCTTGGCCCCACCTCCCCTCATGCCGGTTTCCCTCTCCTCGCAATGCTCTGGGAAAGAAAGTGCCGGTACCCCTCCCTTGCTTTATTTAAATTCGCATCCTCCTGCCCTGCTTCTGGCCCATGGGGCGCCTGAGTGAGGCGGGCGGCTCAGCTGCGAGCCCGGCCAGCCCTGCTGCTCCCGGGGGCGGGCGGGAGCGGCCGCTGGCGCCGCATCCCGGTGTTCATCCCGGTGTTCATCCCGGCTTTCCTGCCGCCCCGGAGCCCCGCTCGGCCCGGAGCCGCCCGCCCCGCGCCGCCCGGGGCATGCACGGAGCCCGCCGAGCCCGCGCCGGCGGCTGCCGCTCTATGCGGGCGGCTCGGCGGCTGCCGCTGCCCCCCCGCGCCCAGCCCAGCCCAGCCCAGCCCATCCTAACCCAGCTCATCCTAAGCCAGCCCAGCCGAGCCCAGTCTCTGCCCTGCGGCATCGCGGGCGGGACGCGCCGAGCGTGGGATGCCCGCGCCCCGGAGGGCGGCTGCCGCGGTGGGCGCTGTCAGGTCTGCGGCTGATCGCCCGCTGGGATTTGCGGACAGTCATGAACCAGACCGAGGCACCCCGGCCACTCAACTGGACCATCCGGAAGCTGTGCCATGCCGCCTTCCTCCCCTCTGTCAGACTCCTTAAGGTACGCTGAGAGCCCGCTTTGCGTTCGAGAACCGGTGTCTGCCGCTGAGCACCTGCCTGGAAGGCTGCGGTAGCTGTTGCTGGAAAGTTAATTTAGAAATAGTCCCAACTCTACTATTAATTACCTTGCCTGCTGCCTTTAAAACCCCTTGTGAGTACCTGAAGGTACCAATATTGTGCATCTGTATTCTATTCAGTGTGTGTGCTTGCCCATAAAGGTCTGTGAAAGGGGTAAAAAGGGAAATAAGGGATGGTGGATATCATCTGTGCTTCAATTTGCTTTGTCTTATCAAGCTGTGAACTTCCAGGGATGAATAAGGTGTCTGTTTCTAAGGCGTGTTCCTTTGTGAGCAGCCCTCTGCTATCTGTTCTTTGGGTTACCTATCCCCTAGGCAGTCCCTGAAGATCCAGTACCACTCTGACCAGCTTGTAAGTGGAGCAATATGTGGGTGGAAAAAATTATCTTGGTTTGCTAAAAGCTGTACATGGGAATAGGATCAGTTAAAGAGTAGCAGTACAAACAGCATCAGTGAAACTTTCTGGGTTTTTTTTTTAATTTGTTTAAACTGTGTCACATTTTTGAAGGTGCTTTTAAAAGTGTTTTAAAATGTGCTTTCCTAGGAAATAATTATTTTCTCTTTGAAAAAATGATTTGGGGTTATATAATGTGGAGGGCTCTTATTCTCAGCATGCAAAGTGCCATTACTACCATGTGCCCCACTGAAGCCGTTTTAGAGGTATTTGTAGCTGGAAAACAAAATGTCTTAAATCAACTTTTTGGTGAAAAATAGGTTACATCAAACTGAAAAAAATAGGTCACATTAACCTGAAAAGTCTACTTGGTTCTTGGAACATCTTAACTGGATTGTACAATGAAATTTTAAACAATATACTAATTTCCCTATAGGCTTTGTTTTATGAAATGTTTTATTCATTATAATATTTACCTCATTTCATCATAGTGTTTGATAGTTTGGCTTTGAAATTAACATGCAGCCAGGTTAGGCATGGCTAGTCTGACAGTGTATTAGATGGTAATGCTTGATATAACCGTTTGATTTTGTGTGAGTAGCTTGGAAATTAGGTCAGTTCTTACTACTGCAACATGCCTGAGCAGTAGTGTAGCGTATGACATTGCACTTAGCAGACATATGTTGTATGTATAATTGTTGTATATATGATTCACAAGTGACCATGCTGTGTATCCTAGCAGGTAGTTTTCACATCCTCAGGGGAAGGGGCTACAGCTGAAAAATAGTGCTGTTTCCAAAACAGATGTATGGCTGCTGGGGGGGGTAAATTGTGAGCATCTCCAAAGAACAAAAGAAAGATAAACTCAGATTTCTAAAAAATCAAAACTAATACAGAACTAATACAGAACAAATCAGAAAGTGGTGTTGATTGTTTTGTAAAGGCTTCTCCCCCCAGCCCCAGAAGAACTCATGAGAATATGTGAATTCCACAAGTCCCGTGTTTTTAGAACAACATAATTTTGGCGAGGTGTGAGGACTTGGATGTGGGGAGTTTTACTATCATTTTTAATACCAGTGGATCAGGGGCTGAGGGGGCGTAGTCTGCAGTATTTCTTCTTTGGCAGACAAATGTTCCCCATGTGTATGGTTTCTCTTCATTGCTTATTAAGGATTAACGTTGTGATTCATTATTAAAAGAGCTGACTAAAAGGGATTTTTCTGAAGCTACGGCTGTAACCCGTTAGGGAAAGATAGTGACTGGACCCTGCAGAGTTAAAAAGAGCAGGGAAAATAACCAGAGATAAGCAAGCTCTGCACAGAGGGTGTGCAAGGTGTGGGAAAGACCACAGTAAAGAAGGTGGAACTCGGGCTCCTCTCTCAGCTCATGAGCAGTGCTTGTTGGCTGGAGAGGGAAATGCTTACAACAGCATGTTCAAGGCTCCCCAAAAAAAGCTTTAATTTTTGCTCCTTCTCTTTGTCTTCTATTATTTAATGTGTTTAAAGCAAATGACTGACCTGAGAACAGGGGCCCATTGTCTGAATTCAGTCAGCCAATCTGAGGAAATTCTCCTGACATCAAGGAAAGAGTGTAATAAGAGCAGCATTACATTACCAGAGGAGTGGTATAAATATTTTACTGCATACAAAACATTCTTTCCTCTTTCATGCTGTTCTTCAAAATAAAGAAGAAACTTTTTTTTTCTTTTTCTAAATGAAAGGTGCTCCTCTAAATCCAAAAACATTGGAAAGGCAAGTGCAATAATCTAAGATAATTTTTTAAATTGCTCAGTTTCCAATTGGATTAAGTGGTCTTAAGGGCTAATGCAATATTGTTTCTAAGCAGACATTCACTAGACCCTTTTCTATACAGCTTTTCTCTGCAGACAATGCTCTCAATAACAAAATACACTTTGCAAAGCCTCATATGTTATGGCAAATTTTTATTATGATATGCCTTGTCCATCATTGTACACTGTCATCAATGTACACTGTAAATTTAGTTAGAGTAAGAAAATGTAAAACACTATTTTGTCCTTTTAATTTCTGTACTTATTTTAGTCTACCAGAACAAAACTAAATGACCATTAAGCTCCAAAATAAGCTTTTTCCTAAGCTTGTAAGAATGAGAGATATCAGAGATTTCCTCTTTTACACGCACAAAAAATTCACTGTGACATCACCTGGACCTTCCTAATAAAGGGAATGAACGTTTCAATTATTTCCTTGTTTTTTCAATGAAAAGTTTAAAGTCCTTATCCTATGGAAACAATTTTAAATGTAGCATCAGTGCTTTCATAGTGATGGATCTAAATAAACACTGAAATCTAGAACTTCATGGCGGCAAGGCTTTTTGTGTTGCCTTGCAATTACTGTTTTGTAAATAGGTACTGAAAGGAGTTATTCAGCAGGTAGGTTAAGCTCTTGTTCCACCCTGTTGAAATGGATGAGCAGTGATCAGTTACTTCAACTGATGTTGGATAGAACTCTGGCCACAGTGGTCTCATTTAATTTAGATAAGCTAGATCTGTAGATGTGTCGAGTTTTGCTCCCTTTGCTTTTTTTCCAGGCACATATTCTGTTCTAACCCATTTCACTAATAGTCTCATGTTTAGGTGTAGTTGTGTAATCCTGTTTTCTCAGGATTTTCCATTTTCTGACAGGTGCATGAGTTCCAGGACCTGTACCTCCAATACAGGAAGTACAAATTGAAACAATTTATTGCAGAGGTTTTTTACCACTTGTGTCATCGGCTCATCCTTGACTGCTCCCGTTCTTTTCCTCTAATGAGTTACTTCCTGTAGCACATTCCATGCTGGTATTTTTTTGTAGTTGTTTCAATATGCTTAAGACACAGTAACCAACTGCCTAATGCCTTCCTGTCTGAAGTAAGGACTAAGAAGTGCATTGAGCACATATGCAGAGAGGGTGGCTTTGTGCAGAAGTGTCATTCTCCTGAGATAATCAGGTTAATTTTAAAAAACCCAGACATTTTAGAACAATGTTCTGGGTTCTTAAAAAATGGATGAATGAATGAATGAATGAATGAATGAATGAATGAATGAATGAATGAATGTCATCATGCTAAAGACTTCACTCAGAGGGCACTGTGCTCTAGGAGAGGCTGCAGATGTTGCACTTCTGCTTGAAACAGATATAATACCTGCCATGTGATCAAGAAATGGGCAATATGCTTAAGAAAATTAAATAAATAAATAAATAAGCTGAGAGTAGAAGAGGTCTGAAAAAAAAAGTCATCAATGTGCAATAAGTTTTAACACTGATTTATAGATGTGCAAGTGTAGAAATACTGTATGAAATATTTGAAAAGTAACTGATTATCCACCTTTTTTTTCTTAGAAAGAACAGTAATTTTTTTTCATAATGAATCTGGCACGCATGTCAATAACCAGGCTTGTAAGGAAGGAAATTTGGAAGGACCAGAGGAAAGGAAACAGTCAATCAGAAGAAACACTGGGGAAAATGTTTTGGCTAATCTTCCCCAACATACAGCTTGGCAAAAATGCCCCCTTAGCTCTGCCAAATAAATAAGATTTACCTGACCTGGGTAGTAGTCTATGCTAGCTCCTGAACTGGTGGAAGATTAAAGAGATCAGACACTAAATTTCTTACCAAATGAAAAACTAGATCTTCTTTTTATTAATTATTTTTATTCAATTTTCCTACCAAGAATGCACAGGATAACCCAAGAGAAAATTAAAAACATGAAAAATAGCTCATTGGAATGAGGCATAGTGTCTTTTGAATGTGACAGTACCTAGATAAGAAATTTTGACTGAGCAGATATATGTGAATAAAAAGGGTTAACAATATTTCTCCTGCCACAGCTAGTTTGATTATGTCCATAAAGAAGGTGTCTACAGGAATAAAGCCTGGGAAATACCAGGCAGGCTTTATTAAGGTATATGATGAAATATCACACTGCTCAATGGCTTACATCAACTAAAATTGCACTGCTATTTGATTACCAAATATAATTTTATTTCAAGATAATTTTTAAAAAGTCTTATTTGACAAATTGGGTGAAGAATATTGCTTCTCCAAAATGGTAGAGGAATGAAGTGTGTTTTTTAATAAACAGTAAATGTTTCTATTTCTGAAACCCCTACTGTGAGAAAAAGTGATTGTAAGAGAGGAAAAAGTTGCATCTTTTGGAGGCAGTTTTATTTCTCAAATGGATTTAGAATTTTTTTTAAAAAGGTTATTGGACTGATAGAACAGTCCTGTATTACAGGAGAGATATTTTTGATAAAGCATTTCTAAAAATTCTTGAAAGGTGGATTTGTGTGCAATAATCATGAGAGGGTCTTCAAAAAGAGAATCATAAGTTTTTTATGTTACTTTACTAACTATCAATGAAAAAATGAGCAAAAATTTAAACACAAAGGTAGTCAAAATGCTAAGATTTTTTTTGCTCTTTGCTACTCTTTTGATGTCCCGTGTGCATTAAGATCTTCTAGCTTTCTAGCTTATTCTTAATAAATAAGAATTCTGATTGTTATCTTAGTTAGTTTACAATATCTACCCTTCAAACTGAAAAAAAAAAAAAAAAAAGGATAGGACAGGTTTATTAAGTCCTGATTGAAAAATTGAGATTATTGAAACAGATCCTAATGCATACAGTTATAAGTACTGAGGTGGTATACCAAATGATTTTGAAAGTAGTTTGGGCAATACTAACAGTAAAATTAGGGTACTAGTTTACCTGTGTCTGCACTCAGCTTACTGAGTTAAATTGTGATATTGAATGAGCCAACACTATGCATCCCTCAGAAGGATTTGATACATTTGGGGAAGCCCTTAATATCAGACTGACACACATGGAGAAAGTATCAATCAGTGTGACAGTCTTTTTATAAATTCACTAATAGAAAAACTAGTCACACCTCTGTGTATGGTGGGATGCTTTGTATGGTGTGAAATACAGATGAGTTTTATGCATGCATGTAAGTTTTATTTAGGAAGAAATTATTTGAAAAAATTCTGTTTTCCTGTCAGAAAGAACACAGTTGTATCTATCACCTTTGTAATACATGTTGCATGTTTCTGATTCTGATTCACAGGTTTTCTGGGGTGTATTAATTGTCCTTAGAAGCACAAAAGCCATATTTCCAGCAAAGAGAAAGCTTCAGTATTCCATTCTGTGCTCTGCTCGTTATGCCATCAGTTCCACCATTTAAGGATGGCAGGAAAGAGACCCGGGGGCTAAGGCATTGCTGTGTCTTTGAATTCTCCCACTTTAATGTAAAAAATTAATTTTACACCCCAAATCAGAGGAGCAATGGTTGTTGCAATGTAGCTTCAGAACTCCTTTGCACAGGTGTGCTTGCATTACCCTGCTCAGCTGTCAGCTGTGCCTCAAGTACGTCACATTCTGTAACCAAGTAATGGCAGAGTGGTGGGGACATTTCACAGCCCAGGTGGAAGAACTGATGATATGCCTTTTGGAGGCTGCACATTCTCAAAAACTGCTTCTTTCTTGAAGTCATGCTTCTCATCAGCAGTAAGTTGAGCTGATCCCTTTAATGTGGTAAGTGGGCATGTTCATGTGTAAGGATTTTCGGACAGATTATGCCAGTTCATTCCTTCTGAAAGGAAATGAAATGTGGAAGTTGATAATTTTTTTTCCATTTTATATAAAGTACTCTGTGGCTAATTCTTTGGTGCAGTGTACATTTTTAATGTGATGCAGGGCAAATCAGAGCTTGTTTGCTGTTTGCCTTATTGACTGAATTGTTTCCTTGAGCGTGACTTGGGTTGACGGCCACTGACTTGGAAGAGATGTAGCATGAAATAAGTTTCCACAACAAGGAATGTATTCCCAATTAAGAAAAAGTAGAATGAGGGATAAAAGCAAAGAGCATAGTGGTGGAAGTCATGTTTCCATGGAAAAACCTACATGAAGAGGTAGACATATCAGTGACATTTTGATGGCAGAGGCTGTAGTTTACTAATGTCATGTAAAGCGAAAAAATAATTTTGATTTTCAAGTTGGAAAGGGCTCTGCAATTGCAAAGTTTCTTGTTTTAAACCAGAAAATTTTAGGGGATAAAACCAAAATATTTTTACTTCTAGGTATGCCACTACCATGTGAGTGCTTTAAAAAAAAAAAAAAAAAGTGACAGAAAAGATAATGTTAAATTTTTGGTCTTGATGCAGTAACTATGGTAGAAACATACTTAGCTGTTTAAAAGAAGGATACTGCAACTGGTACAGGTTTTTATCCTCCTGTACCTCAATATTATTCTCAGTGTTTTCCCTTAACCTAGCCTTCATTAGTATCTCTACCTTCATCTTAAATACTGCTCTGAGGTTTTTGCTTCCTCTGTGCACATGGCCAATGGGTTAGAGTGGAAAAGATGGGGTATCAGAGAAGTACTCTAGGATTTTACATTTTTTTTCTGCACAGAGAAGGTTTTGGCTTGATCTCTGCTTCTCATGAGGTTCAGCCTTTTCAGACTTCAGTACTTAAAAAAGGTGGGAAATGGCGCCATTTCCCACTGGCCTTTATTGGACAATTTGTGAAATATTGCATTTAACCTGAATATGAGAAAGCAGATGCAAGATTCCTAATTTGTGACTGTGTAAAAGATGATTTAAAGTAATTTCTAGAGAAATAAAAAAAATTAAATATTTTGATATATATTAATAGAATAGAAGAAAAAAGAGCACTTGTTCTGAGTACAGTATTGTTTTAAAATAATTTTGAAGTGCTACTAAGAGTGGAAATCATACAATTGAGGGATTACAGGTACAATGTGTTAGAAGAATCTTGTCCCAAGAGCATAAGATTTTAACGTTGCTCTGCTATACTCTTCCTTATGTTTGGGAGGGTGCCATGTGAAAAATTCAGGGCACAAGACCATAAGTGAAGCTGAGTGGTTTTATTCCACCTGAATTTCTAACAAGACTATGCTACAGTGTAAAAAGGAATGCCCTTGTGTCTCTCTGGAAATTTATGTCAAAGCTGGTAATAAAGCATGAAACAAAATCACTTCATCAAAAATATCTCTGATCCCCCAAATAATATAATGACATGAAACACTTTGACAAAGTGCTTTTAACAGTGTCAAGAAAGTTACTGAAGAAAATATCAGGACTCTATTATGTAATTACAACAATCACCAGGCTGACTTTTCATTAATGAGAAGGTGATTGAGTGAAACACTTTTTTCATTTATCTTTTTCTTCACCCATTGCTTGTAAATGCAGACAGGAGAGATAGAAAATTAGTAATCCATCATAATTAAGAATTTAGGAAGGATTCATTATTTTGTTTCAGAAGGATGCCCTATTTTTAACTTACTGGAGTATTAAATTGGTGTGGCATGTTGCCACTGGTTCTGTTGTAATGATATCACAGCTATTTTGCAGAGCAATGGCTGGATGTTCATCTTTGCACGTAGCTTAAAAGAGAGACCAAAACAAATGAAGAGATGAATTGCAGGGTAACCTGAGGACTGACTTTCCTGTGATTGTATGTAGTGTTTTCATAGTGTTCTCAGTAGCAGAAGGACTTTTACAAATACATTCCTATTCAACTTTTGTGTTCAGTACTTGAAATTATTAGGTAGTGTCTTATTCATGAGATGAACAGGTTTAATGAACAGCGTTTTTTCTGCAACTTGTGCGCTCTTACATTAAAACTGTGAATATCTGCCCAACCCAAACATAATACTACATTTCTTCTCAGTTTTTTCTCCCTGCATTTCTGCCCATCTCTCTGCTGGGCCTTTTCCTGAACTGCATTACTCAAAGAAGTTTTCAGATACCTATCTTAGCCTGTGCTCACAGAAGCAGTGATGGTGCCAGGTTATGATGCCAGTAATGGTGACAACGAAATTGCTACATGCAATCTAGCTTGACTGAGCCAGTCAAGGAAGAGGTCAGCTCTCTCTGGCTGAAAGATGGGTAAATCAGGTATCAAGATGGCCCAAAATGCTTGTTAGACAAGCAGAGCAGTAGTTAAAGCTATCCCTTTGGGTTTGGATGTGACGGCTTTAATTTTGTGCTGTCCTGGATACTGCTGGCTGCAAAGTGATACTTCTTGGAAGCCATGTACTTTTTTAAATTATTCAGTTCAAATCCAAAATTGTCTTAAATAAGAATATGGTGCCAATTTTTTAGAGGTCCTACACTTACCTTCTTCTATGAGACCAGGATAAATTGAGATATGTGTGAAAAGAGACATGGTTATTCTACTCTGCTATCAGAACTGCTTCATCATGAATGATTTCTTACAGATGTTTTTCTAAGTTCCTAAACCCATAACCCACACAGGCAACCTTTTCAGTGACCCTATCTATGTTTCTGAGGCATCTACCTGGATCTTTCTTGCTGCACTTAAAATCTCTGATTTCTTGTTTTGTCCACTATGAGCAGAGGGGACAGATGTGGCAAAAATGAAAAATTCTTGTGCAGTGTTTGGAAATTGGCTAGTTTAATAGATATATGATATATGGTTCTTTGTTATCTTCCAGTAAGATTATTAGATTATTTATTCCACTACATTCTCCACAGAAGTAGGACTGAGAATCCCTTGCTGCTCATCTTTTTCTCTCTTCCTGTAGATGTCAGGTATCTGACTGAAAAGACCAGCATGGGTATGTGAGACTCCTGCTCAGCCTTCCATTCTAATCCTAGCTCTATAAACTGGGGAAGGGTTAACAAGGAAACAGAGGGTATCACAACCCTCCTTCATTTCAGTGTCCTGAAGAGACTCAATAAAACTTCTGTTGAATTGCTCACAACATTTTTCTAATTTAACTGATTTACAAGAATGTGAGTTGACCAACATTGATGACTTCAGGGAGAGTTTTGCCGGAGCTCAGTCCCTTTCTATTTGCATAGCAGAAATACTCCTGTTTCTTTGTGTAGCAACAAAACCAATGCTTTCTAATGCCCACATTAGCAAAGAAATTTTAAACCTCTGTGTGGGGGGCAATCAGCAGCACAGTACATATTAATACACTTTCAAGCATGTGTACTACCGTTACTATATACAAATGAGGAAATTCAATGTTTATGTGCATTTCTTTGGAATAAAAAGGTGATTTTGAGCATTCTAACACAATTGGAAGGGAGTGGGGGCAGAATAAAAAAATGTTTTCAGAGATATCCTAGTGGGAAATTAAATGTGATCATCTTATTTTATCTTGATACATGCTGTTACTTAAGAATAATTTAAAGATAAAAATCTGATCTATCAAGAGAAAAATATCCTGTGCAGTTCCTTATTAATGGTAACTGTGGGAGCTTTAGCTTATTCAGGATGGGAATAATAAATTGCTCAGAGGGGTTTTTTCCTCTTAGAATCTGATAACTGTTATTACTATCATATAAAATCTAAGGATGAGGTTATTTTCTTTTTGTTACTTTTATTTCCTAAGAAGTGCAAGTTTTCTGTCTTATTTAACATTCAAAAATTCTTTACTAAGACATACCATGATAAAATGGACGTCTGTGGAGTTAGAGCAAATGATTAGAGCTATTTTTCACTCAATATTTTAGTCTGCCACAGATGTGAATACAATAGGAAGTCTTTAAGCAAGTACTGAAATGAGCAAATAGTTTGCACAAAATTACCTGGAAAATTTAGCATCTCAGCACCATGAGATGTGTTAGGACAGTTAGTTTCCATTTATTTATTTCCACCTCATCTGAAATCCAGTTGTTTGAATGGAGACACACCCATTTTTTGGTGGTGTGACCCTTATTTGCCAGATAGCAGAGCTTGAAGCTTGAAGGGGAAACAGTTCAATAGTCCAGGATATCTATAAAGTGCATTATGTTATTTTGGTTCATGACTGACTTTGTGGCAGTTTTTCTCTGCTGCAAATGCTTGTGTGGACAACCAATGCTGCAATTTTTTCCATATAAAATCTCATGCATACTTCTCTAAAAATAAATAAGGAGGGCAAACAGCTGAACCAAACTACTTAATATTATTAACTAAATATGAGTATCTGCAAAGAAGTGTAATATTTATTACAGTGGAATATTTATTAACTAAATTGATTAGAAGCATAACATAGAAAAAAATTGCTTTTAAATTTTCATTGAGAAAAAATGTATATGTTCACTATCCATGGCAATTCCAGCCCTTGGTTGCATTGATGTAACCAGAAAGTTAGATTTTATCACATTAAAACTGCATTAATGGAGGAATGCTTGCCCCTGGTGCTTTAGAAATGCATAGTGGAGCATAATCCTTTAGTTTGTTTGGTGGAATGCAATTTATTCAGTAGCAATGGGATCATTTTATGTGATGTTGCTTCAAGCATTGATAACTAGATTCTTTGTGACAGTCATCCCAAGCCCAATTCTACTGTTAGCACATGGTAGGAAATGCTCTTTTGAAACTCAGAGGTCATTTCATGTCAGGAAGGATTTCTCTTCAGTGGTGGTTTAAGCTTGGCTGATGTGGCTGTTAACCCTAATTCACACTTTCTTCCTTGGCCTTGGACAAAACAAGGTTAATACTGCAACACAATCTGAACTCAGATGGTATGTGTCTCTTCTTCCATAGCATTTCTACCATAATGGTGTTGATAGCAATGGATGTGTATGAATACTCTAGAAAATCTGTCTGCCAATGAAAAATCCCAGTTTGGAAGCATGTTTTATGTATCATCATGAGTAAGGCTACCATTAATATCCTCAAAGTTGCTTTATAGTGCCTTATTTTTGTGTTCTTGGAGTTGATGTCCCTTGAATGTAGACTGATTTTGCAGAAACTGCTGAGCCAAGATACTCTGGAAGTAACAGTTCCAATTCGCAATAACAGCCTGTTATCTTGTTTCCTAAAGCTGAAAAAATTGAAATTGATGAAATTAGGAACTCCATGGGTCTGTGCAATGGGTCTGTATGAAAACCATTCCACTAAAATTTCAGCTCTTTGTGGGTTTCCTGTTGTGTGCTTCTACAAGGCAATAGGCTATGCTTCTGAATTTTTCCTTTGATACACTTCTCAGAAACTCAAATCAACTGTCATTAAAACACTTGTTTCCTGCTGTGAGGACTTTCAGCTTTTCACTGGGTGGCCAGAGGCAACAAAACATAACACACTTGTTTCAGTGTTAATAAAAAATAAAAAAATAAAATTAAAAAAAATTACCAAAAAAGCCCCAAGTAACTTTCAATAAGGGATGAGATACTGATAACTCATTTGTGCAGCTGATATGTGATCTGAATACTCTGTGAATACATAAATGCTAAAACACATTATGCTTAAAGCTGTGATTATTGATATATCCCACCTCTTTGGATAACATACATATTAGCAGATCTCTGTTTGCACTACTTAGGTTTTTTTTAATTCCATTCATAGAAGTGGGTTATTTAAAAATAAAAAAAATTTAAGTAGGTTGACAACAGAAATATTGACAAGACTTTATGAACAAAATAAAGCAGATGAAAATAGAAAAGTTAAAATTAAAGAAATTTCTTTGGATTCCATGTACAAAATAAAATACAAATACATTTTAGAATGTTATATTGCTAATATCAGTTTGTTGCAGAAAGTTTATCTAATCAAGTTAATCCTTTCACTAGCTGCTGTTTGCTGTCTGCTTCCCGATCTCTCTCATTCTGGAGAGAGAAGATTAATAATTCCTGGTTTATGCAAAAATTAGTTAGCTCATCCACATGTACTTGGAATCATAAAATTACAGAATATCTGGAATTGGAAGGGACCTATAAAGATCATTGGATCATTCACTCCAAAACTCTTGGTCCTGAGAGAAGTTTTTAAACTAAATAGTATGACTTAATCAGTTGAACTTTGACAGACCTGATGCCCTGACTGCTTCCCTGTGGAGCATGATGCAGTGACCAACCACCCTCTGGGTGAAGAACCTATTCCTGATGTCCCATCTGTACGTCCTCTGAGGAAGCTTCAATCCCTTTCCTCGTGTCCTGTCACTGTTTACCAGAGAGAAGAGATCAGCTGTTCTGACTCTGCCGCCCTTTTCGAGGTAGCTGTGGGCTGTGACGGGGTCACCCCTCAGCCCTTCTTCAAACTGAACAAACCAAGTAACCTTACCTGCTCTTCCTCAGTCCTGTCTTGAGGGATCTTGCTGTGGGGGTGCTCTCCACCCTTTCATCCTCAGTTTCTACATACTATCAAGATAATAATTTCTCAGGTGCAGAATCCAGCACTTGCTCTTGTTCAATTTAATGGGATTGCCCAGCTCTCTGGTCTGTCCAGAGCTCTCTCTAAGGCCTCTCTATCCTCAAGGGAGTCCATAGTTTCTCCTAGTTTAGTATGGTAGGCAAAATGACTGAATTTACATTCAGCTGCTGCATCTAGATCATTTATACAAACACTAAAACATTACCTGACTTCCATTTGCTATTTTACTTTCAATACATGAAATAGTGTGGGAAACGAATTCATGGTGAACAGCAACATTGAAGAGGAGACAACAGCGTGTTGTTTCAGCAAAGTTGCATCTTGCACTCTGTTAGGGCTGTGGACAGCAGGGTCAAGGTAAGTGGTGGAATCTAAAATATTCTGTTACTCTAGGACACTATGAAGTAACACCATCTGTCTATTTGTGAGAACATTTCAGAGTGCTGTGTCCAGTTTTGGGGTGCCCTGAACAGGAGGCGTATGGACTTTATGAAGTTGAGTCTGATGGAGATCACTAAACTTGTCAGGGAGTTTCACACAAGACATGCAAAAAAGCACTTGGTTTGTTCAACTATAGGAAAGGAAGGTAGAGAAGAAACAATATTTCTGCCTTTATATACCTAGAAGGAGGGTCCAGGGGAGATGAAGCCAGAGTTTTTTCCAGGATGCTGAGGGTCAGGACAGGAGTGATGGAGCAAGCTGTTATCACAAGTATGGGTAAGAACTGAAGCAGGTTTTGTGGACCTCAGCAGCCTGATCTAACTGGAGAAATCTTGTAATTTGTGCCTTCCTGATTTGATTTTTCACTCAAACTTTTTTTTGAGTTTTCAAAATGGAGCAAAGGCTGTTAATCTTCCAAGAAAATATCTGGGTGTCTGTTCTGTTTTAAAATGTGGACAAAGATATATTTTTAAACACTAAAGTAGTGCAGAACAGTACTGCACCTGCGAGGCTGTTGTCACAGAAGCTCCTTGAATTCAGGAGTTGTCAGAAGAATCTTCTGAAGTTACCCTCAGTGCTTGGTGGCAGCAGATACATCAAGGGGGAAAGGTGACAAAATTTGTATGCATTCTGTAGATGTGAAGCAGAGTGGTTTCTAGGTACACATTACATTGCAGTTATGTTCTAGAGTTTGTTTTGCAGTAATGGCTTTGCAGCTGAGTGTCTCACAGATTTGTTGGGATGACTGTATCACGATTGAAGAAAGTGATCTGCAGCAACCAACAGCTTTCACAAAGTTCAGACAGCTGCTGTGTCTCTGGCTCTTACACATTCTAGTGGTTGAGCTAGCAGTTTTTATCAGCCTCATGCTGTCAAGCTGTTTGTTTTCTGTGACCTACTTAATTTAAATTTGAATATTTACTTGTTTTGCACAGCAATGCACAGTGAGGCTATCCATCATTTCTTTGGCAGGACTTTTTAGATTCTTTATGAGTGTGTCTAAGGCACCACTCACAGCTATTGCAGAAGAAGCGTCCCTAAGGATCCTGAGGCAGGGTTTTATCTTCAGGCTCCATCTATCTCCTTCCCAGAGGGAAGCAGGAGGAGGATCCTTATTGAGTTGTGCTGCTGCAATCATGGCAGAAAGGGTGCTAGGAAAATGGTATGAAGGATAATGAAGAGCAAAGGCTCTGGGGTCTCATGTGTTTTAGATCTCCTTTGGATTTTTCTGCTGCCTACCACAGAGGCAGTAGTTGATGTTGGCTGATGTTGGTTGATGTGGAACACAACTGGGTGGAAACTGAAAGGCCACAAAGCTCTGAGAGGCAGCTCTGGCAGGGGCCTCAATCTCTGGGTTGGATTGTCCCCAGTCATCTCAATATCAATGGCCTCATTCCAGCCCTAAGCTGTGATGGGCTTGCTACCCCACATAAGTGTACACAGTCAGCTTCAGGATCTGGAGAGTGACTGGGGCAATCAGAGCTCAAGGCCTTGGAAAAATCTGTGCATGGGGATGCAAAAGTGATCAGATTTATTGTTTATTTGGAGGTGGGAGGAACAGAGCACCCAGGGGAGCTGTGGAAGACATCCTAGTCTCCCTTGAATCGTTCTGAGTGGTAAAAGAACTGTAAGCAGTTGAGGAATCTGAATGGTACATTAGTTCCCTGCTATCTTTCCCATTTTGTTTAGATGGACAATTTAAACACCTTTCTTTCTACATATTTGTACATATTGTACATTTACACTTGGTTGAAGCATACTTCATGGAACAAAACTGTTTTAAAACCTGATCTCTATTTTCCTTATTCTTCAGTGAAGAAAAGTATGCAGGAAAAATATTTTTATGGCTAAATATTCCCCCTTGCAGAGTGCACTGATATGACCAAATTTTCAGGGTAAACTACTAAGCAGCCATTAGACTGTTTCCTTCTCAAAAATCTGCATGGTGTTTGAAGCGTTAATCAAGGTATTAATATGGAAAATAGAGGGAAAGTATTTCTAGTGAAATTAGGTGTGAAATTAGGAATTCAATATTTTTCTTCACTTTCAACCTCACTGTTGCTTTTTCAAAGGAAAACATGAATGATACCTCTCTGAAAAGCTGAGGAATTATTTCTTCAGTATTGACACTGGTAATCATACCCATCAGTTGCTGTTTGTAGTGCAGGCTTTATTTTTTATTGCCTGGTGTTACACATTCATCATCTGAACTAGCTTTCTTTTAAGCCTACCATGCATTAGTAAACCAGTGCTGTGGAAGAGTCACTCAGCCCCAGCTGAGTTGAATGTATGCTCATCATACATCTCCTTGTAGATTGTGCCTCATGGCCCTTTAGAGTGATTGTGGGTACAGTCTGAAGGAGGGCATACAGCGTAGGAGATCACAGCTATAGTTATCAATCCTGTCTTTTAAGGGTACGTGAAATACAATCTGTGTCCACCAAAGGTCTGTTTGTTCAGTGCAGGGAACAAAAATCTTCAGAAGTCTCCAACTTGCTAATAGCTCTGTACTGAGATACTGAAACTCAGATCTCCTGACCCGAGATGGTTTCAAATGCTCTGGAAAATTGTCTTCCTTCCATTTTCTCACCAACTGGTCAAAGACTGCTTTCTCTTTCTTCTTCTTTCCTTGAAAGATGCACTAGTGCCTAAGTGAAAGCAAAGTATCAACTCACAGTTGCTTCCTCTGAAGGATCTTGGAGGATCCTTTCTGAAGTACTGAAGTAGTGACACCTGCATTTTTCCCAAAGCTAGAAGATCTAGTTAGATAATCCCATTTTTGAAGCATGGAAGTTTCATCCCCTGTTAAGATTATGCAGCTCTATCCATCTAAATGAGATATGGGTTATTCACCAATTACTCACCAGGCCTTGGGCCTTGATGATGATTTGAGCTCTGCTTTTTCTTCCCTTTAGGACATGGCAAAGGACTTTGTGAAGATTTGTTTTAGTTTAATACAGCCTGATTCTAGTGGTGGTGGGGGAAGCCACAGAGGCGCCTTCTGAGAGAAGCTCCTCAAAGCTTCTACTGTGTCTGGCAGAGCCAATCCTGAAGGCTCTGGCATTGGACATGTTGCTGGTCCAATTAGAGAAGTTGGGAGCGCCTCTGTGATTACATATTTCAGAAGGATAAAAGCTGCATGCATGCCCTTTTTCCAAGGGGTGTGGAGGTGCGGGGACTGGGGCTCTTCCGGCTCCAGGAGCAGACGTGGAGTCAGCACCAGGAGAGGATGGGGCCAGTGGGGGCCATCTCAGCATAGCTCGCAGTGAACTCTGCCTGCTTAACCTCTTTTAGCCAGCCATGCTGCAGGCAGAAGTGCAGAGGTGGCTGCAGCATCTCCTCCTTTTTGGCACCCCACATGAAGAGAGGTGCAGAATGGTGCCAGCGCTGCGGTGGCTGGTACCCCATGTGCTGCCAGTGGGGCCCACGTGGCCGACAGCGAGGGGCATAATGAGCAATTCCCTGATACAGAGCCCATTCAAGATCAACCTTTCAGTGCTGCAAAACCCTGTGAGAACTTTTCACTTGACAGAACTTGAGAACAAACAAACCTACAGACAATTTTCTTCCAAGCCAGAGAAAAGGAAAAGGTGAGGACACATGAGGAGAACAACATGGCAACACTAAGGCTACAGTGAAGGGAGGGAGGGAGAGGAGGTGCTCCATACATTGGAGTTGAAATTCTTCTACAAGGCGTGGTGAGGACTATAATACAACAGTTTTCCTGAAATTCATGAAGTGCATGGGTGGATGCAGAGATCTACTTGCAGCCCAAGAGAAAAAGTGCTCACATGGGAGCCGGTGCATGCTGAAAATCTGTAGTCTAGTAGGAAACCCGCACAGAGAGAGCAGACCCTTGCTTCCAGAGATAGAAAAAGAGGACCCTTGTTTCCAAACTAGAGCAGTTTATACTTAAAAGACTACGCCCCATAAACTAAAATGACCCACGCCATGTAGTTTGGGGAGACTCTTTTGCCTGGGGGCGGGACTCAGATTATCAGAGCAGGTTGGGCAGGAGTGCTGCTCATGAAAATTAGCGCCATGCTGAAAAAGTTCACAGAGAACTGTCTCACATGGGAAGGACCCCATGGCATAGCAGAAGAGACTCTTCTCCCAAAGCAGCAAATTGAAGAAAGATTTCAGATGAAAAACTGACCAAAACTCCCACACCCTGTCTCCCTCAACTGTTGGTGGGAAGGGAGGAGGGGCTAGAGGGAGGAAAAATGTGTTTTAAAGGTTTATTTCAGTTCTCATTTTCCTCTTTTATTTCTGTTAATAAATTTTCTGTATACCATTTAAATTTCAGCCGATTTTGCCCTTAGAGTGTTTCTTCCCAATCCTCACCTCAAGTCATAAGCTGTTTGATTTTTCCTTCCCCTTTCTCTGCTCAACTGTAGCAGAGGAGAATGAGTGAATGGTTTATTGTGGGTGCCTGGCTTTTAGCCAGTGTCAAACCACGACAAGATTGGAAATGTCTTAATTAAAAATAATTGAAAGAAACGTGGATGTCTACAATCTATTGAAGGTCAGATCATATGATTTTGGAATGGCTTTGAACTATTTAAATATAACAGGAACAGATCTCATTTTTCTTATTAAAATATTTTCTTGACAGGAGCTAGAAGCAAAAACTCATTGCATTGAATTAGATTTACTTTGTATTTGGATGAAAAGAGAGAGAAATTATATCTTTCTTAGTAAATATGTGGTCTGTTGTGTGATAAAGTATATCAGTTGTGATACAATTCAAATTTAAAACAAAATACTTGGATTCCTAATTAACTTAATATTTGGATCATTCATCATGACTAAATATGATGTACTCTGTCATTATTCCCATTTCCAATTGTTGTTTAAGAAATATCGTATTAATCTCAATATTTTATAAACCCATGTTTGGATTTGTACTCAGGAAAAGTAGTGGGAACCTAGAGGAGTAGCTTCTCAGTTTGTGATGCTTTCACGTTGTACAAGCCAACTAATTTGAGATTGATTAATTGACTGAGACAGAATTCAGGGGAGGAAGGTAGGCAGCATTAATGATTCAAATGTAATTCTACAAGCTGTGAGCCAGAGAGCTGAACCAGTACTTCAATATAGAGTTAGATGCACTGTGTAGATTTTTCTGATGGAACATAGAAATACAAGGTTCAGCTCATTCATCTAATCACTAGGAACCCTCAGCTGTGTCTCAGGCAAATACACTTGTTGGCACATTACCTATCTAATTTGGAGTGAGTAAATATTTCTCAGCTTTGAAGTATCTGTATTTCTTTGATAAGAAAGCTTACCTAATCACCTGCATATTTCAGCACAGACCTAATGCTTTGTTGTGATGGTTCACACAAATACAAATAATTTTTCTTTTTTCAGATTGTTATTATTTTTTTTGACTGTTAATAGGGAAAGGTGATAAAAATAAGTTATTCTTTCCAAGGCCATGCAGAATAAAGATACAAATAAGATACTATATAAGCATAATATAAGTATATATAAGTATTGGTAAGTATAAGTAATATTATAAAGTATATATTGAGACATATTAATATTAATAATATGTATCTTGCTAAAAAATTAATTTTCAGACACAGCTACTTTAAATTTTTTGAAATGTGAAAATTAGCTACATAATTATGAAGCCATGATTAAACTAAAATTTTTATCAGAATGCAAGAGCTATATGGCTACAAATAATAATCTGCCTGTTTTTAAGCCTTGCAGCAATCACACAAAAATGCATACATCTGAGATTAATAAAACAATATAACATGTTTATCATGCTCAGTATCTGTGCAGAAGCAAACAAAAGATATAAACAAATGAGCTTAAGTGAAACACTAATTTTGTTTAAATCATGTAATTAATTGCTGCAATCAGATGCCTGATAAAGGAAAAATAACTAAGAAAAAATGTTATCATGCTCTTCTGAATGACTCTTTGTTTGGAAATGGTTATATCACTCCAAGAAATGTGATAATTACCTGTTATTGAATATTTGCTCCTTCAACAATCTCCAAGTCCTGAGTCCTGATTTTACTGAGGTGCATGTACAGCCAGCATAGAAACCTAGTCTATTAGAAAACATGAAGTGTTTGCAGTCGCAGTCTTGGCTGATTTTGACTTTTGTGATGTCATCTTATTGTAATTTATAGTCCTTAGTGCTGACTGGAACCATATAATGGCAAAACAGAAATTAGGAGAAATTAGGTCCATAATTCTGCCTCTGTCCTTTCACAGAATTTTGATTACCTCTACCTATGGCACAAACATTTTGCTGTTGTGCTCGGATATGAACATGTAAAATTATTTAGGTTGTAGAAAAATGAATGGTTCTTTAAAAATAAAGTCCCTGGGCAGTTTCAGGGCTAACATCATAATAAGTTGGGGTTTTTGGTTTGTGGTTTTTTGCTTTGTTTTGTTTCTCTAATAGATAATGTATTCTATAACCTGATCTATTAATTGCTTTTCTCTGGGCCTTGTATTTAACACAAGTTGTAACATACTCAGTTGTCTGAATTTTCATAAGGTAAAGTCATGCAGATGTCGTTTTTTCCTTTTATTTGTTCTTAATACATTATGGAGAAAGAGCTGTCTTTTTTCAGAATGGTATTGCTAGTCTGATGCATTTGTGTGGTATCTTCAGACATGGATGGATCTGGCAATATTTCAGATTCTATGGAATACTACTCCAGTTCCTACAGAGATGATCAGAGGAGGTGCTTATACAGACTACGCTGAGGTCACACTCAAATACTGCTAATATTTCAGCTTCTATGTCTAGATGAGACAGGGATTCATTAGATGTAGTCTAATTTTGTAGAATTTATTTGGTCTATTTTTGTGTACTTATCGGCAATTAATTTATGACCAACTGAAAAAAAATACTTTGCGCCACTAGTGAAAATCTTTTTTCTCACAGGTCTGCTATTTGTTATTTGACAGCAAACGTGTGACAGAAATGTGATATTTTAGTGGACTTACAAACACTCTTATCCTTTGGTTGCTTTAAAGTGTATTTAACATTGGCTTTACTTCAGTTGCAACTGTTGCTTGGGTGAAAATAGTGAGGACAAGGCAGCTTCCATTTTTTTATGACAAAAAACTCTGGTTTTGAGAGTAATGCAATCTTTTCACTTCCCTTTTCATAGAATCATAGAATTGTTAAGGTTGGAAAAGACCTTTAAGATCATGAAGTCCAACTAGTGACCCAGCACCCTCACAATGTTCAACAGTAGATCACGTCCTCAAGCGCCATATCTCCAAAGTTTTTGAACACTTCCAGGGTGATGACTCCACCACTTCACTGGCAGTCCCTTCCAATGTTTTATATTCCTTTGCGTGATTTCTTTCCCCCCCACCCCCAAATATATAATCTAAACCTCTCCTGGTAGAAGTTGAGGCCGTTTCTTCTTGTCCTGTCACTTGTAACCTGAGAGAAGAGACCTAAACTCACAGCAAAGTCCTTTCAGGTAGTTGTAGAGAGTGATAAATCCCTTCCCTCCATCCCCCCTCTTTTGTCCAGGCTAAATACCCCCATTTCCCTCAGCCATTCCTTACAGGACCTGCTCTGGCCCCTTCACCTGCTCTCTTTCCCTTGTCTGGGCTTGGTCCTGCACCTCAGCGTCTTTCTTGCCCAAAACAGAGCACAGCACTCAAGGTGCGGCCTCGCCAGTGCTGAACCCAGGGGAACAATCACTGCTCTGGTCCTTGGTCACACTATTGCTGGTACAGGCCAGGATGCCACTGCCTTTCTGGTCACCTGGGCGCAGCTGGCTCATGTTCAGCTGCTGTCAACCAGCACCCCCAGGTCCTTTTGCACTGGGCTCCTTTCCAGCCACTCTGCCCCAGTTCTGCAGCACTGCATGGGATGTTGTGACCCTAGGACAGGACCCAGCAGTTCACCTTGTTGAAACTCATACAATTGGTCTCAGCCCATTGATCCAGCCTGCCCAGATCCCTCTGCAGAGCCTTTCTATCCTCTAGCAGATGAATGTTAGGACTCAATTTCCTGTCATCTGCAAACTTGCCTCAGCAGGGTGCACTCGGTGCCCTTGTCCAGGTCCTCTAGTCAACAAGGATATTAAACAAAGCACTGGGGAACACCAACCTGGAGAATATTTGAATACATCTAGTCCAAATACAGTGTTACTGATCTTAATTGGCAAGGTTTGTAGGCCTTTGGTTACTGTTGCACTTTATGTGTGGGGATCTGTGCTTCTGCTCAGATCAGCTGGCTGATTGCTGTTCCGCAGGCTGACAGTGATTCCAGTTCATTGGGATGCATACAGCATATGAAGATACAGTTGACTTCTTTGTTATCACCTTATGGAGTATCATGAGACATTACTTGAAGAAGCCCATTTTTGTTTGATTATCTTACCTAAAGCCCTACAATGTGAGGATTTATAACATCCATTGACAGTTGATTTCTGCCTTCATTATAAGAATGTAAATCTCTGCAAATTCAAAAATTTCCTTTATACAGGACATTTGCTTTTGTGTGGAATGGTTTACTCTTAGAGCATCTTTTCCAACTGAGTGATTTGTCTTTTCAGGTTACATGCACTTTGTTGCACATTCCTAGTTTGCATTTTTTCCTGTGAGCCCTGTAAATTAGGCATTCCTGCTTGTCTACTCTGCAACATGAGATTTATAAGGCTGATTTTTGTCTTTGCCATGACATCAAGCTTCATTTACAATAGAAATGTGGAAAGTTATTTCTTCAGATCATATTTTTTTTCTGTGAAACTTACGGGTTTTGACTTTGATTTCCATATATTTACATTTGATTATGAAGCCAGCATTAGGTTGTCTTATGGACATACATCATATTATGAGCCACCATCTTTAAATAGAAAATATTTGTTTGCTTCTTCTACACATGAAGTGTATGCTCTGTTTATATTTGATGGCCTTTTGTCTTGGTTTAGAATGGGTGGAAATTCAGGGAATTGATGCAAAGCTTTTTGTGTAACTGACAGTCTGTTGAACCACTGAGGAGTTGGACACACCTCTGTGAAAAAAGGACAGTGCATTTTATCTACATGTCTCTGCAACAGATCAACAGGATGTTTTCTGCAAGAACAAAAGGGGACATAACAGAAATAGATTTTGTAAAGTGGCAGGATTTAGTTCAAAACCCAGTGCTTTGAACTGGGCTTTGAACCTCCCTTCTTATCCAATACTCAGCACTGAAATACTCTAGGAATTACTACATTTCTTGAGCCTTGAAATTCTTCTGGTTGTGCACAATATCCATTAGATTACCACCATCAGCAATAATATTGAACCAAATTCATTCTTTACATGTCTGATTATGTAAATGAAATATATTCCAATGGCTGCATATGTAATTGACTAAGAAAATATTTTGTGATCCTTGCCTGAAAATGTCTGTGTTTTAATAATGTGTTTTGATCTGGGGTTTTGCACTCCTTATCTTTCTCCTTGAGCAGAAGTAGTAAAAAATTATGTTGATGGGGTCAGTAAACACATTTCTATCATTACCTTTATTTTTTCATTATGTCAGTACAACTCATCCGTCCTTGCTTAAGTTTTGATCTGACTTTTAAATGCTTCTGAAAACATAAACCCTAGTAGACCATGCTATTCACTGTCTCACATCAGTTTTACACAGCTAGCAAGTCAAAATCACTTGATGCTGCTGTTTGTATACAGTCCAGCTTCATAATAAATACACTTAATCAACTTAAAACCAGGGAACTTTTCTTTCTTCAGCTCTTTTTATTTATTTTGAGTACAAAAGGTGGACACACACCTCTGTATATGGATCAATTGTGCAGTTTACCTATTGGTAAGTTCAATATTTAAATGCAATTCATCCTCTATGTGTTTATCAGTAGTGAAAGTGTCCTACAAAGACTGGATAAGCAATCAGGTCCAGATGCTTCTCTCTCTCTTTAAATCATCTTAAACTGTGGCCAGCAGGAGGATCAACAGCGGTGCTCATATAGACAAAGTAAGCATATGGCAGATGTTAAGATGTTAAGACACCAGTGTTTTAAAACCTCATGGACACAAATAATTGTTTCAAAGAGATAGAAGTAGAATGACAGGTATATCTACAACAATGCCTTTATTTCCACACGGCTTGCAGTGATTATTATTTTTTTTAATAGGAGTTTTGCCTTTGAAACTACTCCCTTCCTTCTCTTCTATTCTAAGTAAATGTTTTTTGTGTAAAAAACCTAAAAAAAAACTGTTCACTAAATCCATGTGAATTTGCATGATCCATTTACAAAGATCATGTTTCATAAACATCAATGTTTCTTCACTGTGTTGCTGTGGCTTTTTATCTTCCTGTGCCCCTTTTGAAAAAAAATGCAGCCTTAGGGCCTTAGACCCCCTAAAGAAACCTGAAGATGACCAACATGGGGTTTTTGTCCTGACTGGGTGGAGAAATTGCACCATAGCCCACTGCTAGAAAATATGGACAAGGAGATCAGTTTCTCTCCTGTGTCCATGAGTGAACTACATAACTAGGGAGGAAGTATGAGAATGCTGGTACAGTTTTCTGTCTAATGTTAGAAAAATGAGATTTCTGTAAATCTTGATTACCTGGTAAGGAAGATGCTGGCCACTGGTAAATGCTGCTTCTTTCTTTTATTTGTCCCCCATCTCCCCCACCATCCCTAGAAAGGAGCATTTGGAGCCTTCCTTACTCCATCTCTGTCCTTGAAGAGTGAGGGGAGACATCTGTCTAAAAACCCAGGAAATATGGGCAAGAGAGGGAGTGACTAGGGGCACTATTGTAGTGCATACCCAGGAGTGCCAGAAACCTGAATACTTTGGGAATTCTGTAAGTTTTCAAGGCTGAGGTTTGCAGGCAGGCATCCAAATGCAGTTTGGCATGCTAGGTGATTTTTACAAACATTGATATTGTAAAAATGCATGAAAACTACAACTCAGCAGGATGTTGTGATGGGCATTGTACAAACATAATATATGAATGAGTCCTAAATTATTGCACTGAAAGTGCCAAGAAAGAAACAGATGCAGAAATTGGGTGTTTGTATAACCCATACTCCAAGCTGTAACACACAGAGCAGCGTAGCTGAAACCCTGCTGCTTTCCTTACTTGTTTAAAGAGCTGGTGATTTCTGGTTCTCCAGGGGAGCTTTAAACTGGAAGTGGTTACTGTGAAACTTGGTACTGTCTACAGAAATGATTCACTTGAAAGTACCATTGCAAAAAATAATGGCAAAATAATGGCATTGTGCATTCATTTTAATATAATACAAAAACTATATTTAATGCTCACTGTATTATTACTGGTCCAACTTTAACAATTGTTGGTGTTATTATGATGGTACATTTTGTTAAAATATTTATTAAAATATGAATCAAAACATTTTTGTTTATTATCTCATCTGTCCAGTGATGCTATCTTTCTGTATTTCAAATCCTTTGAGTATGAACTTACAAAGAAGCTCTTAATCTTGGTGGTCTGGAAGTGAATTTGTCCTCATCCACAAGACAACAATAATGTAAGGATCTTTGCCACATGATTTGACTGACTTCTTTTCAGAATATAGATTTTTAATATTGAGCTAATCTTTGTTGTAACTATATTGTGTCTATGGGCTGTACAACAAAAGACAAATGTTTTCAGAACAGTCTGCCCCTCCAGTCTTGCCTGGTGAATGCTTTTGTATTTGAATCCTGTCAAATTTCAGTTAATGTTGGTGTTTATAGGAGTTAGACATCATGTGAATAGTCTTTTTGATAAGAAAGTGTAAGGTCTTTTCTATCGTCATCTTTCAAGAGTAGCTACTCTTGTAAGTGCATCAGGAAATTGTAGAATTGCTGAATGCAAGACTCTTGCCTCAGGAAGGATATCATCTGGAAGTGAAATAGTGGTGTTTTTCACCTAGTGGAAGATAGAATATTATTGTGTGTCTTTTCTGAGCAGGAAAAAAAAATATTTTCTAATATCTTCAAGTGTTTATGAATTTGTAGCAATGACTTTGAAAAGTAAATACAGTGATAGAGTGGAGAGGTGTTATCCCTGAGTTTCACTGTGCTACCTCATGAGAACATATATATATATATATATATATATATATATATATATATATATATATAAAATATTTGAATATCATCAAATAACTAGAAATTAAGATTTCAAGATTACTTCTTTTGTGTGTGCAGAATGTGTAGGACAGGATTTAAGATACAGCTTAAGTTAGGGATACTTAAAGAAGTGTACTGAAATTATGATTCAGTTTTTTCATTTAATAGGTAGTTAATGGCTCAATTTCTAGTAATCATTTGTTTGAGATCAAACATGGCTAGAACAGCTTCCCTAGCTCTCAGCTAAGGGAAACTCTGCAAAACATCTGTATTCATTGAACCAATATCTCCTTAAAAAGTTCATCTGTGGCTTTCTGAATTTATGGTAGTCCTTAACCAAAAAATCATCTGTTGCCTCCCCCCAAAAAAATTGCCAGTACTTCTTTGCATCTACTGAGTTGCTTAGATCTCATTTATGTTTATAATAAACCAGACAGGAAATGTTACCCTTCATGTGTGTGTACTATGCAGAAACAAAGGAGCATGAAATTGTCATAATGTACCCATATCAAATTCAAACACAGCAAGTAGATATGCTTCAAGCATAGCTTCAAATACAAAAAGCAGCAAAGCCCTCAGAATATCAGCATTGATCCCAAAAAATATTGTGAGTGAATTAAAATCACTGGGAATATCTGCAACAGACTGTAGAGATTCTTCAGAGTTGTTAGAATTCTAATTTTTGCTTTCCTACACTATAATGCTGCTGACTTCACCAGATACAAGAAGCAAGATAAAACAAACTGAAAGCACTGTCATCCTTCTGAGGGTTTTTTCTCCATTGTCATTGCTCTAGTTAAATAATAAAACACAGTACTCTATTCTCAGATTGGGAAAGTCTGGGTCATCAAGACAAATTTCTGCTACTATGACTGTTTATTGCCCTTCCTCATATACCTATATTTGTGGAGATTTTATCACTGCTGCACATGCCAGGAGCTCTGTTTGCAGGTTTTGTGAAACAGCATTCTTTTTAACACAGCCTTCTTAGAAATGAGCTGTGACTTTCTCTAGGGAGATGTCATCGTGAAGGAAGTCCTTGCTTTCTAGTTTCATGGTACAAAATGAAGGTTGCTCAGAACTACATTCAATTTGGAAAGTGATTAAATGGATAAAAATACACTGCTTTTCTTAAAAGCTAGCATATTATGACATATTTTTGACACCAACAGCTTACTTATGAAAGCTTATTAAATCTTTGACAACAATAGTGCAATGTCAAGAGTTTGAGGCAAATTTTCTGCAAACACAAGAGTGATTCTATGATTGTATGATTTTTATTCCAGGATTCAGCTAAATATTTTACCATTCATATACATGCAGGTTCATGAAGAAGAGCTCTTTTAATATATGCCCTTTCATTTTGAGCAGCACAGAGTTTTCAGCAATATTGAATCTGCGTTTTATTCAAATTTTAAGCAGTCTTTTTGGTGATACTTTGTCTTGAAGACAAAGCAAAATGTCTTCCTGAGAGCAAAAGGGCTTCCTGAGAATAGAGGTTCTGTTACTCACATTGCTTGATTTCTTCATTTCAAGAGATGATGAAGCTGATAATTTGTTTTCAGGGAACAGATGTAAATGGCTATGTTTTGAGTTACTTTAGAGATGAAGCATTTAGTTTAAAAGAGAAATTTCAATTTAAGTGTATGAACTTGAATACTGACTCTCTACCAGATTATCTACTTTTGTGGAAATGAGAAAACAATTTTAAAAAAATTGACAGCACACAACTAGACTTCAGAATACAACGGATTGTTTATAATTTTCTACTGCAAGAGGAATATGTTTATAAGCTGAGTCACAAGCCTTCAGATTATTTTTTTTTAATTAGTGTCCCAGAAAGGAGAGAGAAAAAAAAAGTGATTTGTAATATATCATATAGCTTAACAAAAATTTTACATGGTATTGAGCTAACAGGAAGGTGTTTCTGTTCAGAGGAAATGCTTGAATAGATTATTCAAACATTCCACATTGTATAGAATAAGTCATTAATGAATCAGGATTTAGACCTCTTATTTGTAAATGTGAATTACTGCCATAGCCATCTGTGGATATGTCAGGAGCACAGCTGATAGCAGAGAGAAAGTCAGACACCTTCCATGTGCAAAAGCCATGTGCAATCTCATACTGTGGCAATGACAGTTTTGTCTCAACTGTAAATTCCTGCTTCCACTGCCACTAGAGTAGGGAAGAATGCCGATTGCTGAAGTTGTTTGAATGGCAAAAAAAAGGAACCATCCACTCATTATATGCCATAAGTTATTCTTTCTATACACACAGATCTTTGTTTCCATCTGTCTGAAGAAACTGTATTTTATTCACTTGTATCCTTTATTACACATCTCTCTGTTCATTGAACTCAGACAGAATTGCAGCAGAATTTAATACAGCAGTACCTATTAATAATCCTCACAATTTAGTTAATTTATACTAACTTATAACTACTGTTATCCTAACTAATGTCAACCAGACAGAATAATGATATTTCTATGACATTAAAAAATTGTAAAACATTCTCTGAGTGTTATTCAGGCTGAGAACCTCATTTGTGAAACATCCAGTCTTTCCATTTCTGCTCTGCTCAATATGTGTTCACATCTTTCATGGGAAAAGTGGGAAGAAGAATAGGATTTTGCAAGCAAAATCAGAAATAGTGTGGAGTACTATGAACAGCTGTACTGAATCCAGGAGATCCTGGGGTTTAGTGGAACCAGAAAGACTACAGCTGTCAGGACCATAAATAATCAAAGTCCTCATCGGAACTGTTCCACTTTGTACAGTTATTAATTTGCTGTGCTATGTTAGAGTAGCAGGAAAAGTGTTTCAGTCAGAATTTTAAAATACAATACCTGACCTCTCTTTATGACTTAGATGGGAAGTATCTTTGTTCTTCTGAATGATTCTTAGGTATATAGAAAAATGAATTACCTATGAAATCTGTAATCATCAAAATAAGGCAACATGCAGTTGATGGGGAAAAAAAGTGTAAAATCATTTCAGATAGAAGTTGCGGGAAGATTTGGGACAGATGAAGCTTTGAAATCCAAATTAAAAGTGTGAGTAGCCTTTTTGTCTCTATCATGGGTACCAAGAAGAAAAATTAGATGCGCAAGTCAGTAGTGTGAGTAGACTCTACTGAGCATTAGCTCTCTTCCATCTCTAAAAGTTCCAAGGAAAAAAAGCCTATTAAGTGCTTTTAAGTCTTTTTGCTAAGATTCATGTCCTTTATTTTGGAAATTCTTTCTTTCTCCACTGTCCCTCTTCTTTTACCCAAAACCCAGTAATGATTTAACTTCCCACAGAAATTCTTACATATAAATCCATAAATGGTTTTAGAGAAGATTATGGCACCTTTTAAAAATTACTAGCACAGAATTCTTGATGATTCTGTTCCTAATGAAAAAGAACCCAAACAGATATTTCAAAGACATAGAAACAGGAAAGCTATTTTAACTATTTGTTTCATCAGGGAAAATTAAATGCAAAACAGATAGACTAAGAAGTGAACTGCTACAGTGACCTTCATGTGAGATAAGTGTATGCATCTTTTATGATCTCTCATAGCATGTAAAACATATACCAGCCAGCAATACTGGAACACATCCCTCAGTCAGCCCACCTGGTTTCTGCTGATCTCACTCATATCTTGGGTCTTCCGGTGTTTTGTTCAGTTTTGAGGTTTTGGGGGTTTTTTTGGCAAGACAGGTTGTGCAACATAAATATTTACATGTTTCATTCTTTCATAGCATTCTGAATAACACAAACAAAGATACTGTGCATATTACTAAAATTTTTCCTTTTATCTCTCTCCGAAGGTCTTTTCTACAGAGTCTTTCAGTGAGAGATGTTCTCAGAAGGGCTTAGGCATTTGAAATATTGTTTGAATACCAATTTCCATTTAATAAATGGAATACTAAGCACTGATTAACTTACAGGCCAGACCATGTCTGGAAGGCTGCAGATTTTGGATGTAAATGTGTGTGAGATGGCTTGATACCTTATTGCTGACTGGTGTCCTTAGAGGACTTGGCAGTAGTATTCTTTCCTTCTCATCAAATGCACATGCAAAGGAGTAACATCTCCTTCTTAGCCACTGAAGGGATGCTACCTTCCACAGGAACGGCTTTTCTTGGTTGTTCATTATCCTAGTTTTAAACGTCTTTTTTTCACTTTTGAAGAAACTGGTACCTTATCCACTGGGACACCAGTGTAGGTTAAAGCACAGTGTTTAATCACAGGAGCACAGGCTGATCAGCTCTTGCACAGGATTTGAGGAGAGTGAAAGTACTGTGCATATAATCTCCTTTTGTGCATCCACAAGAGTGAGGCTCAAGTGGATTATAACACCTCTAGGTGTAGAGCACCCGGAGGATTGCTGAAGCTGCAGCAATCTACACATTTCTAGGAATGACTGTTCAGTGTGTAAAGGGTTGTTCATAAAAGTCTTACATTTTCCTTCCTTTCATTTCCTAAACAATGTGGCACAGCTCTTTGGGAACTGAGTCATCCTGAAAGTTTGGAGCAGGCAGTGAATCTGTAGTATAGATGTCCTAAATAGACTTGAGTTTAAAAAGGCTTGAGACCTCTTAACCTGATGATGTTAATCCTGTGTTTAGTAAAGCTAATGTATAGCTTCTCTGCTTGTGAGTACAGGTTTTGCTTGTGAAATTTTTTCTAAATATTGAAATGTAAGTCTGAATACAGAAAGTGAGGTACAAATTTTTATGTGTTAATGTATGTAAGTGTCAGAAAGCAAAGGTATGTTCCAAATAACATCGCGTCTCTGACTAATGCTTCCACTATTGTACAGTTCTTCAAAATATCTTACAGAAGATATAAATGGGAATTTTTCAGCTTTACTCTCCATGGTAAATATCTGGCATATTGCAAAGGCAGAATCATATGCATAAATTGCAATAATGTCTAACAGAAGAGTGAATGGTACAATTAGTTTGAATTATATCTAATCCTAATTCTTTCCATAGTATGTGGAAAAAAAATCTTTTGGTTAATTTTTGTTATATTTTTACTGGATTAAAGTTTCATTTAATATCTCAATGGTTTTTTTTCAGTTTTCACTTATGATTTGTGATCTTCTATCTTAATGTCTTCTTCAAAACAAGTAGTTGAGGTGTTCACTCTCACACACAAGATGTCTTTTCCATAATTCCTTCGGCTCTATCACAGCTAGGGGTTTTGGCATACAGTAAAAACTCTAAATGAAACTAAGTGAGCCACCTGTGTTTATTCTGCCTCCTTAAACTCAACCTTCACTATCCATCCAACATGACTTATTTTCTTTATAGATTTGACTAATCTTCTCATGCATGTGTATGTGAGTAATTAGGATTTCTTATAAAAGTTGTTAGTTGGCTGTGTTTGAATGGAAAAAATTATATCATTATTTCTTCCTGCACAAAGACTTACGTGATTGAAATTTGTTACATATAAATTATTTATTCATATTTAATTGTAAAATGGGTGCTTTTCTTCTCTTTCCCCTGGTGTGGGTCATCATCAGAAGTAGTGGTGAGGGATTTTCTGCCTTGGTAACAGAGGAAGCAAATGTTTTCCTGTCTCCTCTGCCTGCCAGGGCAGCAGCATCTGCCTGATTTCCCTGAGCTCCCTACCAGCAGCTCATATTCCAATTTCATATTGCAGTCAACAGCCTTCTGCTCCTCAGGGAGTGCAGCCCTGGCAGCAGAGGCTGCTTAGAAGAGATGTGCCCGTGTCCCTGTCCTGTCCCCAGCTGGCCCTGGGAGCCCCACTGCTGGCTGCCAGAGCAACAGGCAGCCAGAAGCTGCCAGCACAGCTGCTCTCTGTTCCCAGGGGACCCCCTTCTTCTGGGACTCATCAGTGAGTGTCTTGCCTACACTGTTAATCAGGACCCAAATTTTTCATAACATTCTCCCTCTCCTTGCTTTAAAAAAATAAAAAAATCCAACAGTGTGTGTGTGCAACACTGCAGATGTTGTTTGGGCTTGATGTTCAGATAGCATCAGTGTTTCTGTTTTGTTTATCTTCTGCCAGGGTAGCCCATGAGGACATTAGCAGAGACGGTGCTGGAGACACAGCTCCTAAGCCTGTCACTTTGTGTGTCAGTGGAAGCTGCACTGAAGGGACTTGTCAGAAGACAGCTAGCTCTGCGAATTAGTTTGTAACTGTTGGCTGCTTCAGAAAAAGGGAATTTTCTTCATTGCCAGATCCCACCTCATCAATATTTTATTGCTTTCACTCTCCCTGAGAAGCCAGAGTAGGCATAGTACATCTTTACCCATTTGCACAGTACATCAGAGAGTTTTAATGTCATTATACTGCCTAGAATGGAAGTTGCATTAAAAATGCTTTAGGAATTGGGCTTCCTGCATCTTTTTTAATGTTATTGCACTGGAAGGAATGATTGCAATTAGTAACAGATAGCATTAGGGGGAAAGCAAGAACTAATTTTCTTCTTTCACCAGAAGTAAATTAAAGAGGTCTTGTGTCTAAAAGTGCCACATGCAATGGAAAAGCTTACAAAACTTAAGCAGTTCTCAATTATATTTAAATACTTGGGCTTAGTTCAATTATATTTTCTATATGAAAAAAGAATAGTGTCTTATCCATTATTTAGATATGTTTCATTTGCTATGTCTGTTAATCTATTTTTGCATGGAGATAGAGCACATATTCAACATCTTGTTTCACATCTGTACAGGGCAGAAAGCAGATCTGGTGCCTCCTCAGATTACTAGTTTTTGTGACAGTAGAAATGGAGATAATGAATTTGGAGGATCCGGATTTCTTTTATAATTTGCTGTAATGGCCCCTTACAAAATTGCTGTGCTTCATTGCAGGAGGTAGGAAGCAATGACCTCTAATAGTAGAAAGAAAATCAAAGCTTGGTGATTCCCCTAAGAGATTACTCAGATTCTCTGTCTTTACTAACTAAGCAGCAGTTCCTGTAATCTATCTGAAATATTTCTCTCTTAAATAGTACACTAGGGACATGAAAAGTGGGTGTTCTTTGAATATTACTCTCTAATCCTACAACATATACAGACAAAGAGGAGAAGAAAATTCACTCTTTGTCCACCCACTTACACTTCTGGGTTTGGGGGTTTTTGTTATTGTTGTTTTGTTTGATTTGGCTTCTTAGCTTTTTTTTGGTGTTTTGTTTTGTTGTTTGGTTAGGTTTTTTGAGCTTTTTTACTACAATGTATTTGCTTGTGTTTATATATAGGGGGCTATTGCTGTCATGGCAAACCCGGAAATTATGTTAGATTCAGCTTGCACTTCCCCTGTGATTGCTTCAAAGCATGATGCTCTCCCTCTAAACAGGCTACAGTATCGTGTTCTTGGCTGCTCCTTGCTTCTTTACAACACTTAGTGTTGTTACCAAGACAAGGAATGTACTTGTTAGTCCTTAGAAATACGTAAAAAGACCCCACATACTCAGATAAATACAGCTACAACTTTAAAAATGCAATTAAGAACAATTGGGAAATACAGTTAACTATTCAAACCAAATTCATATTAGCAACATACCTTGCACAAGGAAACAAACTGACTTTGCAGTTATAGATTATGCTTATTCTAAAATGTGAATCATCTCATCACAGATAACTTTCAAGTCTTTGCCCTTAAAGACAAAGCAAAATACTGAACACCTCAGAGTCCAATGTATTTTTTGCACAAAGGTCTCATTGCTTTCATGGGCTGATCTAGCCAATTGTATTCATTTTCTCCATAAAATTTTGCTTTTTAGGATTTTGGTTTTTCCCCCCAGGAAGCAAAAACTCATATTTCCTATGGTTAGTGTTAGTCTGAAACAATCTGGTAGGCTGAGCCAGGCTCATACAACACTGACTATGCACTACCCTCAGCCTTATTGGTGTTGCTGTATCCATGCTGGCTTGTGCCATGCATGGATTCCAAACTGTCTGGTGAACAAAATCCTGGATGTCAGACATGTAGAATGATGCCTTTTCCCTTATCAGTTACCAGAGGTATTTGGAGAAGTAAACTGATATTTGAATTGCTGCCTTCTTCCAGGGCCATAGACTTTTTTCTTTTCCTCTGTCTGGATGCGTGTGTGTGAAGAACATTACTTAGTGTCTTGAACGTAATGAGAAAGAAGCTCTTCACTGTTGTAGACATCTGGGGCTCATCTGGTCCAGCCCCTTGGTAAACAAAACAAATTTCAAAATAAGGTCAGATTGCTCAGCTGAGCTGTGAGAACCTTCAAGGAGGTACTGGCTTGGGCAGTCTCTCCTCATGTTGATAACCCCAAAAGGATATTTTACCTCTGTACATTAGGAATTGTGCTTATTGCTACCTCCAGCCACTGTCTCTTGTCCTTTCACTGTGCCTCTGAGCAAACTCTGACATCTTTTCTAGAAGTTTCTTTTTTTTTGTGGAGCACATCAGTTACCTCCCACCTTTAACCTTCTTTAGTCTGCATAAACCAATCCCCTTATCTGCTCCTCATATGTCATATGTTCTTGTACTAAGCTTTTCACAGTCTTCCTAATACTGAAGTTAACTTCCACAGAGCAGATTAATGTGACTATTGCATTTCTGGATTCCTTTTTACTACTGATTTATCTAACAAAACCAAATTGTTGCAAAGAAATAGCATTTCTGTAACATTTAGTAATTACAATTCAGGTTCTAAAATGAAAAAAAAAACAGCCCTTCTGTTTTCTTAATTTTCCTTATGATTTTCTGCTTGTTTCCTCTGCATTATACATAGAGGTAATTGCCATGTCTGACCACCCAGCTTCATCAAGTCTCTGACGATACCATTCAGTCTTGTTCTGCCTGTGATAACTGTGTCACCTAAATTCCGCCCAGTCAGGCTGAGTGGCTGAACTAGACAAAAGGCTTGAGTACATTTTGAGGACCAGCGTCTCCTAAGGCCTGCTTCTTTTGAGCACAGAAGTGTGGGTATTGGCAGAGCATTCTGTATCGGTTTATTGGTACAACTGCTATCAGGTCACAGTATTCCTTGTGGTTTTCATAATGAGCCAGTGGCCAATCTGCCTCAGACAATAACCTGGTTCACCTTTGAATTATACATGCAGTCTCTGAGGGAAGTGTGTTAACTGTAATTAGAGCAGATCCTGAGTGTACCATACAGAATTCTACAAGATCTTATATGCAACTTTATTGAATTTAATATGAATTTGTACAGAGGAAATCAGGCAAAAAGTACCATCCTGATTTTTAAATTTGCATCAGTTTGTAGAATATATGGTAGGAAAAATGTCCTTTCTTCTATAGATTCCCCAATTTTCCCAGGTGACAGACACTCTTATAAGATAGCCACCAATAAAACATTTTATCATTAGATTTTCATTTTTAGCAGTGGGAAGGACAAAAATAGAAATGCCAACAGTAGTAGTTTGTCTCAAATTCAGTTTAGAGCATTACAGAACTATTATCAATTTACACATTCTTGTCAGCTGCTTCCTATTTGGTTTCCTCTTTTATAGTACTTCTAAATCAGTTAAAAAAATTAATAGTATTTAAATGTGGTGTGGGTGTATGTAAGTTCTGTGATACAGAAAATGTGATATTCCTGGCTATGTATGTATTATATATATATCTATATATATATAGATATATACACACACACACACAACATTGTAACAAGCCAACCTGCATTAGTTGCCGGGAATAGAGCATAGCAAAGTACTAAACAGAAGTTTCTTGCTTTCCTTATCTTTTCCTTACCTCCCATGACCAACAGAGCTGGAGAAATCACTTATGACAATGTGTACCAACACAAGACACCATGGTTTGGCTGTTTGTCTAATTTGTCCTTAAACAGAATTGAATAAAATGCTTTCATCCCCAAGCCAAAGTCAGTAGCTCTCTCATGTTTGTGCATACACAGATCACTTTGGTAATAATCACAGTCCCAGCATGAATTCGTTATTCTACCCATAAGGAAAAATCCTAAGCTTTTGGAGTTTGGAGATTTCTCCCACTAGATTCAATTCTCAAGGATAACTTAATTGCCTATGCAAAATTTATGACAGCAGAAATTAATTTCCATGTCTGTGGCTAACAGTGATCCTATTCCTTCTTGTGTTTGCAAAACATGGGAGAAAAAAAAAAATTCACATTGGCTGGCCACATGAAATTATTCTGATTTTTTTTAATTCTAAAAGACAGTGCTTTTATGGCAAAAAAAAAAAAAAGGTGGAACAGAAAGAGGTGAACCATGCCTAAGCTGCTGGGTTTTGAGATTTTAAGTTGAATTGGTCCAGCTCAACTGACCTAATGCAGCTGAAAATATTCTCAGCAAGAGCTTAAATATGAACTGGAAATAGCACAATAAAGAACTGAAAGTTGTTCTTCTAATAAACATTACAGCTAAATCTTGTTTCCTTCTATTATGCCATTTAAAACCAGAGAAAAAAAATCCTTTAATAGATGACAACTTCTTTCCAATAGTGGATCTACAAAACATATATTGTTTATTTGCTAAGCCTGAAGAATGTTGCATAAGGCATAAAAGCAGTCTGTGCCTCAAAGAACATTTTAATCTAACAACACAGATGTTGAGTAGGCAAAACATGCCAGAGTCCCCAGCAGTAGATAATTGGTATTTTTAATGAAATTTCTCATTAATATAATTTGTTCACTGTTTCTGGGCTGAGTTAAAAAGGTCTTGACTAAATACTCACTGAGACAAGAGTCCATTTACTACACTGTATGAAAATATACTTAATATGAGAAGTGTTTACTAGGGTTTCATCTGGCATCATCAGATCAATGAGTGACTGGATTACTTCTTTGAAATAATGTGCTTTACTGAAGATACTAGATAATTCTTTGTACATGAAGAGGGAATGTTATTATGTGTTATAAATTTCAACAGTCCCTTCTTGCTATGATTTTTTCTTTCATATCTGCACTGTATAGGACTAAGAATACTATTTGAAGTAGAGAAACTACCTGTTGGCTTCCTGTAGATACAGATGTTTGGGATACTAATCCAAAACAGAATCTGTCTAACTGCCTTGAAAATCTAGGCTCTGTTAGGCAGAGATGTACAACACTTGCAGCTGCAGTCGAGGGAAAGGTATGTTTTAAATAGCAAAGCTCTCTCTGTGATGTCAAGTGTTCTAAAAACAAAATATAAAACAAACCTCATAGTGTTTGCTCTTTTGGGTGCCCAAAATAAAATGTATGTTGGCATGAATCTGTCTCTGGCAGACAGATCATGCAACTGCTGATTTCACAAGTCTTGTGAAAATTGATTATCTGTGAAGTTCTCAGACATCAGCAAAGATAGTTGCAGAACATCATTAGCATAGACTGCTCCTCATTTATAGTCTTATGCAAGAGAGAAGAAAATGGATATCTACTTATTTCCATAAACAGTTCTTGTGCATATAACTGAGAAATAGCTGTGTGCTAAAAGGCTGAATTTTCACGTAACTGGAACTTGCCAATAGTTACTTTAAAGTTATTCATTGCATTTTCCTGCTCATGTATGAAGAACTATCCTTGGCTGCTGGTGTAGAATTGTCTTCTGACTTTCTCTCCTAAAAATCTTTAGAACTCTAAGGATTAGGAGTCAAATGGATACTGAAAACCAGCAGCAAGTGATGGCTGGCAGGGATGGGGCAGAGTCTGTTCCATGCATTAGACAGATACTGTCAATGCAGCTTCCCCATGCCTGAGCTGAGAGCACAGGATGGTGGAGTTGGGACCTGGATTACTGCTTCAGATGTAAAAAAAAAAAAAAAAAAAAAAAAAAAAAAAGAAAAAGAAAAAAAAAAACCCCAACCAAACCCAACGCAAAAAAACACCAAACAAACAAACAAACAACCCCAAAACAAAACAACAAAAGAAAATAAAGCAAAACAACAAGAAAAAGCCCAGTAGTACCAGGAAGTTGGATTGAGTTGTATCCTCCCCACCAAGACTAAGAAATTTTTTTTCATATATATGTGAGTGATGTTCTGGATTCTCACCTTGCTCTCAGGATTCATGCCCACTGAAACTGCTGCAACAGTGAGAAAGCTTGTTTCATCCAGCATGAAAGCAGCAGCACCGGGGCAGCACAACATTAGCAGTGACTGGCATGAAGGGGGATCATAAACACATGCATAAGGCTTGTTCTGAATGCACAGGACTTGATGGGTTTAGTATTGGTCAGTGAATTTTATAATGTAATACAGGAGCTCACCTACAGGACAAGTAAATTCTTTAGTTTAAGTAGTGGAAATGCAGCTTCCTTAGGCCATGGCAGAATACTTGCCTTCTCAGTGTGAGAAAGGGTAAAGTGCTAAATACGCTAATGACAGGTATTCCTTTTCTAATTTTGTTGTTTTGGTTTTTTCTTCTTTTTGTGGATTTATATGATAAAGGTGATGGCAGTAATCAGTTTTTCCTTTGAGCAAAATACTACTTTTCATGGCTCTTTATTTTTTTTTTTTATCAAGAGACATAGAGAGCTATAGAAAACAATACAATTTTTCTTCCTTCCTGAAAATATAAGATACTAGCCTTCAGAAATAACAAAATGTCTTCTAAAACTTAATTTTTGAATGGGAAATATCTTGTGCTTAAACATTGTGTAGTTAATTCAAAAGGAGTTAAAAGTACTTTGCTTTATGTAAAGCCATTCTTTATTACATTCTTGATAGGATTAAAATCAGCTGTAAGCAACAGTAATTTAATTAAATTTTTTTTAAGAATGTTAAGCCAGTGCTTGTGAATCACAATCTTTATACACACTCTGATCCTGCTTCTTTTCCAGTTCTGTTTTCATGCCTCCTACTAGTATCAAATTAAAAAGCCCTATACCAATATAGCCCTTTTAGAGGCTGGAAGTGAAACAGAACTCACTAAATACAAGGGTATTCATGTGCAGAAACAGAAAATATATTTATATCTCTTTCCATAACCTATGCATTCATTTCTGAATTCAATGTAGCAGTTTAGTTCGTGTCACAACTCAGTTTCTTGCTTATATTTTAGCACACTGAGGGGCTTTCTGATTATCTGCCTATGAGTTTCTCCTTTCCTCAGTTGGTAGGTGTATAATAATAATATTAAATTAAACTTCATGGTACCAGCCACAATGTTTAAGTTCTCAAATTGAAACACACGGCAATCCCATCTTGCGTTCAGCCAGTGGACGGGAGGTAAGACTGCTAGCAAATAGAAGATAGCACATATGCAGGTAATTTTTTTAATTATAGACAGTTATCAGATGCAAAATTAGGTTTCATTTAGGGGGCACACAAGGTGTATTTAGCACTGAGATTCCTTTTATTTCAATGAAGTAGTACTTTTGCGTGGAGAAGATGAGATGTCTTCAAGCTGACACACAAGTTTAACATAAAAGGTGTAAGCCAGCGCAGAGTGCATGTAAAGTTTGGGGCTGATACTTCAGTATACCATCCTTGTGTGAGTAATCTGCTTGACACCACAACATGTGCATAAACAAACAAGTTTTACAGCCAGGTTGAAATAATTCTAATGTTTTCTATAGATAGATCTGAGTCAAGATATCTCATACTTAGATCTGTAAGGACACAGAAATGTTATGTGTGCCTTGGAATCCTTGATTTGACTGGTGGTAGTGGCTTGTCATGTTGTTCACTTGTTGGGATCCTGCAGAAGCTAGGAAACACAGAAGGCAGTAACCACACTATCTATGGCAGTACTGTGCAGCTTCAACTGTTTCTTCTTTATAAATGATTGGGAATTTATCCTACTTTTTCTTAGGTTTGCTTTTTTGGTTGGTGGTTTTTGTTTTGTTTTGTTGGGATTTTTTTTTTTTTTTTGCTGGATTTTTTTTTGTCTGTTTGTTTTAGTTTGGGTTTGGGTTTTTTTGTTGTTGCTATTATTGTTGCTCCCAATGTTGAATTAGCAAGAAAATCTCATTGCCCAGGAGTTTGAAATTTCCAAAATTTGCATATGTTCTCCATGGAAACTTGCCATTTTAGGAAATCTCTGTTGTTCCATGAGAAAGAAAAACATTTTGCCTGATTTTAGGAAAAACAAGCTGGTCAAACTATTAGTGATTAACAGACCTTCAACCAGTTTGGACTTTTGCCTATATATGGTCTTATAGGTAAGGTAATTATTTGCATGTATCAAATGCAATGACTGTACCAGGGCAGATAATATCAGCCACTAGACCGCTAATTAATGTTGCATTGAAAATTATCATTTTAGACACATAATAGGATTTCTGTACTTTGAGAGAAGAGAAAGTGAACAGGAAATGGGGAAGTTTAAACAGCAGAGTCTTTCATTCACAGAAGACTAGTGTGAATAGGATATATTAATATTTTCATTTCAGAGCCAGCTTTGAGAAGTTGCTGTCAGTAAAAGTAGGGCTGGTAGTATTTTAGAATGAAATTTAAATAGAATTTTCTTTGGAAATGAGAACTACAAGGAAGCAGACTTATGTGCTTGGTATTTCTCTATGTTAGGTCTGTAACAAAAGGAGTAGTTAGTTCTACCCGTTTTCCTTAACCACTGGCTTCCTGCCCATTTTTCCTGGTTCTAGTTCCAATGAGTTTGGTCACTTACCCTACACAGCATTTCTCATTAACTGGGGTGTTTAACCCAGTCATCATCACTATCACTGAATAATACCTGCAGGGTCCTTGCCAGGAAAGGCTTGGTCATGTTTTAAGCCACAGTTAATTGCTTAAAGCAGACATAGAATGTGTTTGCTGTAAGCAGGAAGTAGGGGAAGACACCAAATGCTGAAGGACAGTGCTGGCTACTTGAGACCATCATAAGAGTTTTGTCTTTATATGTGGTACATCTCTTATGGTCCTAAATGAATTGTGAGAGCTTTTGACACACAGAAAACTATTATGGAGTTTGGCTTCACATCCCTTTATTTTGCTTATTGATAATGATTTCCTTCTTGCATGCAGGATGCAGTAAGTGGGAATACCTGTGATTCTAACAGACTAACACTGTTGAAGTCAGTTTTCCTGTAAATGGCTGCAGTACTCTCAAAAGCCTTTTCCATTTTACAATACTGGGGGAAAGCAAGAGGAAAATGTTGTATTCATGTAGATTTTCCAAAGACAGATCAGGCCCCATGATCAGTCGTTTCCATGTCAGCTGCTTGGCATGTAGATTTGCCATGCCCAGACACATGCAGAATAGGGTTCCTTGACGAAGGGAAGAGTTAGAAATGGGGTTTAATGAGAAGACGAAGCAGAACACATCAGATATGTGTCCTGACCATGCCTGTTTGCACTTGGATGGTCCCTTTCATGCCCCCCACCCTCACCCCCCATTTTTTTGGCTGTACAGCATGCTTTTTTGGCTCTCCTCCATGCTTATTTCCCCCCCTCCAACCAGGTCCCTCCTGGTCCTTCTGCTGAACATCCCATTAAAAAATCTTTTACAAGCCCAAAACATTCTTCCCAACATGAAGTCCCACGGCTCTGTTGTCCACAGCCCCAGAGCCTCCCAGTGTGAGGATGCAGTGACAATGGATCTCAGGAGTGTTGGTGGGGCAGGCTGCTCTCCTGCTCCCACTTGAGGAGCCCAATCAGCAGAGGTCACCATGAATCCCCACCTGATTTTCCCTTGTCTTCTTTGTTTGTGGAGAACAGTTACAGAAACAAAACCTGGATTCTTTAGAAAAAATACATTTCATTGAAAACCCAGATAAATAATGGACTAGTAGCATGTGAGAAGCTCTAAAAATATCTGAAAACTAGGGCTTGAGACAGAGCGGGGTGTGGGTTTTGATACTGCAAGGTCTGACTCCTGCTTAGGGACCACCTGCAGCTGATTTGCCATCCAAGACTCTCCTTGAGAGCCCTCCAAGAGAGCCCCAATCTAATGTGAAATCACTTAGAAATTTCCTCAGACAAGTTCTCCAGTAAGGTCCAGTAAGTGTTGGTAAATCTCACAAAAATTCTACACTGGCATTGTGACCAGTATGTTTCCAAGACAGTTTAGTGAAATTACTGAATTGAATATGACAGAGATTTTGATTTTCAGTTGTCAAATGAATATTTCATTTGATAGCCATCAGATATTAAAAAAACCTCTATGAGCATTAGTTCATGAAACATTATATTTCTAGTTTTTTATATTTACCCTGACTAAAAGTGGGACTGTCTGCTGTCCAAAAATGCATGTTAATTGCAGGAAAGTACAGTAGTAGTCATAGCGCTGACAAGAGTACTCAAAGAGTCCTGAAAAGTACTTCAGCAGTAGTAGAGTAGGGTAGTTTTAGGTTTGACACAAGCAGGGCACTATTGTGTGGATGTGGAGGCATTGACACAGGTTGCCCAGGGAGACTGTGAATGCCATATCCCTGGAGAAGTGTTCTAGGCCAGGTTGGACAGGGCTTTGAGAAGCCTGGTCTTAGAGGAAAGTGTGCCTGAACTTGACAGGGAGGTTGGAACCAGAGGATCTCCAAGGTTGCTTACAACCCAAACCCTTCTGTAATTCCATACTATAAAACAATATGCTACCACAGCATCGTAAAAATTGCATTTCCTAGATTATGTATGTGTTGGTAACAGTATTTTCACAGTGCTCCTCAGCCACAGTTCTTCTCTTTTATTAGTTCTTAATATTTTATCTCCTAGCAATAAAAAGTGTGGTTTCATTTTACTAATGATTTGCAGATTGGAAAACTGAGGCAAAGTCCAGCAAGCACTAAGATTATTCAGGAATTTGTTGGCAGAGCAGCACTTTCAGCCTTCAGTCATCCCTCTGAAGGTTCAGCCATGCTGTAATTTAGTTACAATGACAGAAAAATCCAGAATTTCCTTTTGCCAGAAACACAGTTAATGTAACAAGGTTTAAGTCGAGAGTGACATCCAGTGGTCATACCCATTTTATTTCTGACTTTTCAATTCTCTGGGCAAGCAGCAGTAATCCAAATATAGACTAGACTAATTTAGCGTTTTTGGTTTTTTTTCCTCAGCATCTTCTGTGGAAAAACAGATCTTGAAAAATGTGCATTGCTCAAAAAAACTGTTCAGTGTCTATGAAACCATTTTGGCATCAGGGCTGCTTTGAAATTCCTTGGTTGCAATTATTGCTTTATGTCTTTGCTGATTATAATTTATAGATTGTATTTTTGGATTGATGATCAAAGGCTCACAGGGCTAAGATCCTTTCACAGGCTGACTCAGACCTGCTGAAAGCTTGCAGAATGAGATATGTAACTGTGTGTCTGTGAACATCTTTATGTGCATATTCTAGTAGTGGTCTTTGATGCTTTGCCCTTTCTAGTTTATTACAGACTTTAGGAGAGAAATTCCCTTAAGGGATACTGAAACATGTGACCAAATGTGTCCACAATGAATCCACTCTCTTGTGAGTATAATGTCTAAACTCTTTGAGGAGCATCTCATGGAATGGCCATCCATAGAGTAGAAACGCATTTCTGTCAAACAGGCTATTTATTCCTTTAAATGTCATTAAATACTACTTTCTTCTAATCAGATCTAGTTGTTGCCATGTGTATCTCGTAACATCACAGTGGTTTTACCCTTATCAAAAGGAGCCAATCTCCACAGATCCCATACATAGCAAAACCTGCTTATCAATTAATGTTAAAATCAGGCAAAGTGATGACAACAGGGGAATACAGGGGGACAAGACTTATAATAAATTGTTACACATGGATAATAATCTTGTATTTTTTGGGAGTAAACTGATGACTGAAAATGTACATGCTAAGAGAGGAAACTGTTATAGAAATGAAAAGTAGGAACTCTGGTGTGTTTAGAACAAGAGAAAAGCTGATATTATCTCTCCCAAAGAAACATCACCAAGCTGTGTATTCTCAATATGACAGTTGCATTTCGTGCCTTTTTATTTTTTGTCCCACAGCTGCTAATTAATGTATAAATTGCTGCCTGTCACCAGGCTGACCTTACAAAGACACCTGATATGTATTCCTGTTAAAGAAACTATTTGTCAATTTTATAATTCATTTTATATCTAGTCAATTAATATGGGGTCATTCAATTAACTAGGTCTGAACTAAAAGATAACTGAATGAAATTATTTAAATAAGCTATTTTATTTTAGCAACTGGTCTGAAATGAGATCAGTGATGTGATATATAATTTGAAAAGAAAGAGGTACATCTGTTTGAGATATTACTTTCCTAAAACACTACTGTTTTAATTAGGTATATAGAAAAGAATTCTTCTAGGCAAGACTAGCAGATAAATATAAAAAATTCATTTTTTACTGTAGTGAAATCAAACTTCATATAAACAGAATTCTAAGCTTGGACACCCATGTTACTAATGTATCTAAATTAATATTCAGAGTGTGCAGTTAAAGGTATTTGTGTAGTTTATTTTTGTTTCTTGTAGTTCTGTGGAGAACTGTAAGAACACTTTTTTTTTTCCTAACTCAGTTTAAAGGAATTTATTTTTGGTTTTCTTCAGAACAGTTGGAGTGCCAATTTTCTTTTCCTGTTTTGGGTAAGCTGCCTTTTTGGCAAGGCAAGAAATGGCTATTGCACATTAATTTTGAATATTAAATTTGCGTGTCTGTTTGTTTTTTATCTTTTGGACTGGTAAAATGGTCCACAATGGTTATAACAAAAATTATTGCCTTGTGTATGGTTCACTAAAATAACAGATCCATATTTCTGGCCATGCTTTACCAATTATTTTGTCTTACATACATGCCTAGAAAAATCAGTGCCCTTATTTTTGGAGGGAGGTAATGCCCTCAGGAAAGTACAAAAAACAATTTTAGTCTCCTGTTTTTGTCATACAGAAAATTGAAAAACATCACATGGTGAGCACTGATTATTATTTCTGACTGCAAGCCCAATCTAATCTTCCAGACTAAAATTTTTTCTCATTACATTTTGTGGCAAAATAGTCATGTTTCATTTAAGGCAGTAATAATGTAAGCCTAATAATTGCCATGACAGAAATGTAGTGTTGCATGCAATATTCTGTGTTTGTAGAGAACCTTTTATCCTGAAAAATGTCAGTGCGTTTTCCAAACTAAGTATGTACTAAGGCTATATTTATCTCTGGAAGGGGAAAATACCCATCACCTGTCATTACTAGCACAAATCAAAAGTCAACTCACTACAGCTATGCAAAACACATAGGGTCTTAGCACTGAGGGTGCTAAGACAAAATTACATTGTATGGCATGTTGCATAGCCAAGGAAATGATGTTTGACTTAGGAGTACTAAGTAAATAGAATATGAATAAAAAAAAATTATTATAGACATTTTTAATGTTTGGTATGAGTAGACATAGGATTTCATGGCGAGACTAATAATTCCATTATTAATGTAAGTGAAGATGTTAGTTATACACAATGTGAACTCAGCATTTTTTGGGCTGAATATTATGCATTGAAAGTCAGTGGGATATATTCAAAGCCTTCCTTTCTAGGATGTCCTTCACCATCAATTAAAGAGGCTTAAAAATTCCAACTGAAACACAGGTAAATAATTGCACTCCTTGGTGAGGAAGCTGTTCTTGTTTCCAATGCCAAAAATAGCAATCCAGGCAAAGCTTGAATTTAAAGATACCCCTTTCTTCACTTGGTATATGCAAGGTCAATTACAGAAGGCAAAGTGTAACTGCATGGACGTGCAAAGTTTCTCTTTGTGGAGCTGAAACTCCTCAGGTTTCATGCCTGTTTTTCCTGTAAGCCTCAAAAGGATGTAACAACCCCCTCCCTTTTAGCTTATTCACTCCCTCTCTAGGTCAGCCTTTGCCTGCCTGAAGTCCTCATGTAAGAGTCTCCTCCAGTACACTTCTAGTATGGTTAACTTTGTAGTTGGTATTACTTCTCCAGTGACTTTCTAATCTCACTTCAGCTTCCGTAACCACACTCCAGTGGCTTCACGGAGATAGCTGTGATACTGTTTCCTTGTCTTCATTATTCATCTGAAGTGGTTTGGGTTGTGTTTGTGTGAGTGTAGAGTGTGGATCTGCTGGTTTCATAAGGCTCAAATAATTTAACTCATGAGCTTATATAAAAGTGGGGAAGGGACAACTGAGTCTTGAGTAAGCTTAAATTGTACAGCCAGTAGTCTCCTGCATAACATATAGGAACTGTCAGGAGGGGATCCTTCAATGGACTCTGTGGTAGCTAGGAGTCTGTTCTAAAATTCATATTAGCATGCATTGATTGCATGGTGCAGTATGGATTTAAGATGGAGAGATAAAATATTCACTCATCTATCAGGGCCATAATGAAATACTGTTATCATCTAGATATATTAGGTTTGCATGGCAAGATTTTTGCAGCAGGGCAGCCAGTGGGGTGGCTGCTGTGAGAGGATGCTAGAGGCTTTCCCCACGTGCCCTAGAGTGAGTGCCAGCTGGCTCCAAGACAGACCCACTGCTGGCCAAGGCAGAGCCCATCAGCAACAGCGGTAGCACCTCTGGGATAATGTATTTAACAAGAAAAAACATGGCAGTGCAACAGCAGCCAAAGGCGAGGAAGGACAATGTGGGAGGGAAAGAACTCTGCAGACACCCAGGTCAGTGGAGAAGGACAGGCAGAGATTCCCCTGCAGCCCATGGGGCAGACCACGGTGAGGCAGCTGTGCCTCTGCAGCCATGGAGGTCCCTGGTGAAGACCACATCCAACTGCAGCCACGCAGAACCTCACACTGGAGCAGCAGGGTGCCTCAAGAAGGCTGTGATCCCGTGGGAGGCCCATGCTGGAGCAGACTCCTGTCAGGACCCGTGGTCCTGCAGAGGAGCCCATGCTGGAGCAGGGCTGGCAGGACTTGTGACACTGCGGGGGACCATGCTGGAGCGGCCTGAAGGACTGATGCCACGGGAGGGGACCCACGCTGGGGCAGTTTGGGAAAAACTGCAGGGAAGGACTCCATTTGAGACGTTCCTGGAGGACTGTCTCCTGTGGGAGGAGTCCCATGCTGGAGCAGGGGAGGAGTGTGAGGAGTCCTCCCCGAGGAGGAAGGAGCAGCAGACGCAATGTGATGAGGTGACCACAGTCCTCTCCGTCTTTTTGTACCACTGGGGGCAGGATGTGGAAAAAACTGGGAGTGAAATTTAGCCTGGGACAAAAGGAAGGGTGAGGGGAAGGTGTTTGAAGTTTTATTTTTAATTCTCATTATCCTACTCTGGTTTGAGAAAATATAGATTAATTTCCCCAAGCTGAGTCTGTTTTGCCCCAACAGTAATTGGTGACTGATCTCTCCTGGTCCTTGTCTTGCCCCATGAGACTTTTGTTGCATTTTTCCTTTCCTGCCCAGCTGAGGAGGGGAGTGATAGAGTGGCTTTGGTGGGCATTTGGCTTCCAGCCAGGACCAAACCATCATACTAGCAAAAAAAGAAAACAGAGCATCTGTTTCTGACACATTCTTTGTATAATATTGCTGAAAGCACTGGATAGATGCCTACTCTTCTCCTAAGGAGAAGCTGTTTATGTCTGAGCTTATATTAGACAGCTGAAGAAAAGAAAGCAAATCGCTGCATTTGCTAACTAGTTTCTTCATACAAATACAGGAAAATGAAATATTAATAGTTAAATTAGTTAAATAAACAGAGATAGTTCCATTCTGTAATAGTTAATCAGGGTTAATATTAGCTTTCAAAAAATCAGATCTGTGGTCTTGAGTCTGCTTAATTACCTGTCCCTCAAATATTCATATGCTAGTGACAGGAGACCTTACATTTTTTTTCTGGTAATTTTATATCAGATTAACAATGAAGGCAGAGAAGAGGCATAATCAAAGGCTGTAGTTCTTGTGACCTGGAGAATGGATGAGAGACAGTACATAGCTTTTGTTCTACTCATTAATTTCATGTAATCTGTTACTAAAAATTAAAAAAGACAATAGTTTCTTGCATTTGAGTTATACATATAACGCATAACTGCATCTTACATATATCTTACACCTGAGTTATTCAATATATAATTGAATGTGCAGGGAGTGTGCAGCCGCCTTTTAAAAAATGATCAAATTTCAAGACCAGTGTTGCCACAATTGTTAAAAAGCTTCCAGCACTTCTGCTGTAAAATTATTTCTTTTCATCAATAGTATTTCTACCAGAGTAACATCAAGAGGTTATGCAGTGTTTAGTAAAAATGAAAATTAAGAGAAATTATTTGCAATGAAAAGAAGATTAGTGTGGTCATATTGCAGATGTTTGAAGTGTTGCATTGCGCATACAGATAAATAAATTACCCCTCTTCCTTCTGGTTTAATAATTTTAGATCCATCTGAGATAACAGCATGTTATTTGTTTTGGTGTTATTACACTGATCTCATCACAACTGCTGTTATTTACCAGTTTTATTTCAGCTCTGGAGGAAGTAATGGACATTGGCATAGAAAATGCTTTCTCTGGACATAGATATCTAATCAGTTGATACAGGTGTGAGTTTTTTGAAGTAGATCTGATCCTGCTATAGTCTTTTCAACATCAGTGTTACCATTCTTTATGGCCATGCATGGGTGATCTCCGGAGGGCCTGGTAACCTGGTGAACTCTGTGATACGACAGTGTTAAAGCAAGAACACACCCTTCAGTGATCACACCACTGCTGGCTGCTGCTTTACCCCTTTGTGGTCAGGCTCACCTCATCTCTTCACGCAAGCACAAGACCACTTTGATGTATCTCTTCCATATTTGTTACCCATCAGTGCGCAAATGTGCAACTACTGAAGCTAGATGCAAATGAGTACTGAGTTGTTTGTTGGAGCAGGAGCAAAAATGCAACACTGAAAACAAAAGTAGAGAATGCACAATGAAGTTAAATAGATCAGTTCAGTCATGGAGAAGTACACATTGCATATAAAAGCCAGATTTTTCTTTATTTTCAAAGAGTTATTAAGATACCTGTATAGCAATTTTGAGTAACGTAAGTTGGGATTTTGTATGTTTTATTTAAAAAATATTTTTCTTAAGCTTTTAGATAGTGATCATATTTTAATGGGGGAATAGTTTCATATTTCCTTCATTCTATTTTCTTCAAATTTTCTTCCCTCCCTCCCTCCTTTCTTTCCCTCTTCCCCTTCATCTTCTTTCCATCCTTCCTTGAATGTACATGTGTGTTGATGGCTCTTTACAAATCCATGTGTTATGACTTTCATTACTTCATGAGGTCTGAAGAAAACAATCTTTTTCAAAATAGATGTGATGCATTAAGATACCTTCAGGTATCTTCATCCTAACAGTACACTTTGTTTAGCACAAACCATATTGGCACATGAAGGTGTTCTCGAAAAGGTACAGTGCTAGACAGTAAAACTACACTTGAAGAAACAAATAAAAATGGGAATGAGGTTATTCACCCACCTGACCAGCAATTCAGCCTCTGTGGTTTGCCTCTGAACTCCTCTTTCTTCATCACAAGGGACACTGTTACAAGTGATCTTCCTTTGAAAATGTCCTTTACTATTTCTTAGCTTATTATTAGATATTTTAGAGCTCAGAATTAATTATTGCCAGATGGGAAGGCTTTTAGGACTAATACAAGTCCAAGCCTCTCTTATATTTCCATTAAATATTTTAGTATGAATAGATCCCAGTTAAGGGACTGGTTACTGTGGTCAGTCCCACAGTTCACAGGGTGTTGTAACACTGCTCAGGTGAAATAAGCAAAAAGCTCTAAGCAATAAGCTTATATGAAAAACTGAGCTAGAGCTAAAAATATCACAGATCAGCGATCACAGTAAGTTGAAGGAGAAATTGAAATCTTTGTACAAAGACCCCTTGGGCAGAGTCAGAACCAGCATCAAGATCTCTCGATTTCTCCAGCACTGTGCTAATTGGCTGAGGTATAAAACTTTTGAATGTCTACAAGAAGAATATTCTTCTTCTTCTGTGTGAGAATGATAAGCAGCAGCAGTTAAAAAGGAAATTATATTAAAAGTAGGACAACTATAAAATTGTTTTTCTTTATGGATCCCTCAAGCTTGTGATAGACAGTAGTTTAATAGGTCACTCAGGAGCATCTTCCAGAGCAGTGTGGTTTAGATAACTTTGCTTAGAGACATTCATGGTCTCTTTCATTAAATTATAATTTTATTATTCTTTTAACTCATCCATCTTTAATTATTTCATTTAACGTACTGTATCAAAGTGGTTTACGGTTTAAATAATACTAGCTGGAGGAGGTAATTTTTTTTACACTTGCAGTGAAATTATGAATTCTTAATTGCTTTTATGAGAAATAGGGAATTGCTGTCTCAGGGCCTTCTCAACAATGTTCATAATAATGTTTGGTGGTTTATCTTTTTTTCCCTCTCCCCCCTTTATTTGGGGAAACTGTCTTATCTCCTCTACTGGGTAGTACTATACAAGTATTTCATAACTGTAGTCACCTTTGTTGTCATTTATCATTATCATCTTTGTTTTTATTATTATATATTTCTAAAAAAATTACTAAATAGAGCTATATAACTTTTATGTTTTACACTCAGATTCTTTCTCAACGACTTATAAGATTCTATTTGACTTGCTGGTAATACTTGTCTTCTGGAAAGCCTGAGTCAGAGGCATTTGTGCTTTCCTTCTTACTACCAATTTATTCAGTGTTGCATGAAGTCTGTATTCCCTGGATACGTTTAGGAACTGTGTGTTCAAAGTAATTCTGTGTGGAGTAGCATCCCATTTCCGGGTCATTTCACAGTAGGTTTTGCAACGCCTGTAACCTTTCCCACATTGTGGAATCTGCTTAATAGCTCGACACGGGATGTGGAGACTCCCTTCCTTCCATTACGTGATGGCTTCACAGCAGACTTCCCACAATATTCCTAGACACTATCTGCTCACCTACATGCTCATTGGATCTGTCACAAAACTCTACCATATTTTTGAGTTATTTTTATCTGCAGAGCTGTATTGATGACTCTCCAATAGATTGTCTTCATCCTTTTACCTTCTTTATTTCATCATTGTACTTTACACTAGTTGCCTTGGTAGACATCACAAACACACCTCTTTTGACTTTTCATATAATTGCCAGGCACGATTTTGTAATCTTGTGCTGTTAGCACTGGGCCAGGATTTTCCTCTCTGATCACTTTATCAGAGAGGCTGAGGGTACCAGTTCATAATACATAGGAAATACAATCAGATATTATATATGCAAGGTGTTTGTTTTACTAGAGTAGTACTTGGTGATTATTTCCTTTAGCTGTCTTAGTTGTCAGTGTTGTTTCATGCATTATTGTTATATCAAAAGCCACACTAGCCAACAACGCACAGTCTACACCTCCCTCTCAATATGACACATAGATATTTGATATATAAAAAAACAAGAATAAATGCAAATTAGAGTTTTCTCTGTTTATTTAGTATCAGCAGTATTGTGCATCAAAACCTTTGGCTTATGAACAGACAGGAGATAACATAAAGATAAGAGCATTTCCAGAAGGCTGCGATGCAACTTTTTGATGAAGGAACCAGCAGTATGCATGTTACGTGGGATTGTCTTTAAATATTGCCATAACAAAGTTCAAAGGCTTTGCAGAGATTCAATTAATCTTCATTAAATAACTTCCAACTCTAGGTGTTTGATAACACCTATAGCATGTCAAATGCTTACTGTAAGTACACAACCATTCTTTCAGCTGTAGGTACTGCAGATTTTAATTGCAGTTAGGAAAGTTGTCCAGTACAGTTCTTCAAAACTCTGATTAATTTTTTTTTCATGGATTTTTTCCTACATTTTTGTATTCGGCACGTACTCATAGCTAATATACAAAGTGAGTGACTGCATCTGCTACAGCCAATTTTAACAGGAATAAAGCCAGGTTCTGAAATTGCAAGGCAGCATCTCTGATTTTAGGTAAAAATTGAAAATTTTATTTCTTATGGTCGTAGTCACAAGACCCTCAAGAATACTCATCATAAGACTGTAGTCTTAGTATCAGGACCCAGGTTTTTCTCAGAAAAATCTATGAACTTTCAACCTGCTGAAGTCAATAATTGTGAATTACACTGTGGCCCCCTTAATTTGGTTAGTTAACAGGGGAATTTGAATTGCCTCCATGATGTTTGACAATTAATTCTAGAGAATCTTTTGATTTAAATAGTAGGAGGACTTGCAGAGAAGGAATTTACATGTCACAGGAGAGGACTGTTAAGTGGTTGTCCTGATCTTTGTGTGTAACTCCTGTTACGACATCTTGCATAATTAGCATAAATTTCTACATACAAAATAGAGTTTTACAAAGATCCACAATAACTATAAAAATAGAAGCCAGTTATTTATCTTGTTAACTTTATTGTGACAGATACTTGCTAAACTTTCTAATTTCAAATTTCCTTTGGAGTATCTTGTTTTACATTTCTGTAATGATCTTTAAGCAACCTTGCTCTTACATCTTTGCCCATTTAAGATATAGTACTCTGTTTCTTTGCACTCTTCCTCTCAAGAACCACCTACTGCAGTATGGTTTACATGAACGTTGTTTATCCGTGAATCCAAAATTAAATGTGTGCTACGGCATTGTTACGGCTTATGCAGCCATTGGGTTTTGGTCGTGTTTCTGTTTCTGTGCTGGCTTCTAAATGCTTTAATGGTAATATTTAAATGTAGAAAGCCCTGACTGTTTTCAAACCCTGAGTCCTAAAAATACCCCTCTCTCTGCATGGGGCACCAGTGCATTTTCAGTCAGTATAGAGATTGAGCAATTTCCACTTCTGTTTTACAAAAAAGAAGAGAAGATCAGTGCCTCTGAGCTCTCTGCACTTACAGTGCTTCCAGGGCACTTCAAGTACAAAAATGGTGAAAGCAGCTGAGCAAAAGTTATCTGTTCTCCCTTACTGGTGCAAGAGTTATTTGAGGTGGCTCAGTTGAGTCTGATGATTAATTGATAAAATTTTATCCTCTTCTTAGCTCAAGCCCTTGCAAGGCTAACTCAGCATTCTCTACAAGATCAGTCAGGCCCAGTCATCTACAGGAAAACACTCCACAGATGGAGAAGAGAGATTTTGTGCTCTGGTCTGAAGGGTTGTCATTTTGGGCATGGTGAAGATGAAGAATCTAAACTGTGTTAGATCAGACAGAACAGGGAGATGGGGCCTATATCTAGAATGCTGCCTTTTTGGGGTTTGTTGGGTCTTTCTGGTTTGGGTTTGTTTTGGTTTTGGTTTTTTTCTGGCATATTTTTGGTTGGGTTTTTTGGTTTTTAATTTGTTTTATTGTTTGGGGTTTTTTACTGCTGGTGGTGGTGGTTTCTTGAAGTTTTTTTGTGCTCTTTTGGGGAAGAGGGACTGGGGGGGGGGGACACGGCAGAACAATATCAGTAAATTTTTGGAATTTCTTTAAAATTATCATCTGGAGTGCCATATCTAATTTTCTGAGGCAATGCATGTTCGTACCACACACTGACTAACTCTTTTAAAAAGGTATTTTTCAAAAACTATTTTTTAAGTTTTAAACTTTATTTCTCAGAAAACAACATACTATTTCAGTATTAATGCCTGAATATAAACACTTTAACCTCTCAGAATTGCAAAACACACACAAAAAATGTGTGTTCTATTTCCCTCATTTGTGTTCTATTTCCCTTATTTTCCTTCCCTACCCCCCCTCCTATTACCACTGCACCTTCATCCTCATAGATTTTACTCACTATATCTCTGTTCACTGAGTGTATAAACTAACATTTCACTCTTTCTCATTCCTTTGTAAACAAAGGGTCCTGGACCCTGACCCCACATGCAAATACAGCTCTTTCATTTGAGTCTTCCTCTTGAGGTGTGTGGGGCAGGCCTTTAGAGCAGTGGAGTAATTCCCATTTGATCTGTTTCCTCTGATCAACCTGTACACCTGCAGCTCTGCTGAAGAGTCCTCAGATCTTCCAGCCTATTGAGACACACAACTTTCCCTTGAAGTGTGTAAATGACTCATTATATACATGAAATTCACTTAGGCATTTCACAATGACACATTAACATCCACACTGCAAAATTACATATTCAATCCTACAGGCCATATAATCCATTCCAGCAAAAGACATTTGGTTGACATTTGGTTGAATGATATTTTTCTGGATTTTCCCCTTACCTTTAAGGAGATCAGTTTTAGTAGAAGCACAGCATATATTACACAAGGTGTTAGTGTTTCCATATTTCATCTAAGATCAGTTTCTAATCCAGACTGTTGAACAAAATGAATTTAGGGAGTGTTTCCATTATTTTAAGTTAGTTGCAAGGTTTGAGCCTTTGATAGTATTTTAATGGTGTCTGAAGAGGTGATTCAAGGCAGGTGCTCAGTGCAGGTTTAGTTATTTAAATCATTCGCTTGCTTCTTCGAAGGACTGAGGATGTAATGAAGAATGACTGTGCCCTTTCAACACCCACTTAAGTCACAAAACCAACAGAGAGCAGTAGATAAATCTGAATTCTAACAACATTTCCTGAAAGAAAATATGGAGATAGGTGCCAGAAATTGCAATACATGTGAATTGGCAACCTTCCGTAAACTTACATGGCACCATTTATATTGCTTTTAATTTCAGAAATCATTGATTATTCTCTCACCTATATGAACAATGAGCTTCTTTAAAGAATACACGTGAGTTTCAGATTTCTGTCCAAGTAAATTCACATCATAAATCAAAAGATTTATGATAAATTTAGCAAAATGTGAGACCAGTAACTCCATCTATTTAGGCAGATACTTCAAAGGCAAAACTAATTTTTTCTAACTTTTTTCCAGGTGATCATATCAAGGCTCATGTCTTGATTAATGTTACGCATGCAGAGATAGAGTTCTAATGGTTTTATGCACCTTTTAATATATGTATGTGAATAAGGACTGAAATAATCAGGCGTATCATCTGTGTTGGTACCAAAAAGAAAAAAGTTATCAAAAACCAGCTACAATATACCTTTGTTTTTAAAAGAGTTTATTGAAGTGCAGAGCTGTGCAAAACATTAGTTTTTTTGGAACCTGTCTTGTCTGCTAAACTTCTTACTTTTTACTTGGCTCTGTCTAAATTGTTTTTGCAATTATTATTTTGTTCAAATTTTCTCCTGACCTAGGATGAAGAAATTCATGTTTGGTACAGAATCTAGCATAACCATATTTCCGTCTTTTTGTCTTTACTGTTTGGCATATATTAACACCTTGTGTAAGTGCTATTTTACATTTTTTTCTGTTCTAGAGAATTTACATTTGCTTTATCATGAAAGTTCATGAGTTTTTATTGTTTGACCTCCAGCTGTGACAGACAATCATTCTATGCAATTCACATACGAGCATTTTCTCGTCATTAATAGTCCTCTTTATTTTTAATTTGTTTGTTTACAAAAATACTGGTAGCAAACTCATCTTGCTGATGAGCAGTCTGAAGGAAAATGAACAGAAAAGATGCATTTTAATGTCAGAGACAGTGAAACTGCTATCAACCAATGATTTGAAAGGTGGTAAACCCTAAGAAAATAGGAAGATATTCCCAGACATCCATGCTATGGCAAATAGCTAGGCTGCTCCCATTACTATGCTTCGAAATACAGTGTTTTGAACTGTAAATAAATTAATTTTGACCTTTGATATATAATATGCAGACTCACTGGCCTAGTTTACAATACTTAAAACTTTACAAACTGTATATTACCAGCTTCAGAAAATTTCATCTGGCTTTTCTTTGTTTTACTCTCTTCCATGACTTTGTCAGAAAAGAATACTCTAGGATAACTTTTTTTTAAGTTCATGTGATATGTATAAGTAAAACCAGAAGATATCAGGAAATAAAATAATGAAGTCTTCTGAAAAATAATAAGTTTAAAAGCCATGGAGGATTTAAAGAAAATCAGGAATTACAGCCAAAACTCTGATAGGTTTTCCTTGTATAATTGTAAGACAGTAGATGCTATTTTTCTTAATTTGTTCTTGCATGCCTTTAAAGCACTTGGATTACTTCTCTGGGGGGAAAGAGTGGAGAACATTAATTGGGGTTTTTTAAAGAATTTGCACAAAGGTAAATGCCGGATGAATATTCTTTAGAAATCATAAACATAGTGCACAGCATTAATTATATACTTTCTGAGTGCACCAGAACCTCTTTTCCTTACATTTTCTGATAACTAAAAGCTATATAGATCAGAATATAGTACTGCAACATTCACCTGTGCCAGAAGTTTCATAAAATGTGGCAGTGTGAACAAGTATTGTGACAACCCATCTGTCAAAAAAAGGTGAATCTTCTTGTGAGTGTTCTCACAAAGTGGAATTAGGCAAAATGGAACAGTAATGTATGTGTTTTGAGTGTGATAGTATAGTGACTGAAGTTCTACAAAAATATGAGGCCTAATGATATAATCATTCAAGTGGATGCATATTCACTTAACTAAATGAGACTTAATTACATAAATAACAGCACTTATGTACACATGTTTCTAAATTGGAAACAAAGAATATTGACATGATGGAAGTTTTAAACTAGCACTTATGTCCACTTTATAAGTAAAAAGATCATCTGTCCTGCATTCACCTAGAAGACTTCCATACTTAATCACAGCAGATCTTCCCCTCAATAATGAAAATTGACAGCTTCCAGAAAAGAATTTACCTTCTTAAAATAGTTAAAATCTAAAATTTTGTAAAACATTATATTTTCTTAGTTTCTCCATGTCTCTGTTTGAATCCACTAAATATACTAAAGTTTCTCTCTTCTTGTTACCTAGAACTGAAATAACTGCAGTGTGAAGTTAGGCAGGAATTACCTTTAGAACTAATTCAGATCTGGAGTTCTGTTTTAAGGTATGCTGGACATTTAAATTTTCTGAATGATACAAGCCATGTTCAGATATTATATAAAGTCATGTGAACACAGTATTTTTCATCCAAAATATACTGTGGAAGAAAGCCTGGAACATTGTTTTTTTAGATCTTGTTCTCTATTCTACCTTCCAATCTCACTAAATTTGCTGACTTTTCTTACGGTAGGCCATTTACACAATATTTGTCCTATGCTAACTGTAATTTACTTATGAGATTTCCTTGCTGTCCAAATGAAGTTGAAAATCAAAGGAACCTGTAATAGATCAGAGCTCTTGGAAATATATTTCTGCTGCTGAATAAAATAATGTGATTTGTTCAAGTCTCTCCTGAAGCATTAAATAACATATAAACCATTGCTTTGTATTTTCATGTCCCATGAATTGAGTTAAAAATCTCTGAAAAATTGACAGACTTAATTGAAAGGAACTCATTTTTTTTCTCTCTTGCATTCAAGGGATGTTTTTTCTGATTTTGTGTTAATGGGGTCTGCTGTGTGAACATGAAATACTGACAGAAAGCCCAGCGAATATCTTTCCAAATTGTCACTAGAATCTGTCCAAACAGTATGATAAATGTCAAGTATCAATCAAAAAATAAAAGGCTCTGTCAGATAGAGACAGATACTGAGATGATGAGATTCATGTTATTTATACAGACAGGCTCAGGGAGTGAATAGCTATTGTGGATACTTAAAATGGCCAGAAATTCTGGCTGTCTACTCTTCCAGTTTTAATCTACCTGTTGCATTCATTTTTAAGGATAGAGGGTGGAGCAGAACTTCACTCTTTGTGTCTAAATTTTACACAGTTAAGAATTGTCCTGGAAGAGCACTTTAGTTTCCTGGAAGTCCTCTTTATTTCTGCCTTGGATGTACTCGTACCCTTTTAGCTAAAGGTTTGCCCTTTCTCTCGCTTGCAAGTTTCATTTTTTTTCCCCCTTCACTTGGAGTAAATTCCAGCATCAGTCTCACTTATTTTCACTGTAAAACTGTCATGTCTGACAACTGAACATACACCTCCAAACAAATTTCACACATTGTAGGTAGAGCTTCCTGGCCTTGTAAGACCTGTAGTTCAGGAGACAGATTTTGGTGGTGATCTATCTGAACAGAGTAGGACTGAAAAATTGAGAAGTCAGGCTTCTTTACATTATTTATAACTTTCCTACCTACCAGCAGTCATGACTAAAGGACCTTTGCAGATCAAATTTTTAGGTAGATTAGTTATCTTGCAAACTGAAGTGTTGTCTTCTAGAACTTACTCATTTTTTTCCAGAAAGACTGCCTGCAAGGTGTTCATGTTGAGCAAATAGATGTTATACAGTGGATATATGTTACTTGTGTAGTGTCCAGAGAAGCACTGAATGGCTTGGACTGGACAGAGCCTTCAAAGATCAACTAGTCCAACTCCCTTTCTATGGACAGATAGATCAAAAATATGAGGAATAACTCTTTTTCTCTGCCCATACTAAGATATCTGTAATAATATCTGTAAATTCTGATTATGCCAAATAGAAAAAAAATTATAACTATATGAGACTGTTATGAAGAGAGATTGCCTTATTAAATGTTAATTATTATCAATATAGTTAAAATTCATGCCCATTCTGTAATACTTTAAGTTAGATCCACAGATTTCCTGTCCAGCCACTCATGTACCAAGTTCCCCTCCATACAGGATCATACCCAGCACAGGCTTTATCCAAGTGTGGAGATAAATGTCTGTAGTGAGCACTCTTGAATTTTTCTTTGTGCAGTTTTTAGGGTCTCTGACAACCTTGGGGGTTTTTGCTAAGTTTGACCTTATTTTGACCAGTGTAGAAGAAAGCCCTTTGCTTTGGGCTTTCCCTGCCATGTTGGCATGTCTGTGTGGTGTCCTCTGACTCCCTCTAAGCTGTGATGATGTCAGATTATCACTTCCTCGATGTTTTCAGGTACCAGTCATGTCAAAATATTTTTCATTATGAAAATAGGAATGGTTTGACTTTCGTGAAGAAAAAGGGGCATGTGCTTTAACAACAGTGAAAAATTTTAGACTGTGCTTTACTTGCCACATTTGCTTCCTATACGGGACTGAGTGTACTTTACTTGGGTAGACTGGAAACAAAATGACTGACACATTGGGTAAACAAAGAGAGAAATTTAATGTTTTTCTGCTCAGAAAATGAATAATATCAAACTATAAATGCAAAAATACTCTGAAAACAATGTAGGTATGAGAGAAGAGCAAGAGAAATGTAAACTACCAGAACTATATTCTCATAAAATCATGCCATTCATAAAACAAATCAAAACAGTTATGTATCCCACAGATGGTTTCTGTGGGACTCCAGGTTTTATTCTGGGAGATCAAGTGGATGTTATTAACTAACTAAAGAGGTTTTTTTATCAAAAAAGAGGGATAACTTAGAGGTGACTTGCTAGCTGGTGACTCCAAGATTGAAGGGAAGTGTTCTTCGCTTTATGTTTGTCATTGCTTCTTTCTGAGGGTAACATCTAGAAAGTGTTCCTAAAAGCTTTAGTTAACTTTTGTTTTCCGCTTTCATATGTCTCAGGAAAAACAAAGAGCAAGTAAAAAATTTCTGAATTTCCTTTGTGACCCCTAATGATGCCTCTTCAGAAAGGTTTTAGGGAACCTTCTACTCACAGAAGCATAGAATATTAGAATAGTTTGTCTTGGAAAAGTCCTTGAAAGACCTCCTTCTTCACCCCGCCACAATGAGCAGGAGCATCTTTAACTATATCAGGTGCTTAGAGCCCCATCCAACTTGACCTTGAATGTTTCCATATGGACAGCCTGTTCCAGTGTATAATCAGCTTCTTTGTAAAAAGCTTCTTCCTTGTATCTAACCTAATACACAACCTGTTACTCGGCCAGAGCTGGTTCAACACAGTTAGTGAGTTTGCTTTCCTTCTGACCCATAAATTCTGCATTCTTTGTGTCCATTACCAGTGACACATTCTTCTCCCCCAGCTTTGTTAATCTTCCCCTAGGTCTGCGACCCAAACAATAGTACCACCTTTATCTCAAGTTCCTGCAATGGTGGCTTAACTTGCAGTCCAAGTTCCAGGTATCCTTGGAAGTGTATTTGGGGGTGGGCAGATTCAGGGGTCTGTCCCATAACTTTGGGGGGGGGGGGGTCTTTGCTTGAGCAGTGATATGCATACAAGCAGCTGCTTTTTTTATTTTGTCAGAGTGGGACTTTTTGTCTGGCTGGATTAGCCACTAATCAGATCTTGCCTCCACCAGGCCTGGAGTTAGTGCCATCATGTCATTCCGTTCTGTGCTTATGGTTATTCTGTGGCCTCAACAGTGTTTGAGACAGGCAGTCTTTAAGTGCTTACACCTTATTCTGCTGGTGACCCAGAGCTGGACATGGTATCCCCCGGTGGGTTCTCATGAGAGCACAGCAGAGAAGCAGAATCCCCTCCCTTGTCCTGCTGCCCATACTGCTTTCTGTGCCTTTTCTAATAGAAACATAGTATCGCTGGAAATAATAAAAACTTAGACTTAAAAAAGAGCTGTTTACAAATGCTGTTGAAAGAAAAGTTGATTCCATCCTATTCTTCCTTCTGATTTGCTCATTCCTAGGTCTCTGTAAGTTCTTCCAGGACAGAGATTTTCAGCTTTCCAACCATGCAGAAAAGCAATATAGATTTCTGGGTGCATTGAGATTACAAAGAAGAGTGGGACATTTTCAGCTCTGTCACAACAATTCATGGTGCCCATCTGTCTACAATTGAAAGTCATTAAAACCTGAAGATTCTGACCCAGCAAACATAAAACTTTTTGTTATTCTAATGATTACAGAATTTAATGTCCTTATTTATTTTATGATGAAATATGACATGCTCTGTAATCACTGTCCATGTAAAGTGCAAAAGTTTAAAGTGTATATCCAACAGCAACAATCCTGCCCGGTCATCTTATATTGCACCTTTTCTGGAAGAAATCAAGAGCTGTCTTGACAAGATCTTTAATAAATCACCTTCCAGTCTCCAGCAGTGCACTATAGATGCTTATGCTTCTGTTGACTGTATTTCATTTTTAGCAGCTGGGGTTAGAGATCACTCTTAAAAGTTGTCATGCTCTTTCCTTCTATGGAAAACAAAAACTTAAGGTCTGGCTCCCTTTTTCTGCCCTTTGTTGTAGTACATGGTGTCAGTCTATTTTTAGAATTACCCATTTTATTTTGTCCTTGGAGATATCTGATTTAAAAGAAAACAGCGATGTGAAAATAACTCCTCATGATAAAAAGTATATGGATTATTTTGCCACTCAGTCATTGATTTTAAAAGCTTTAATAGTTGGAAGCCTTTTGGGATCCCCTCTGTAACACTTCCCACCACAGTGCATTTCTTGAGGGCGGGAAATGGACTGCTGTTAAAAGAGCTGTCAGTTTGATAGAGGAGGAACTAACATTGTATATGTAATGAAGATATAAAGTATTTTGGCACCAAATTATAGCACCTTCAAAATATACTACACTTTTTTCTTAAGGCTCTAAGGAGTGTTTTTTATAAGCTTTGTTGATGTTAGATAACTTTGAATTGCTTTGAGATAGGGATATCTGCATTTTGTGGTAACCCATTTTGTTTGTATATTTTTTTCCTTCTTGTGAACATTTGTTCCATTTTTCTAATAGTGTCATTTAAACAAGTGTTTCTTTAAGCCTTTAAATGAATTTCCCAGATTTGCCTTTCTGTGGTGCCTGACTTTAGTCTTAAAGATAAAGAAAAAATTCATTCAAACTATTTAACTTTTGAGGATGTTTCCCTGTCTTATTTTTTTTTTCTCCTCCATGGACTCACTGTGCCAAGCAGTGCATATGCTACTTCTGCAGTCTTCCTACCATTGCCAACAACTAGGGGGTCACTTCCTTCTCCTCTTCAGGCTATTTTAGGACCTCACTTCTCTGTGACTTCTTTAAAATTGACCACTGTGGGTGAATGCAGTCACTTGGGTCAGAAGTCTTGGATATAGGGAACACAAAACCTGACAACATAGGTCTGAGGCACCAAGCTAAAAATAGGAAGAGCACTTGCCTGACTTGTCTTACTTTCCAGTCTCTGGAAGGCCTGGTACTGAAATGAATGGAAATTTTATAATAGGAGAGTTCAAGAGTTTTCTAGAATATCCAGCAGTGTCACATACCAGCTCCAGATCTATTCAGACACTTTCTGCTACATTTCCTTTAGGAACTTTATAATTTTTTTTGTATTTGTGATCTTGGAGACAAGAAGGAAAAAGAGAAATAGTGAATTTCCCACAGGAGTGCAAAACATCTTATATCTGAATTGGTTTAGGCAAAATTTATTTAGGTCCATAGCCATACTGGAGACCATTGTAAGAGTCACATTTATTAACTTCACATTTTGTGAACCTGGATTTTACTTACTTAGTGAGTCCTGTACCTCATGCTGAGCTTAAAAACTAGTTTCAGAGTCAACGGGATCTGAGGATTTGACAAGAAATAGATAAATATAAGGAAAAGTCACTCTGATGACAGATTCTTGGACGAGGAGTTCCTGTGAAATTGAGTTAGATCAAAAGTCAACACACAGTCACACAGTCAACTGAAACTGTTGTCTCAAATACTTACGCAGGATTATTGTCTTTAGGGACTATTAAAAAAAAATGGCTAATTAAAGCAGTTTCTAAGCCCGTGGAAACGGGAAATCAGTAGTACTGATATTTGGGGTGAATGGTTCATGTCCAGAAAACACCCTAGCAACTGAAATAGTAACTCTTAAAATAAAGTACTTGACTGAGGTACTTGTGAGCCTCCTGAAACAGAGATATTGGAGTTTGCAGAGTGGAAGAATGGCGGGCACCAACTTACATTTGTTCTTTGGCAATGCATGTGAATGGTGCTTCCTACCATCTTGGGCCTCAAAGGTTTGTTCAGGTGACAGTAATGCATTCAGGGATGCTCTTTTCTTCCTTCATTAATTGTGCCAGCAATTATCCTGTTTGTACTTGTTCTTGTATGTGTTTGACCCAAAAGTGAGTATGAGATCAAGCTCAGAGCTTGCAGTGCATACACCTAGGAGATGAGTGTCAGACTGCAGTGAACACCTGTCTGTCTGAGAATACAAAATTAAGAGGATCTTAGAGTACCTAATCCGGTAGTGTCTTTGAACCAAACAATTTAGATTCAAATTCCCTGAGGCTGAGGACGGTACTGAAGTTGAATTATTCATTTGGAGGGGAAGTGGCTGTACCTAGTTCTTTGTGAACATTTTTTTCCATCTGATTGAATTTGACAAAATCATCTTTGCACTCTTTTGAACAACTTGCGGGGGGGAGCTATCCTCATTAAAAGCACATATGTATTTTTGATCTGCAAATAAAAATCTCTTAATGAGGATGTTTTTTAACTTAAGGGTTGAGCTTCTTCCTGTTTTTAGATATCTTTTTACCATTATCAAAGTATTGAAGGAAGTTTCTGCTGAATTCCACAGACAGATTCTGAATATTTGTGCAGATATAGTCAAGGCTTGTAAAATTCGACTACTTCATGTTGCCAACTACAAGTATCCTAAGACCAGAAAGGCAAATGTAAAGCATGGGGTTGGAACAGGAAAGAAATGAGACAACTGAGCAAAGGAAATAGTAAAAGAAAAAGCTAGATGGAAAAACCAATGTGATGAAAGGGAAATCTATGGAGAGGTATTAATAAGACTCATAAAAAGAAAGCCTGCAGAAAGATTTCCCACCCTTTTTTTTTAATTGAAAAGTTGAGTGACATATAAGTGAAAAGAGAAACAATGAAGTGACAAAGTAATGGTCATCATAATGACTCACTATTCACTACTTTTCTTAAGTTGGAATAAGTCAAAGAAAGAGTTGTGTGGTCATGTACAAATGATGATGAAAAAATGAAATAAAAAGACAAGGGGGAAAAGAAATTTTTTTCAGATGGCTTTTTGTTTATTTATTTGGTTTTAATTTTTAAGACAGCATGGTTCCAGATTTTTCTTTATCATTTTTAGAAGATACTTTAAAAAGTCATCTTATCTCATGATTCATTATCACCAGATGACTCAACTGCTTACTTTTGCATCTATCACCTCCTCCTCTACAATTTGAATAAAAGACTCAATGTAGACTTTGATAAAACAAAGCAAGAGAGTAAAATTTAGACGTTTCCTTGCTAGCTCCATGGATGCTCCCAAGAGTCATTGCATGCAGAGCAGCAGCTGGATGTTCATTGTGCTGAATCAAGTTTAATGAGAATAGAAACTGTATGTACTGCTCTAGAAATTGCACTGGGAGCAATCTTCAGACATTTTCAGCACCATCATATCTTGCAGAAGGAATGAAATTGAATCTGTCAGTTCTACTTACACACATATGAAAAGAGGCCTTAATTGTTGCTTGATTAGATTAACATTTTACTTACAGCCTGTAAATACACAACATTTCAGGTTTTCTAAGAGAAAAATTCTCACTACCCCTCTGCAGTCTTTTACTATTAATTTGGTGTACATTATTTACTGGAATATTTCATGGAACAACACCTCGTGAAGGGCTACACTGTACTTGGTTGACATATTTGTTAAATGACTGTAATTTCCTCGAAACTTCTGTAATATTTGGTGTTAGTTTCCTGAAGTAAGCTTATGATAACAGCTTATGATAAAATTGATGGTGTAAGATACTGCTGGTTAAATTGAAACCAAGTCTGCTCTGCCTGTAGTGCACCTGTTAATTACAGTATTTCAAGCCCCACAAATGACACTATAATCACAAAAACTCTTAAAAATTATCTTCCGTGAACACATTTAAAATTAATTTCTAGAGAATTTATCTGTAGGTGGGTACTTGAGGCAATAGCAGAATTTCTTTCCTTCCAGTGCATCTAGTGTGGTGTTATAAAGACATGGCTGTGGCAGGATTAATTTTTTTTTCCAGAGGCTTTTAATTCTTTTATGAAAAATATGCTTCTGTTGTAGATGGGCCAAATCAGTTCTAGTACTAAGAATATTCTTTATGAAGCTGAAGTATAATCCATGATGTGTCTAAGATAAAGGATCAGTGTTCAAAATTCAGTGAAATATCAACAGATCTTCACTTTGCTGTACAAGACCCTTGTGTCCCATACTGGAAGTGTTATGGATGTTTGCTATTTGTTGAAACATCTGAAGAGAGACACTTATGCACAGTCCTGCTTTGGAAAGTTGGCGTTCTGTGCTTATGCTTTTACTTTTAGAAAACGAAAAATACGAAAGCATTGTTCAATTAAAATTGAAAGAGCAATGTCACTACAAAAAAGTAATTAATTTAGCTCCAGGCAAAAAGTATTTAAAAAGAAAAAAATGTTTTAAGTAAATGTTATATTAAATTCATAGCTTTGGTTGTGCTCATGAGTCTCAGTTTCCTTTCCCTGACAAGAGTTTAAATTAAGAATGACTTGATTGAAATATATTGAATTTCACAGACACAGGTAAAAGAAGACTCCGATTGAATAATGATTATTTATAAGAAGTAAGTTTAAAGTATTTGGGGAATACAGACAAATGGGAATAAAAATTTAGTTTTAAAAAATAAGCAGGGATTGCACCTGATCTTTTAGGTATCCTGAAGATAAATCTATAAAACTTCAGAAATATTAACTACAAATATAAAATAATTGCATACTATTTAGCTGCATATTTGTGATAGGAAGGAATCACTATGATGAAGAGTGTGTGTAGGAGGGTCATCAGAAGAAATGTGTGGTTTGGATAGTATCACTGACTTTTCTGTTTGTGTCTTTTGTAACAGTGCTGTGAGGCAATAGTCATGGAGTTTCATTTGCTATTGTCTTGTACCCAGGTCTCTTCTTTTGGATACAAAAGTGGCAAGAAAAACTTAACTAAATCAGATCACAGCATGTTTTGCTAGCTTTCCACTTGCATAGTAACTACATGAAAAGTTAGACAACTGATTAATTCCCTCTTAATTTTGGAAAGAATATATTGCTGGTCTGGCAGGGCAGAAGGGGGTGAAGAGGGAGTTGTTTATTTTGAACAAAGATCCCTCCCTAAAGACATGTCCATGTTCTACTAAAATGCAGAATCTGGGAAAAAAGTAATTAATCTTTCTCATCTTTAGAGCATTTCTTTTATTTTGGCAAAGCCTTTTGCAGTCGCTAGAGGAAAAAGAAAGCTCAGTGGGATGACTTTTCCAAGTTTGGCAAGTGTCAGGAACATTGTGGCATTTGTTCCTTAACACTGAAGGAAAAGTCCTTTGCTCCTCTTCCTGTGTGGGAAGCAACTGTATTACTAGCAGTGTATTTTTTACAAACTAGCAAGAAAAACTGTGGTTTCTTACAGTGAAGGGAACAGAGTGTGATGTGCTGTCACATTTCTATGCCACATTTTTCCAGAACTGCCCTGCCTTGCCAGCAGGACAAGAGGTTCTCTTTATTTAAGGATGTTGTGGGTAGGAATGAGAGCAAGATCTGTTTACATGCTTACATCTTTATAATGCTCTTCAGGAGGGTGTCTTGAAAAAACAGAAAACCAGGGAGGATGGAAGCAGACTCCAAAGTTTTCTGTAACCGATCAGCTAAAAGGGTATCAGGTGTTTAGCATTCATTCTGAAAACTGACTTGCTATGCTTCCCTTTGGAGATTTGATTTCAATTTTGCTGTAAGAGATTTTTTATCTAGTGGATTAGATTGCAGAATGAAGACTTGCCAGACTTATATTGCATACACACATACAAAGGAAATGAGAAAATGTTGAATTCAAGACTTCTGCTTTTCATAAATGCTGAAGTGTAAGCCAAAACAGTGATTTTTTTTTTAAATCTATGATGCTGTAAAAATGTATTTTTTAAAATTTTATTAAAATTGGCAAACATCAAATGACTCTTTGTAGAAAAGGTACAGTAAATTTTGCTAATTACTGATATGACATGAGCTCACTATATGTAAGGTTGAATTTTTCCTATCCATAGTAATTTGCTTGTCATGGAACAAACAAAAGCCACTAATGTCTTGAACTCTTGCCTATCCAAATTTGAATTAAAAAAAACAAACCAAACCAACCAAACCAAAACCCTAGTGACACCTATCTGAGATAACACAACACCCTAAAAACTTTGAAAAAGTGTACAAATCACTTCATAAAAATACTAAATAGTGATTCTCTCTGAAAAGTATTTTCTAAGCTCAACAGTGGCACCAGCCTCCCTAGCTTTCCTACTCACCTATCTACATGGAGAAACTTTATTTTTGCCTCTGGCATCCCATGCTGCATTCAGTTACATCTGAGCTTTGGCTTTCCTAACCTCATCTCCAGATGCTCAGATGATATCTCTGCATTCCTCCCAGACTCTCTCCATACACTTTAAAAGCCTATTCAAGAGCAATGCAAACAGTGACAAAGCTGTTGTCCCTCTGTGCCATGAATACTGACTCAGTAGTGAGTGGAACATTCACTTCTTTGTGTTGTAAATTTTCTGTTACAGGCAATAAATAGTTCAATATATTTACATATTCTTGCAGAATACAGTTATCCTCAAAAATGTATTTTGGGGTGTACATATTAAAAAAGTGGCTAACTGATTCCTTTTAATTTCCTTATTCTGGGCATTTTGTATTGATATCCAAGGAAGCAGACCATGATTTTGGTACGTATTTGAGCTTTCACACAGGTGAAAGATATTCACAGAGTTTTGTGTGATCAGGACAAACATGTGAACTGCCCAATTTGGCCATTCCTGTTTCTGTCTCAGAAATAACTGGTGTTGCTTTCTTGAGGGGGAATATATGCTGCTCTGCATTAGTATTTTTGTATGTTTTCATCTACTTATTTTAGGTGACAGTCTGCTCATCAGGCACCTGTCAGGGCATGTGTTTGCTCTGCAACTGCCGATAGTTCACTTGTGTCTGACCTTCTAATTTTCATACAATCTAACTGCTTCAATTCTCCATGTCACTGACAGCACTGTAGACTGTTTTATTATTTGATACTCTAGCCCAAAACGTGCAGAAGGTTCTGGAACCATTTTAGGAATTGCTTTAATTCAGGTTAGTTTATGATGGGAAAATGGAATTACAGAAGGCTTTAACTGGAAGTGGTAAAATGGTAGCCCTGAAATGTTCTTTCAATGACATATTATGCTCTATATTGTAGCAATTTTTGCAAGGAAGGTCATAACTGTCACAGTGGTTGTGCTCAATTTAATAACCATACCAGGTCTAGCAGCAGAAGGTATTTACCTCTAGTTTAAAGAAACGTGCTTGGAGCATGTGCCTCAGTTCAGACATCCGGTAATAATTGCATGGGAAATCTTTTACAGAAAGCCAGAAGTAATTCTAGACTATTGACCACCAGGTTCTACTGAAACTAAAATGCATTTATATCACACACTCTCTTGACGCAGTTCTGGAGAGGCATTTACTGCTTTGCAGGAGTTCCTGTTAGGTCCAGTTGTAGTCACAGCAGAGGACTACATGGTGTTTAGATGAGGTGTGATTTCATCATCCTGAAAGGTGATCCCCAATTACTCAAAAAGTTCAGGCAGCCTCTCTAATGACTCTAATGACTCTCCCCATGTGCTTATTAAGAAATACTTGTGGCCTGCAACAGGCATTGTTCTTCTAGACTCACTGTTTTGTGGGTGGCCTTTTCAAGGCAGAAGGGAAGGCTTCATTAGGATGAAAGCTGCAGAAAGCAAATGTTATTAGAGATGTGTATTTTGAGAAGCTTGGGAGTGGGAATGATTTCCATCAATTTCTAAGAGGATAACTGGGACTCTTCTGATCTTCTAAGCCAGACCTTAAATAAGACCTTAGGTTTAGCTGCTTGCTGGTTCATATTCCACTACTGAACCTATTGTCTCTTGTTCTGATTCCCTTTATTAGAATTATACTTTATTTATCATTTTTAATTCGGTTTTCATTAAAGAATCAAAAAGGTAAAGATAGGTATGGTACAATAAGATTGAAACTTTCATGTGGCACAGGAATTCTAGTGCTCAGCCTGCTGCTGCCTGCTCTTTGCCACTGTCTTGCCTGAGGTAAGTCGGTGTCATCTTCATGGAGGCAGCAGTAATGTGAATATGGATATTGTTGGGTCTGAACAAGAAATGCTGATGTTAAATATTCATTTGTGGCAGTCTGGTATCTGGAAGAAAAGCATGCATCAAAAATGAAAGTCATCTTGTCATTGTCAGAAGTTCAGGCTGCAGATTTCAGGCTCTGTCAGGGAAATGTATCAAGGACATATCTGGATAGCTCTACCTGCTACTGAAGAGCTATGATGCTCTGAAATGAAGTGTGTCCATATGTGCTTTTGTCTGTAGGTCTGACCAGAAAAAAACTGCTTATAAACAGTAAGTTGATTATTGACTTTTAACAGAAATTATTAAGCTAATATAACTGGCAGTAAATGAGTAATTCCAAGCTCTCAGATGTCTGCATGGGTAGTTTCAATGCTGGAGTATCCTGCTTCCTGCTTCTTTAGTTGTCCTGTAGCAAACATAACTCTCACTGAGGTACTGTTTCATCTGTGGTGGTATCTCCCCCATCATCTTCTTTGGGGAAGATGAGAGAGGATCCAGCATTATCCTACTGCCAAATTCTAGATCAAAGGACTGAATTAGCTTTCTGAAACCTCAGCTATGGTAATTTGCCTCCAGAAAGACTGGAGACATACTTTTCTTTTATAACTTTCACTCAGGTCGCTGGAGATAGCTCTCTTGGCACTGTTGCAGTTGAGCTCATCAGTCTCAGACCATTCTGAATTTTCCATCCTAGCTTTCTGATGCACTGAATAAATGCTTGATCTAAACCAACAACTAGTTTTGAGGTCTGTTTGCTTTATTTCCTTACTAACTGTTGAAAAATCATTAGCCTTTGGGTACATGGAGCATTTTTCTGTCCTGCTTGTGTAATTATCTGTATACCAAATTATAGGAGTGATTTTAGAAGAAGTATGTGAAAAAGGCTTCCTTTTCTGTAATGCTCAGCATGTGTATGGTCTGCTAGACTCATTGAAACTGTGCTGTTGGTCTTATTAGCATACTGTATATTTCAAGTCCCAGGAAGCACTTGCCAAGGAAAGAAAATATTGTATTTGGTGAAATTACTCCCAGTAGTGAATTATCTTGTTTTTCCAGCATTGGACGAGACTGTAGAACTAGCTCTAGAACTGAAACAGTGCATGTCATGCAGCATCTACAATCCTTCTCTGTCTTCTTATTTTGCTGTTGTTCTATTTTAAATTCCCAGTGGCCCTTACTCTCCTGCACCCCCAGTTCATGTCTCATATGAGCGTAAATGTGAATGTAAACCTACTGAGTTGCAAATCTTTACAAGATCCTTCTTAATCAACAAAGAAAAGTTGGAACAAATTGACTAATATCTAAAAGAAGTTAATGGATTCTGTTGCATCGTTTTTTTTTTTTATGAGTCAGAAGCAATTAAGTGAGAGATCAGAATGTCCCAGAGTGCAAAATCCCTGAGGTAAGTATCAGCAGTTTTTACTGAACTTTTCCAGGTAAACTTCCATTTTTCTTCCATTTTTCCTTCTTAAACATCTGAAAAAATTTCGATCAATACACACTTATTTTTTCTTTATAAAGAATGCAATACTCTAAGGGAGACGTGGGTATGGCGGTAGGAACAAAACTCCAGCCTGTGCTTACTGAGTGCAACTTTTAGGAAAAGGACTGTTAGGATAGTTGGTGGTGGGTTTTTTGTTTATTTTATTTTACAAAAGAGTATAGCAGGTTGCATTGCCAAACTTGGAAGGCATTTAGGAAAAGGAAATTTGATGATCTGTGAGAGTCTAAAGGATATTTTTAACATATATTTATGGCAACTGATGGAGAAACAGATGGTAAAAAAGCAGAGCATTATTTAATGCTGAATATTATGTATTTTAGGAGCATGGGAAAAGTACCATTTCTTTATCAACAGTAATATTATGAAATAGCCTTACAATGAGAGCTGTGGATGAGAAGACTGCGCTTCTCTAGGGACACATCCCATTATTCAGTCAGGAGGCCATGGGATACAATGTCTATGATAGGTACACAGGGCCTAGGAACAAGGTGATAGCTGCCCTCACCAAGCCCAGTTCCCTGTCATGTCAGCTTTAATGCTAGAGAAAATCAGAGCTAACCAGATGTGTAGCTTTGAAAAGAATTCACTAATTACACTGTGACTTCTTCAATCAGCAGCTGGTCTGTGAAGTCAGCCATTAGTTTTCTAAATCACCATTTCCCAAGGTGGTCAGGAAAGGTTAGTTCTTAAGCGTAGCTGTTGTTAGACCTTTTTATGGGAGTTGGGAGGAGACAGATTTTATTTTGGCAAACTCCTACTTTGTGAGCAATGAGTCTGTATAGAAATAGCACGAATTCAAAATTTCTAAATAGTTTTGTCTGAGTGGCTTTAAATCAGTGCTCTGCAATCCATTGGGAACAATTTGTTTATTTGAATTGAAGACGACACCAAATGTCTACAGCTTCTTTCGTGCTTAGTCAAGAGTCCTTATTACTCAATTACATGCTTTTAGGTTCATTTGATGTTAATTCTTTTTCTTCCATCCCACCACATATTTGCCTCCTCCTATTTCTGTTGGTCTGGCATTTTTTTCCACGAGCTTCTGCTTGGGATTGCTTTTGCAAATCCGTTTGCTCTTGCAAAACCCATCTTTCATAGTTCATTTTCTTCAGTTCATTTGCTTGTTTTAATGGTAGGTCACTGTTTTAACTGTACAAACTAAGGCAGACTGTTTAATCAAATTTCAGTCTTAAAACCAAGACATCTTCAACCATGAAGGTACTTATCCCATCAACAGAATGTCTCCCACTACAGGGTCTGATGACAGGGCAAATGGAAGTCTGCTAAGTAGTTTTTGTGGCTTGAAGGTTTGGGTCTTGGCTTGGTTCCAGCTGTTGGCTACAAATTTTAATGTTCTCAGTTATGATTCATTACATTCTTTTTTCCCCATCTCTTAAGGAGTAAGTATCTGTCCTTGCAAACTGCATAAATTTGGACTGAAAACAGTAAGTCTAGTAAGTAAATTTTCCATATGTATCTGTAAAAATCTTGTATTGTAGTCATGTGTCTTCTTTTTCATTTTTTTAAGAACATGAACACAAAAAACATCCTATCTGACAATCCATACTCTGGTTGGAAAAATGGTCTTTGCTTTCGAGAACTACCCTTTTCATTGATTCTTTGTGATCCAGGTTTTCCATTTATACTGTAATAAGAGACACTTTAGGTCTTTCACAAACCAGCAAAGACTACTCACTGTAACAAGAGATACTTTAGGTCTTTCACAAACCAGCAAAGACTACTCATGTATGTTATTTTTTGTAATGTCTTTTTCTTGAAGGTGCAAATTTTTTGAGGCTTTTCTTGCCATTTCTGTGGCTTTTCCTGCCATACCATTCTTCATGTAGCAAATGTCATCAGACTAGTCATGGATCTAAATAATCTGTGACATTACTAGGATATTGTACAATCCTGCTCCTGTTGTTATTTTTCACTCCTGTGCTCTTCTAATTCTTGTGTGTATGCATGAGCTATTTGTATTCTCAAAGTGCAGTTTATATGTCTTCCTTATTCATAAGGCTTCGTGTGTTTTGCTGATATTATGTAAACTTGACATAGTACCAACATCTAGCCAAGATAAAAATTGGCAGGAGTAAATATGAAAAATAATTTCAGAAAGAACAGTTTAAACTTCTTTTCTCTCACAGTAAATTCTTCTTTTATTTCACTTTACCCATTTAACAAAGAGAAAATTATCCTATTTTCCCTAAAGGAATTGTCTATGGCTTTGCATTAATAAATGTGCATCTTTAAATGGCTCATTTATATAAATTCATAATCATACACTAAAGGTCATTCTTTGAATAAATTCAAAGAAGCTATCAGTTATATGGATCCTAAAATTTAATCTAAATTGATCAAAACAGAGTGGCAAGAAACTGTGCTTGAATCTAATGAGGTCTAGCCAGGATGTTTTAAAGGATGTATCCTTCCTCACTGTTTTGATTTTGGCTGGGATAGAGTTATAGTTTTCTTCCTAGTAGCTGGTTTAGTGCTGTGTTTTGGATTTACTGTGAGAATAATGTTGACAATACACTGATGTTCTGGTTGCTGCTAAGCAGTGCTTACCCTAAATCAAGGAGTTTCAGTTTTCCCTGCTCTGCCAGTGTGTAGGCACACAAAAAACAGGGAGTAAGCAGGTCCAGCACAGCTGACCTGCACAGACCAAAGAGGTATTCCATGCCATAGATAGTCATGCCCAGCTTATAAACTGGGGGATTTGGCTGGGAGCTGCAGGTCACAGCTGGGGGCCAGGCCAGGCATCAATCAGCAAATGGTGACCAGGTATAGTGTGCATCACCTGTTGGGTTTGGGGGTTTCTTCCTCTCTCTCTTTTTTTCATTATTGTAAATATTTCTTTGATAATTGTATTTGTTTATTTATGATATTTTTCTTTACTTCAATTATTAAACTATTCTTATATCAACCCAAGTGTTTTATCTTTTTCCTGCTATCCCCCCCATCTCACTGCAGACGGCAGAGCAAGGGTAGTTAGTGAGTGATTCCATTTTTTGTCAGCTGGGGTTAAACCACATAAGTCTTGGCAATTTATGGAATATCTAATTTTTTTTTTGTGCTGCTAGTTATGATCTACAGATAATCTTGTTCCTCTCTCTTACTCTTTAATATGATTTCTCTTATTTCTTTTCTTAAGCAAAATGTCACATTTTGAACACCAGCCCAACAGGTTCCATTTTACATGACTTAATCTGAGCTTGCATCTATGAATTGCCTTCTATTCACCTTCAGATCTCTCCATTCCTATTACTGTACTGTCCTTAAGCAAATGATTTAAAGTAGTCAGTGAAAATTCTATCAAACTTCCTCACTCATCTTTCCAGGGGTTTTATCTAAATAATTTATATGCAAGTACCCAGTATACAAATTAGATAACTTTACAAAATATTCATCTTTGATTGACCTTGTGTAATACACCCTTGTTCCTCCTAACATAAACATAACATTTCATTTGAAATCTATCTGTCTATCTATCTATCTATCTATCTATCTATCTATCTATCTATCTGTCTATCTATCTATCCATCCTCATAAAATTCCATATTAGGCATTTTCACGTATTCCCTGAGAAGTGGCTTCAGGTGATCCCCTTTCTAATGCACGCTTAACCTTTGCACTTCATTTTTTGCAGCCTCAATTTGGGATCCAATATTCAGAAATCTTTACTTTAGCTGTAGGTCTCACGGGTTGTCCTTGTTTTACCTCTGAGAGTAGATTGATGTGCCATTAAAAGCAACTAAAATATTTGCATGCACTATAAGACATGCTGCTGCAGGGAGGACTTATTTAAATATTTGACACTTGGCTACTTTCTGGTCTTATTTAATCAAATGATCCATTGCCTCCTAATAATTCTTGTATCAGAGGTAGGAGGAAAGTTTGCATTTTAGATTATTTTGAAGGCAAGACTTCCACTGTGTTGAAGCTAGAATCCAAAATCTTAATTTGAATGAATTTTCATAAAAGGCATACCCAATAAGAATCTGTTTCACCCTCTGTTTCTACACTGTATTTCTAGGACAATATTGACCATTATTTGGATACAATTGAAAATCTGACAAGCAAGAAATTAAGGGGTTTATGCAGTTTCTTTTTCAATTGTGCTATTACTGAGCTAATAACACTGCAATTAAATGTAATTTGTGGAGTTCTTCACATTAGAAATTTTGACCAAGGTCTTTAGGGACTTATGTGATAAATTGTTCCTTGTTCAAATGATTGTATTTTTAACTGGACATTCTTGTGTCAGCATGTCTGTTCTGTTCTGTTAGTCCATGAAAAAAAAGCAATGTATAGAGTTGACAAATATTGGGAAAGATGGGAAATGTCTTTCACTTCTTTTAAATCCATCTGTTATCTGCTAGAAGACCTATCTTTCCCATCCCAGCCACTACATATTCTTTGTAGCTTAGTGCCAGGATGAGGTGCAGTGCTCTCAGGGAGCTCACAACGCTTGAATGGCGCTTTGGCCTGCTGAAGCAGGAGCCCCAACTATGCACCAGCTTGCTGGAAGCAGAGACATAGCTGGAGACCTGTATGTGCATTTTGCAGGAGGCTTTTGAGGAGACAGCAAAAATTGAGGGGATATTTTGAAAACTGGCATCTCCATGCCCCCACGGGAGGGCTGCAGGAGGTAGCAGAGCCTGCCCAGGGTTTGTGAGCCTGGAAGCTGCTGTGCCTGCAGGCAGCTGCTCTGAGGCCACCAGCCCCGTGAGCACACCCTTACCTGGGAACCAACTGCTGCAGCGGCTTCTGCTTTCTTCTGGCTGGTCCTGTGGTCAACAGGGGAAAGGAGGGGTTGCCAGAACATCTCTGGATCGTGTAAGAGCTGAATGTAGAGGTTCTAGAGAGCATCTGTGTATCAGAGGGTACAGAGTGGTCCCCTGCTTCCTCTCCTGGCAGCTGCATTGAATCAGGCCAGCGCGTCTTGTTTAAGATGAGGAATGATTATGTGCAAGACAAAGCATACAGCTGTGAGCTACTCCCAGAAGTATTTCTGTCAAGAATCATCAAATTTCTATATTTTACAAATGCTGTTTTTCTTGTCTGCCTTATTCACTATAAAGACTTTAAATACAAAGAATAAAATTGTGGGGAATATTTTACCGACTTCATACACCATTTACTTAGAGAATCCTGTTTGTAGTTTGGGTTTTTTTTCTTCCAGGATTTTTGATTACCAGTATAGACATGATGTATCTCTTGGTGTCTCTTCTTAAGTACTTGGTAACATTCCTCTATTCCTGTTAAATAATATGTTGAAAATTGATTTTTTGCATTTTTCCTGTATTCTTTATTCATTTTGAATTCCAGATAAATGTGGCAGCTCTAATATGCATCAGGGTAATGAACCTTTCCATGATATTTTGATGAGATGTCAAATTTAGCTGTTAGTTTGGGTTTTTGGGTTCTAATTAGTGGGTCCAACCCAACATAAACAAACAAAGGTGGCTTTTCCTTACTGTGTCAACTGAGAGAGAGCATGAGGTGTAAAATTAGGAGGTAGGCAGTCTGACAAATTGTAAAAGAATATGAAATAATAGAAATCCCTGTTTGGACTAAATCAGTAGTATTCATCCAACTTAATCTCTCTGAGATGCTTGTGTATGTAGAAGTGAAGCCTAAAGGTGTTTCAGAGAAGGAGACAAAAGACGCTCATAAAGCCAACCCCAAAAGCTACGTGGGAAAAGAAGTAAACTGTTCTGGAAAGACTGTTCTGGTCCTTCAGCAGAGTTTTACTTGCTCCTGGTGTATTGAGATCACCATTACTTTGAGTGAGTGAGCATCTCCTTTTCGTGGTCTAGTAAGAGATCACAGAACTATAGAATAGTTTGGATTGCTAGGGGCCTTAGAGATCTCCTAGTTCCAGGCCCCCTGCCAGGTTCAGGGACACCTTCCATGAGACCAGGCTGCCCACAGCCATATCCAACTGGGCCTTAAACATTTCTGGGGATGGGGCATCCACAGCCTCTCTGGGCTACCTGTTTCAGTGCCTCACCACCCTCTGAGTAAATAATTTCTTCCTAATATATTATCTAAACCTGGTCTCTTTCAGTTTAAAGCCACTCCCCCTTTTCCTGTCACTCCATGCCTTTATAAAAGTCCCTCTCCACCTCACTTGTGGGGCCCCTTTATAGAGCAGAAGGTGCTCCTTGGCCTCCCTGGAGCCTTCTCTTTTCCAGGCTCAATATAACCCTGTATCCCTTGGCCTGGCTAGGACTGGTGTTTCAATAATCTGATCATCACTGTTGCCCTCCTGTGCACTGGTTCCAACAGCTCCATGTCCTTTTTGTGTTGGGGGCCCCGAGCTGGATGCAGCACTGCAGGTGGAGGCTCACCAGAGCAGAGGAGATGAGCAGAACCCCTCCCCTTGCCCTGCTGCCCGCGCTGTTTCTGGAGCAGCCCAGGTCACGGTTGGCTTTCTGGGCTGCCAGGGCTGGGTCATGTCTGCCTTCTGATGCACCAACACCTCAAAGTCCTTTTCCACAGAGCTGCTCTCAATCCATTTCCTACCCAGCATGTTCTTGTGCTTGGGATGGATATAAGTTTTTGTCCTTCCCCCCAACCTGCTCAGGTTAGCATATTATGCAACATAGATCCATTTGTCTTTCTAGTTACATTTTCTTGCAAATAGCATGTCTACATTATTTTTTCATTATTTTCAGCTGTTATAGGTACTGACACATCGGCAGAAAAAAATAAAGTGTATTGTTTTAACCAATGCTGATATCAAAAGTAAGGAAGTTTTGATTTTTTATGGGAAATAACTACCACAGATACTCTAAAGGGATGGATATGGATCTAAGTATGGATTTTTAGATGAATTTTCTAGGGTAGTTACAGGAAAAGAACACTTTGGAAAACTGTGGTATACAAAATAGTTCAAATTATTATTTTCTAAGGCTGTGTGAACTATAAATTTTTAAAGATTGTCAAACCTCCAGACAACTGGCAAATAAACCAATATTAACAAGTACTTACAGTCATTTAGAATTTCTTTATTATTCATGAACATATTTGACAATAGGTATGAAACACATACCCAGGAAAAATCAATACATCAGAGTTTAAAGAGAGCTGCTATTACAGGCATTTATTGAGTTAGCACATCTGTAAGTGGAATGTACTCAGAAACAAATGGAATAGACCATACCATACTGAATATAAGGAATTCTTACTGCTTTTACTGCAGAGCTCTTATCTTAATCCAAAGATCTTTTATTCAGATAATTTGTGACAGCTGATAATGAAGTATATATAAAAAAAAGAAATTGTAAATTAAGTCTTTTGTGTGTGGAAATTAAAGACAATTTGTAACATCCCCAAACAATGTGGAAAGAATGTCGTATGTACAATATTAATAAAAAAGGAGCATTTAAGATTTGTCTTTCCTGATGATAAACAGACTTCTAAGAAAAACCGGGGGAAGTGGCATATTTCATTAAAACAGATTGCTTTCTATAAAAGGAAAATGGGAAAGGTATGAACAAAAAAAAAATATAGAGATAAATAAAAGCAAAGGGAAAAGATCAGTACAATGGAGATCTTTAGCAGAAATAACAGTTTCACAGAATCTCAGAATGGGTCAGGATGGGTCAGGATGGGTCCTCTATTCTGACTCCTCTGCTCAAGCAGCATCATCCCCGAGCACCTGGCACAGGATTTTGTCCAGACAGTTCTTGAATATCTCCAGTGAGGGAGACTCCACAGCCTCTCTGGGCAGTCAGTTCCAGTGCACAGTCACCTGCAGGGTAAAGAAGTTCTTCCTCATATGCAGGAATTGGAACATATTGTGCATCAGTTTCTGCCCATTGCCTCTTGTCTTACTACTTGACCAAGAGGAGCCTGGCTCCTTGACAGCCTTTCTGCAGATACTTATAGAACCTGATGAGGTCCTCTTTCAGTAATTTCCCTGCCAAATTCTGTTTTCTCCAAAATTTAGAAGTACTTGTCTAACACTTCTTCAGTAATGACATGGTGGGGGTTTTTCCCATGACAAATACTTTATAGTGTGAGATATTGCACAGAATAAGCAAGTATTAAAAAGCGTATTGCATTGTACATATTGCATTGTGTTCAGTTGATAAGATTTAATTAACTCAAATGAAAGCATTGTTGATTTAACGAAAAATATTCTGAAAAATATATCTTTTTTTAGATATATTTCAGAGCAGAAATTTTTTAAATTGCTTCCCTTTTATTGTATTAGACTTGCTATTGCTGGCAATAGAAAGGCAAATCAAAGTAAAGGCTGGTACACCCTTCTTACCTGTCTGCTGGTTAGATTATTTTTTCGGGATATTGGAAACGGAAGTCAGCATTGGCTTAGTTAATCTAAATTATTTAGTGCATCTCAGAGTCAGAAGTGCAATACTGGTGTTCCATTACCATCTCCCTTGCAAACTGTTCAAAGTCTCAGTAAGTCAATTCTGATGATGATAATGATGATGATGGTGGTGGTTGCTGTTGTTGTTATTACCAGTTGCATCAAGTCACATTTTTTACCATAGAAATACATGCTCGTCAACATAATTAATTCAAAGGCTGGAGGTGAGGGAACTATTTTCCCGAATTTTAGGCCCACTTTACATCAATAACTAACAAAGAAAAGGTACTGAGGATAAGAAGAAGACTACTGGACTGCTGGTAAAAGTGTTCTCAGGGAAATAGCAGGTGAAAAACGAAATTCACCATACCCACCTGCAAATTATATTTCCACTCAGTCTCAAAAGTTTTGGAAAAAAAACTTTTGCTGTAGAAGAGTACTAGTAATTCCTCAATATCTTTTTTTTTTTCCTGTATATATAACCATTTCTTACATTTTTGTGGGTTTTGGAAGGCTTTTTTAATCATTGCATCCCTTTGTTCCATTAAGAATGCAACAATTTTTAAAAATTTTAAGGACCATTTTTATTTTATCAGGGTGTTTAAGTCTATGCTAGTATATATTTTCTTGAAATATACAAAAATCACCACAGGGACCTATATACAGTGAATTCAAAATTTTCTTAATTACTGAAGTAGTTTCTAATATGCTTATTCAAAAATGTTGTAGCCCTAATTTAGGCAGGGAATTAGCCAAATCATTAATTAATGATTAATTTACATGGAAAATCACAGATAACTAGTGATCCATACAGAGTAATGCTATATGAGGTTTCTCCTCACACTAAAAGACTGAGGAGATTTAAATGTCTTACACCAAAATATACTGCTTGATCAGTCTTCTCGTCAGTAAAAATTCAAAAAAGCAAAACTCAAAACTGCATTTATTCTTCTTAAGATCCTGTATTTTAAATATAAATATCTTTGTACTATATTATAATGAAATATATAAACCTGTCTACTGCGATTGATTTTGCAGTCTTGCCTAAGGGTCATTGGCAGCTTAGCAGGGTTTTGGATTCCAAGGTCTGTATTTCTGCCATCCAGCCACAATCACAATGATACAATGAGTTGCATATATCTACAGAGTGCAAGAGCAGATGGTAATGTTAACTCACTAGCAATTCTTTTTTTCACAAAATATTTCTTTATAGGATAATTCTGTCTTGTCAGAAGAATTTCTACTTTGTCTTGTAGAAGTTTTGTTGAAGAAGTTAGTCTTGTTCTGAAATTGTTTGAAAAATATGGTTAATAAAGTGCATCTTTTAAATAATTTTACTTCTGTAATCTTTTTTGTCTAAAAAAAAAGCCACAAATATTTCCTTTCAATTATTCAAGGTTTTCATAGACTCCACACACTTTCTGACAAATCACTGTTAAAACAGTCTGTGCTTTTTTCAGAAATACTGATCTCCATATTTCTCCTGCACTATTCCTTCAGGTGGAAAATGTTCCATAGTACAGTTTTCACACATACGTTAATTTCTCACTAAGAAATTTCATATGCCTTTGGCTTTTTCTGTGTAGCTCTGTGCCAGGTTCAGGGGAAGCAGTAACATGGAGTGTGCAAAGGAGCAACTGCTTTAGTTACTCTTAAAATGGAATCATCTTCCGTTTGGTGTGACTCTTGGGGACAGTCCTATACAGGGCCAGAAGATGGACTTGATGATCCTTGTCGGTCTCATCCACCTTGGCATATTTTGTGATACTTCTGGCAAAATTAGTCATTCCCTTTCTTAAACTAGACTTGGGCTTCTTAAAATTCAAAGCTTCATATCTGGACACCAATGTGGAAGAACATCTTTCATTTTTGACAGGTTGGTTGCATGAAGTGCTGTGGGCCTTTATCTCTCAGCCACTGTGGGTACATTCTGGAAAAGAAGAGGTTTTGCTTTCATAGAGGAAATCTTTTTTCCTCTTTTCAAACAGATTTTTGTTCCTGTACTGCATTTTCATATATCATCATAATTCCATAAGAATCCAAGTAAATTCTGAAATAACTTTTCCAATTAAAGATATACAAATAAAATTGTACTCTCTCTCTATATATATATGTATATATATATATATATATATATGTATGTGTATGTGTGTATACACACACACACATATCTGTATATATACACACACACTGATATTTGCATTAGTGTTACAGATGTGCATTTGTGCTGATTTGACCCTGGCTGGATGTCAGGTGCCCTCTCAAGCTGTTCTATGACTCCCTGCCTCCGCTGAATAGAGGAGAAAAAATTAACCAATGGCTCATTATAGTTGAGATAAGGACAAGGAGACATCACTCAGTAATTACTGTTACAGGCAAAAGAGGCTCAGCTCATGGACATTATTTAATTTCTTGCCAATCAAAGGAGATTATGTTCCTTTAACCCCTCCCTTACTCCTGGACTCAGAGTAATTTCTAAATTCTCTGTCTCCTACCCTTGAGCATCACAAGTGGATGGGGAATAGGGTCTAAAGTCACCTTATCTCTGCCACTCCTTCCTACCCAAGGAAGACTCTCCAGCCTGTTCCCCTGCCATAGTGTGGGGTCCTTCCCATGGGAAACAGTCCTCCAGAAACTTCAACAACATGGGTCCTTCCCACTGGTTACAGTTCTTCACAATCTACCCTCCCTTGGGGTCAGTCCTTCAGGAACAGGCTGCTCCAGTGTGGGGAACTTGTGCGGTCACAAGTCCTGTCAGCAAACCTGCTCCTGTGTCAGCTCCGCTCTCCACAGCTCCTGGCAGGACCCTGCTCTACTGCAGGCTTCCCATGGGATCACAGTCTGCTTTGAGTATCCACCCATTTGGCATGGGGTCCTGCACAGCCTGCAGATGGATCTCTGCTCCCCCTGGGGCTGCAGGGACACAGCTGCCTCATCACGGGCTTCACAGGATTCTCTGCCCCAGCTTGGAGCCCTTTCTCCTTTTCCACTGACCTTGGTGTCTGCAGAGTTTTTTCTGTCACATAGTCTCAATTCTATTGCTGCTGTGGTGCAGACATGTTTTTCCTTCTTAAATACATTATCACATCAGTGTCACTGGTGGTCTCAGCCTTCTGTTGGTTGGAGAAAACTGAATTAAAGGAAGAGAGTTGTATCGGTTCGTATGAGGTAGACACAGAATGTTTTCTTTCCAGAAAAAAACTTCTGTCGTACTCCTGAAGTGCTGAGTCTGCCACAGTAAAAGACCAGCTACATAAGATACTAAATCTGAGACAACAATGGACATAGCCTGAGAGAGATGTATCAGATGTATCGTATACTAACTTGTACTGTAGAGCTGTCCTAGAAACAAGCTTATTCTGTTCCTGCAAGTTCAGGAAGCAAGACTCTACTACAGCTATCATAAGCAGGTTCATGCAATACCCCACAATGCTATAAAATTTTGTCCATCATACTGTCATACTCGCAGAGCAGTTTTGATGCTTTCTGAGAAATATCCAGTTTGTTGTCTGCAATGAAGCATCAAAGACCACAAAGAAATAAGCCCTGGGCAGCTGCTCTTGGGTATCTCTCATATGTGACAGGGTGGAATATTATTTTTGAAGGTTAGGACTTGCAAAGTGATGGTGGTTTCTTCTCAAAGTTTTTGAAAAGAGCAGACTGTGATTAGGTAAAAAATTAAAATCTTCCTGTTCTGAGTATGTAGAAATATTTACTGTTACAAATTATACTTAAAATAAGCAGTTTTACCATAGCCCTGTGTAGCTTGGCCAAAGTCAGGAGTTTTGTCCAGAAGTAACCATGAGTGTGGAACAAACTCATTTCTATTTGGTTTTGTTTTTGTCTGTTTCCTCGATATGAGCCAGCTGTGTGCCCAGCGGCCAAGAAGGCCAGTGGCACCCTGGCCTGTGTCTGGAACAGCGTGGCCGGCAGGACGAGGGCAGGGATTGAGCCCCGGGACCGCGCACTGGGGAGGCCTCACCTCAAGTCTGTGCTCGGTTCTGGGCCCCTCACTTTAAAGGGACACTGAGGGGCTGGAGCCTGTCCAGAGAAGGGCAACGAGGCTCCTGAAAGGACTGAAGAACATCTCTCATGAGGGACAGCTGAGAGAGCTGGGGTTGTTTAGCCTCAAGAAGAGGAGGCTCAGGGGGACCTCACTGCTTTTTGCAGCTCCCTGTAAGGGGCTGAGGTGAGTCGGGGCCTGTATCTGCTACAGTGCCTGCAGTGAGATGAGAAGAGGAAATGGCTTCAGGCTGAGACAAAGAAGAGTCAGATTAGACATTAGAAAAAGCTTTTTTGCTGTTAGGGTGGTCATGCTTGGGAATAGGATGCACCAGGGAGGTGGTGGAGTCACCATTCCTGGAGGTGTTCAAGAGGCATCTGGATCTGGTGATTGGTGATGTGGTTTAGGGATTTGGGGAGTGCTGGGTTGATGGTTGGACTGGATGATCTTAAACATCTCTTCTAAACTTGATGATCCTATGACCCTATGATTGCTTTACTTCACTGTTTAAAATCTCAGAGTTTTTGGGCATACTAACTGCTTTAATTACCAGATAGCAACCATAAAAGTATAAATATTTATATACATGTATACCTTATAAGCTCTTGAATGTGTCATGAAGTTTCAATGGCTTTCTATCCAAACAGTTGATTTATAAATTATCTCTCTTATTATTCTACATAAAAATATTTCTGACTTAAAAAACAAGCAAGGGTTTTTTTTTAGGAAAACTATAACCATGAGTACATGGACCACCTGGCCTACAGGTATTTTAGTGGTAAGTACTAGGATATTAGTACTTTAATCAGTGATAACTCACTCTTCAACAAGGTATTCAGGTTTTGGGAAGATTAATCTTTGTGCTGAAATCTGTGCTGCCATAACTGTAAACAGTCTTTTGATTATGTAGGAGAATATACTGTGATTAAGGCACATGCTGAAGACATTCACCTCATAAAAAAGAAAAACTTACATTATTCTCCAGGTACCTCTGAATACAGACACAGTCAAGCTTATGTTACTCAAAGACTTCCCTCTGTTGGCAAAAAGTCACAAAATAATTTAATATATACCAACTTGTAAACCACTATTTCCCTTTTTATACTGTTTCATGGCCAAGACCTCTTCCTATTTTTAGCCTCTTAAAAGTAGTGTTTGGGAGTGTGTTTTTTGGAATAGCTGGGCTCTGTAAAAGGTGAATTTCCTTCCAGGTCAAATGCAGCCTAAAACTGGAATATGTTTATCAAAAGGTGCCCACAGAAAATCTACTAAATGTCATCAATATGTACTGGCACATTTTTGAGTGTATGGCAGAATGTCAAAAAGTTACATCTTCTGGGCTTGGTACTAGTCCAGCTCCACATATGTGACTGAAGTGAGGGCTCAATGCAGTAAATGCCTTACCAGATCCTTTTATTGCTTGCCTGTAATCTAGGCAGTGCATCAGTTAATAAAAAGCTAACAAAGTTTTCTCAGGCAACGTGTAATAAAATATTTGCCTGAGCTGTGATGTAAACAGACAGAAATCAATAAATGCTGTTATTTCCAGGGTAATAGGCAAAAAAGTTCTAAAAATCAAAAAGCAAAATGGAAAGTAATTCCAGTATGAGAATGGATATAAACAGACAGAAGGAAATATAGTAGGTAATGTGAATTTCAGATTTCAGAATGAGAGCTCGCTAGGCAAATAGTAGCATCAAATAATGATGATATAAAGCAAAAAAGCTTTACTTTTAGCTAGTTTTGAGCTAAGAAAAATTGTATTTATCTAGCTGGGTGATGGAATGCAGAAAAAAACTGGATTACCTGGAACTAAAATACAGCCTTAAGATAATCCAAGGTAAGGTGGCCCTTTATGAAAGAAGAGAATTTTTCCTATCTGGCATTATCTTCTGCTGTGCTTCCTTAGTAAGCAAAAACAATGCCCAAGCTGAATCTTAAGAAATACCCACCGCTATAAATTTGGTGTGGTCTGAGATGTTCATCTGAGCTAAGGAAAAGAAATGCTTTCACTCCTCATTCTTTAGTTGAAGTCTGTTGATATTTGAAAAAGAATCACATTGTATTGCATTGCTTTTGTTCTTGCTTTTACTGTTCAGATCACAGAATCACAAAATAAGCTGGGTTGGAAGGGACCCTCAAGGATCATCAAGTCCAGCTCCCGGCCCTGCACAGCACCGTCTCCAACAGTCACACCATGCTCCTCAGGGTATTTTCCTAATGTTTCTTGAACCCAGACAGGCTTGATGCTGTGACCACTTCCCTGGGGTGCCTATCCCAGTGCCCAACCACCCTCTGGGTAAAGAACCTTTTTCTAATATCCAACCAAAACCTCCCCTAACATAACTTCAGACCATTCCCATGGGCCCTGTCACTGGTCACCACAGAGAAGAGATCACAGAGAAGGGTGTCTGCTCATTTTCTTGCCCTCATGAGAAAGTTGTAACTGCAGTGAGGTCTCCTCCAGGCTGAACAAACAAAGTGCCCTCAGCCACTCCTTGTAAGGCCCATCCTCACGGCCCTCCTTTGGATACTCTCCAATAGCTTCATAACCTTCTTGCATTGAGGCACCCAAAATTGCCCCCAGCACTCGAGGTGAGGCTGCCCCAGAGCAGAGCAGAGCAGAGCAGAACAGGACAATCCCCTCCCTTGCCTGGCTGGTGATGCTGTGCCTGAAGCCTCCCAGGACACGCTTGGCCCTCCTGGCTGCCAGGGCACTGCTGGCACATTTTCACTTTGCTGTCAACCAGGACCCCCAGGTCCTTTCCATGGCACTGCTCTCCAGGCTCTCATTCCCCAGTGTGTTCCATGCATTCAGGACTGACCCAGCCCAGCTGCAGAATCTGGCACTTTCCTCTGTGAAATTTCATATGGTTGGTGGTTGTCCAGCCCTCTAGTTTGCTGAGGTCTCGGCAGATTATGATCTGGTATATACAGAAAATCAACAGCACTTAGCCTGGGTTCTGAGAAGTCTCCCTGTAGGAAGCTAATCAAAGAAATCTGCTGTGAAGAGAGTTCTAGTAACAAATAACACACCAGAAGGTGCTGGAGCATGAAATGCAGTAAAGAACAGCTTTGGAATGAGAGGTATCTTAACATGATCTGGTACTAAGCATTTCATGTGGTTTAGCCATGGCCTCATACAAACTGCCTGGTAAAATCTGAAAAACAGATTAAAATTTAAATGAATGCAGGAGAAAAATTTACCTGTCTTTCTTTCTGTGTAAGCCGAAGCATCTCTGCTCTAAGTCTAACTTGATTAGCAGACCTTTATGAAACGCATCTGCTGTGTTTCAGTAATGTTAAAATACTAAGGCTTCTTTTATCAGAGTATAAATGTAGGGCATATTCTATGCTGCTATTATTAGGACTTTCAACTGATTCTGACATTCGTGTCTTAATATATTTTCTTTGATCATCTGTGGCATTTTGGAAACTGCCCTAGTGTACCATTTTTCCCCTTTTTTAAAAAAAACTTTTTACTAGAAATTTTTCTTTTCTCATCTAGGCTAAATTTTTCTGCTTGAAATCATGCTGGAGCTGGAAGAAAATTTGGAATTTGCATTTTATAAAAACTTGACTGCTTCAACATTTTAGAGAGTCTGGTCTCTCTAGAATCATGAAAACCATGAAAGTCTCAGGAGAAAAAAAATGTGAAAAGCTTTATTTAAGATTAATGTGAAATCAAAAGAAACTGAACCAGTTGTGGGGGTTTTGACTGTAACATTCTTATTTTCTTGGAGGTGACTCAAATAAGCATTTTGTGTTTTCTAGAAGTCGATGTCAGTGCACCTAGAGCACATATTGTCGTTTAGGCATCCAGAGTAATCCGAAGCAGCTGAAGAACTCAATTAGGAGTGAGAAGAATGCTCTAAAATGAATCACAGTACACATTTTCTGTGTAGTATCAAAAGGTCTTGGTTAGGTGGCATTCCAAACTATTATTTTAATCAGTACTAAACCCCGTAGGGGTTTGGGGTTTTTGAAATTGGGTTTTTATTCAGCTGAACTAATTTTCTTTGAGTAGTGACATCTACCTCAAGAAGCAAGTTTTTCAATAAATGAAAATGTGTTTATAATATACATGGAGAGCCTGCCTTATGTAATTAAAAGGAATTGCTTGAAATTTCCTGTCATCACTATTGAAAGATGTTGAAAAATGTATTGTGTCCTTGCCCTAGATGAGGGTGATTTTTTTCCCATTTTAATGCCTATTGTTCTCAGCAGGAAAAATGCTTCTTTGCATTTTTGCTCAGTAGACTATGTTATTTTCTTTTAAAAGTGTCTTTCACTTGTAAAGCCCTAATAGAGTCTATGCAATTTGCATTTGCTTTTTGGTCTTAATAGGTGTATATGTCAGAATAGATTTTATTCTTTCTCCAGAGCTTTTATATTGTTTGACAGCTCACAAACGATGTTCTAGTAAATAACTAGTGTTATCTGACACTGATATTTTCATAATGTGGTTCTAAAATAGAACATAGTCAGATTACATTTGCAAAATAATTGGTAATTTGTTTATGGCTGTAAACATTTGCTGACTTCTACAATTTAAGAACAATTTGTGTTTGTAGGAGGAATTAGCTCTGCTTGGCCATTGTTTCTCAAACAATTACAAAGTGTGAAGTCCCTTTTTGAAGCCATGTGCATAAACAGGGAGGCAGTCCTATTCTGGGAGTCCAAGTGACTTGCATATATAAAGTCCAACACTAGGACTGTAGTGCCATCTGCTGAAAAGTAGTGCAGACCCACTGGTACCTAAGCAGAAGTTTCAAAATAGTCCTTTCTTTTTTGGATAGCAAATTCTCACTTCTCTTATGCTTCTCTGTTTGTCAACAGTTACCCCTCTCTTACTGACTTACCATGTTTCTTTTCTTGTTATACTGAATCTCATCAGGGATATCAATCATAAAACCATTTGTGCTGCAGTGTTCAATGGTGTTTAAGTGGCAAACTCAGGAAAGACAGGACACAGACTGAAAATATTTCATAATTATCTGCCAGAAAAGCTTTTTCTGTAACTTCATTGTGCTCTGAGATACCAAACACAGATTTAGAAGAAAACAGGCAGTGTAAATCAAGAGGTGGTTTCTGTTTTCAGCATCCCGGTTTTGTTGCTTGTTACCACCACTGTGGATTTCTTGTCCGAGATGGTATGCTTATGTTTTGGGAGTTTTTTTGGTCTGTGCTCCATGAAAGCACTAACCACCTTGAGGATAAGTTCTGCATTAATTTTTGTTGTAGTCTTTGCACTCAGTTCTTGCCACTCCTTTACTTTTCAGCTGGCCACAGCTACTTTGCCCCCAAAAAGCATAGCTACAGCCCAGCAGGGGACCCCACAGTGCAATGCCTGGGGTGGGGGAGCAAGTCTGGATGTGGGCACTGGCCTCCTGACACAGCAGGGGCTGAACCCTCCCCGTGTAAGAGCCGCAGTCAGGAACGAGACAACAACCATTGGCAGAGTGTGTTGGGTGGCACCCTTCTAAAGATGTCTCTAAGGCATAGGTTTTGGTGATGTCTCTCAAACCTAAGGACAGCGATAACGTCAGTCCTGTGGGAGCAGCTCAGGGTCTCTTTTACTCAGAGCTTCAAAAGTTATATTAGCAAAGGGATTCCCAGGCGTTGCTCTCACCTGGCTTAACACCTGTCATAATATTCTTAATTATCAAGAAGATAACCTCCTCTTAATCAGTAGCTAGAAAAGAGCTGACAGTGGGCTTTAGGTTGACAAATAGGCTTTTTAGATGCTACAAGAAAACAGTGGAGAGAAGTATGTGCTTATAACAAATTGCTGGGTGATATATTTAAATGCTTATAAAGGAAATTGATGGTCTTAAAAATATGAAGGGCAGTGCTTTTGCTGTTCATGATCGGGCAACCTTAATCCTCAGTTAGTCATAATGGTTTATTTCTTCCTGTATCCGTTCAAATGGAAATATGCAAGGAAAACATTCCAAGTCTCTGTCAAACAAAACCACAAGGCTGTAAGGCTCACTTTAATGGAAAAAAATGCATTTGTGCCTCTTTGATAGCAGAAATCAATCAGTCATTTTCAAGACTTTTGCATCCATAAACTTTTTTGATTAAATATAATATTGCCAAAGCAGAGGAGAAATCATAACAAGAACAATGGCATAGAAAGCAATATAATATAAAAGTCATCCAAAAGGACAGGTGACATTAGAAGTCTTGTGGCCAAATGCATATATTCTAGGACCAGGAAACAATGTTCCATCTGTTTTGTTTTAATAATAATACTGATGTAAAATTCTCTTTCAGTATGTGGGCAAACAGTACTACATTGTTAAAATGCACCAGTGTCTTTTAATGGTCTGAATGATAACTAGAGACATCGTGGAGCATAAAGTCACAAATAACAGAAAATATTTATAGAGGGGGATCAATAACCCTAGTGAAAATTGATCCTTTGGGTAGCCTCTGATCATGCTGATACCTTTGGAAGGGCATATTCCACATGAAATAGACTCAACCTCTTTGTTAAAGATGTCTTTATGGCTTAACCTGACCAGAGGCTCATGTCCTGATTTTATAGTAGTTTACAAGTTTTAGACGTTGATTTTAATCCTTTCTGGACTGGAAGGAATATATTTTCTTTCCATAAAGATAATAAGCACACGCTTGCATCAACTCTACTCACCAAGATCCTGGTTCCTGTGGTAAGCAATGCATGTTCACTTCCTTGCCCATCTTATTTGAGAGACAGGAGGTAATGAAGGCAGAGGAAGCTGTTGGATTTCCTAATCCTTCCCTTCATGCTTTAACATTAGGTCAGCCAGACTTCAGGTCACGTTTTTGTGCCATTAGATTTCTTCTAACTCTTTGCCCGCAAAAGTTAGCAAAATATATCCACAAACCATTATAGCATTATCTTAAAATATTTTGCCAGAAGGAGATGGTTAGTTTTAATGGCTGTGTCAGCAGATGGTCACTGTGATTTTGTTTTCAGAGCCTTGTCCTTTGGTGGTGCTGGTTAAAATGGCTTGCCTGCTGTTCAATTTTTTCCATTGAAATAATACTTAATTTTGCTGCTCAGAGATCCATAAAAATGGATCACTGGAAAAAATAAGTATCACATCAATGGATCTCTTATCTAAACTCCCAAAGTTTTTCTAACTCAACCCTCTCAGGCATAGTGCTAAGCCTAGCTTAGAAACATTGTCAGAAGCATCTTCATAAACAAGTAAGAAAAAGAACAACAATCCAAACTTGATGTGCTCTATATCCCATACAGCTGGAGTCAATAAAGTAAATAATTTATTCTAATTAATTTACCATCCAATTAATAAGGGCAAAAAGGGTTTCACCAAGAAGACAATGCCTATTTTAACTTCAGGTCTTAATACTAGAGTGGCCAAGTAAGTTTACAAAATGTCCACCAGTATTCAAAAGCTGTCATTTTAATAGCAGTGAAAAAAGGCTTCAGTGAGATTTGATGGCTCAAAATTATTATTTGTATAGAGATGTCACTTGATCACTTTTGGTAAAATATATTAAGAAACTCAGCTAGATAACTACTTATTTTTGACTCTTGTTTGCTTTATCTGCAGATATATATACTCTGCTCAGTAAACTTACTGAGTCCATGTTCTGAGCCTTCAGCTACTGGGGAGCTTTTTATGATGAGATTTTCTAAATGAGAAAAGTTCTTGCTCATAAGTGATAAATTATATGATGTATTTTAGAAGTAAGACATCTACAGAGTTACTTTTTCTGTATTTTTCAGTTGTCATCCTTATGTGGCCTTACTTCTCAGGCACACTATACTTCTGACTTTAAAACCCAAATTATGCTATGTGGTCAGGAAGGGTCCTGACATGAGTAATGATAACTTCAAAATAAAGAGAAACAAGTTGTTAACTTCAATTTCACAGGTGTATTTCAATGTTGGCTTTTATTTTCTTTTCAAGGTTTAAATTTTAGTTTGCCATGAGCTGTGAACTACTTTTATCAACTTCAATTTGCTTTCTTCTCCATTCAGTCAGCAATTTCTGATGTCTGTAAAGGCAGTTATTTTGCTCAGGAAAGCACAGTGCTGCTGAATATTTGCAGCACAACATACAGCATAAAAAATTACTCTTGTCACTATCAGCTATGGAAATGCAACAATTAAGATTTAAGAAATGTTTAATAAGTAATGATTTAGCTTACAAGATGCCTCAAATATTTTCATCTGGCCATTATAATTCAGGAAGAAAATACTTGATTATGCTCTGAAATACATTTCATGTTTGAGATGTTAGTCTTTATTTGTCTTTTCAGAGAAACATTTGGATTTTTTTTTCTTCCAAAAAATGTTATTTCTTATGGACACACACAGTTTTAAGTATCTAGGAACCTTATGTGCACTCCAGAAAATTATTTAGTCCTCTGTAGCAGTATGGTAAACTTGTTATCTCTGTTGTGAAGGGAAGGTGTTTGATCCACAAAAGTAACTAGAAGTTAAAATGTATGTGATGTGCATCTCAAATCTGAAATGTGGTCTCAGGAGATATCTGCCTATCCAAGTAAAATAAAGATAGCCTGAGAGTAATGTTTATATATACACATATATATACAATAGAATATATATCATTATGTATAAATGATAGTTAAAAATATAGCTCAGAGTAAAGATATTGTTAATTATCAAATTTTATTTATTTATTGAATGTTACTGTTCCTCAGCTTTTCAGTGAATACTTTAACTCAAAAGTATCATAGGAATAGAATTTGCTTAAATTTTTAAGATTATGAAGAAAACTTATTTAAACAAATGTGAATATGTCCTCTTCTACACATTTTGATAGAAATATTGTATATCTAATTAAATCTGGGTCACTTAGTAGAAAAAGGCAGAAGTTTTAAAATTATTTTGTATTAGCTTGTGTTTGTCGGTCTGCTTAAATTGGCAGTTTTAAATAACTAATGAAGATGTTACGTCATCATAGGCCTGCTGAGCAGATAGATCTTCCTGAGATGTATCTCTACTAGAACTAGGTCTACATTCAGAAGAAATGTGGTTCACTGCTGCAGTTCGTGCTGAGAACCTACAATAATGTGATGTGCACTTTGGACATTTTACTTCAGTCAAACTTATGACCAGTCCCCTACATACAATATATTTGTAATGGGTGGGGTTGAAACTGCAAAAAGAAAAATTGCTTACTTGACTGTGAATGTTCAGTGGTCCAAGAAGCACCACACTGCCCTTTCTTTTGTCTCCTGCAGATGGTGGCACATGTTACCGCAACCATGGTAACGTCATTTATTCTTGTTCCTCACATTATTTCTGTTTGTCCCTGTGAGTTGCCAAGTGTCACAACATTACCGGTGGTTTGAATCTCTTCCTGACTCTGAGGAGGCTGAAGTAAAATGGCAAAGAAAAAGTGGAGCGAGGGGCAGGGAATATTAATGTGTAGGTATTTCTCTTACTCAAGGACACTGGATAATCAATGGTTAAATCAAAGCTTTCAGATGTAGAGCAGCATAGCTGAAAACTTCTGCCAAGAGCCAATGCCTTGACTTCACTCCCCTTGATATTTTGGGAGTTTGCCTATATCTGTGTCCAAGAACACCCCTATCACTCCAGCAAGGAATTCTTGGCACTGTTGGAGTATACAAATCAGTGGCTAAAAACTTCAGGGTGGCCTGCAGGTCTGTCGTTATGCAGACTTTGGGAGAGCACCAGGTAAAATCTGGGCACAGCTGTACTGCCTGTCCTGGGAGGACACATAGTCCCTGTGATGTTCATCATGCTGGCTTTAAAGGTGGATGCTGAGACCTCCTCTCACCAGGATCATCTGGAGAATGTACCCATCCATGTTGTGGCAATGTTACATGATACCCTGTGCCCTGGGTATATGAGTGAATACCCATGGTGTATTCCAGGTGCTGATGTGCTGCCAGAAAGCCCCAAGTCCTCCTACCAACCATATCCACTTTTAAAATGTGTAAAACTTGTTCTGGAATTGTGATTGCTGGCAGAGGAGGCTGTTGGCATTAGCAGTGGCTAGGAGCACACCACAGAGAGACAAAAATACAATGTCAAGGAATGCAAACTTCAGATTATGAGATCTCCTCTAGACTCTCCAGTGTAATAAGCCTGAATCTGCAGTTGTGGGTACACAGGCAGGTACCTGTCATCAGCAGGATCTGTGGTGTGCTTCTGCCAAGAGGTCTGTCCAACACAGCCACAGAGCAGGGGCACATCTCCATCGTGTCTATTGGGCAGATTGCAAGTTCTGTGATTTTCCTTTTCTTGAATTCTGCTAGATCTTTCCTCTTCTTGTTGTTGGGGTTAACTGATCATTTATCAACCTTTTTTTTCATAGTGTTGCCAAGTATGAAATTACCCAGTATCAAAGACTTTGATCTGCTCTTCACATCAGTTTATGAATTTTCTGTTTGCCTGGGGCCACAGACTGCATCAAGCTCTATCGTTTAGGAGTCCAATATGTTTGACTTTGCCGTCAGAAAAATATTAAGAAAAGAAAGAACAACAAAAACAATGGCTTGTCAATTAATGGTGGGAAGAGAAGGCAGAGTGGGTACATAAAGCAGGAGAATTGCCGTACTTGTGTATTAGTGAGGTTTAGGCCTTATGAGCCATGGGACACTATAGATGAGCATGTAAGAACATGAAATAACCAGTGCAATTTGGCTTGTTTTACATATGCTAAGCACTGTCATGTGTTTACTGTGGCAGTGGAAGGTATGAGGATATTTGCTAGCACATGCAGTGTGCTTTGTGTCCCAGAGAACAACTTCACACTCACACAATCCACTCACAAGCCTTGTGTCCCCACTGGGGACATATATGGAAACCACATATATGGAAACTACAGTGAGCAGGTCTTTCCATTTCCACTGTTTTCCAAAATGAATATGATTGACACCCACTGAAACTGCTTCATATCCCAGATTAGTAAGGGAAGTAATATGGGCATTCACTTCAGAAACTCACCACAGGTCTAAGTGCTAATGTTGTTACATAATAGGTGGCAAAATATGGAAATGTTTTCTATCTTTTAGTTTGGTTAGTACCTTTTGAGAAAACAATGTTTTCTTGGGGTTTTGTTTGTAAAGCTAACCTTGAATAATGCAAATTTCTAGAAAAAAATCAACAATATGTTTTAAAGTTTAACAATCAGATGGGTATTAAAGCTATTCTCCACACTAGAAGAGGATGGAAGCTTGCTGTTTCTCAGTGAAAGCTAAAATAAAATGTGTCACTGGTAGGATTTCAAATGAATTGAAGAGGGTACTGTTCAATTGGCATCATGAGGCACCAAAGGCTGTTTCTGTTGAAATTGCTAACAGCATGGCAGTAAAGTTATTTTCTTGCTTAAGTACTCAAATATCCAGTATTGTTATTCATCCATCAGCAATGTTCTGAAGGCATGTTATTTAATGTTTGTAGTTTGCTTTTCATCTCCAGAAGGAGACTGTTTTGCAATCTCAACAAGGAGGTAGAAGAGAGCTATTGTGAAGGAAAAATTTCACTTCTCTTGTCTGCCCTGGGAGATACAGCTTTTTTAGTAAACAGACAAAGGAACAACAGGGTTGGTATGACTTTGAATTGACCCATGCTTAAATGCTTCAGTGTAAACTTATGCAAAAATGTGGGGCACTTAGCACAGTGCATCTCCACCGCCCAGTCACAAATATTTTTAATAAAAATAGTAATGCAGCCATTCAGTGGTGTGGAAGGTGCTGAGAAATAATTATAAGAAATTCAGAATTGAAATTAGGCTTTATCACAATTTTTCCCTTTTTGCTTATATTAAGCATAATGTATAATTATGTGTATAATTATTAATGACCTACATTTCTTCAAAACTGAATTTTACAAATTCCTAGTACGTCTTTTTGGCAGTGAGATAAAAGTTACACCTATTAGCAAAACAAAGGCTACAGATGAACACCTTCATGTTTTTTGCAGAACATTTGATGGAGTTCTTTTTTGCCTGATGTCGTCTCTAAATTCCAATTTTACTTTGGAAAAGTGAATAGAAATAATTTGGCTCAAGGCCCTGCTGTGAAAGTTCTGGATCTATGATTTTCAATAACCAAGAATAAAATGAGATCCTATAGAGACTATCAGTGAGCAGAGTAGTCATCAGAACTGAGTTCACATTTAGGATCTGGGATATCCTTTTCCAGCCTCTCCTTTTTTCTTTCTTATGAGTGGTCCTGATTTGTCGCCTACATATAACAACTGTAATCCCCAAAACCAAACTTGTCAGTCATCCTCCACCATAAAAATCTGCTAAGGTTTTTAAAAATCTGGTGAGGAGTAGGATCTCATTTAATCAACAAAGAAAACTCTGATAATTGTTTCAAGTGCAGAGCTCTGGTACACTGCAGACTATGTGCAAGTCCTCCACATTATCCAGGGTCAGTGATCTAGAAACAAGAGCTCCAATGCTAACAGAGGGACTTGAAATGTCAAGAGTTCCCATATAGAGAATGCAAGAGAGTAATAACATGGAGCTTTTTGCATGTAGCTTGATGCTTACATTTTGCTTCCTAAAAGAATCTCCAGCAAAACTTTTTTTTTTTTTAATTCTCTGTAATTGTTTAGTAAGAAGCAACTCCATAAGGGAAAACTGAGAGAAGGTATTAAAGCCAGTAAATAGGCAGTTTTGAAGTTTCTTAGGTAATGATATTCATTTATATGTTTCCAAACCCCAGACTTACAACTGGCTTTTATTCCTGGTAAGCATTGGAAGAGAAAGATTATTAAAATTGCTGACCTGTAATTCAGATGTCTTGACTCTACATATTTGTATGCTCTAATAAAAAGGCTGATTCAACTCATGCTGATGCATTCAAGTGAGCTAAGGTTTAGCTAAGGTTTAGCCAGCCCAAAGATTGGCATGGCTGACTGCTTGAGTGTTTGGTCAAGATCAGTATTACAACCCATACTTTACTTCGATTTCAGTGATTACATGTCTATCAATACCTGAGTTTGCAAACTTAAACCATGCTTTGTACTTCTGCTTGCTCTCAGGCTTTTGGCTGTGCTAACAACATGCCCCTGCATGGATTCATAGTGGAGTAACGTAACACTCTTGACAACCACGGCCTGTTTGTCAGTCACAGCCTTGGCCCTGTATTTGCTCCTTCCACCACAACCCTCCAGTGAACATTTCTTCCTTGTGAAGATCGTCCATGGATAAATTTCTGCCACAGCCTCAGGCTGCTCTTTTTTCTGAGACACTTCATCTTGCAAGGCTTTCTCTGTCATGTCAGGATGATTTTTTGCTTTATCCAAAGAGATGATAGCATACACCAAGTGACCTCTGGAAAAGGATACAGTGAGACATGTTGTGCATACTCAGCACATCCCCAAAAGTACTTGTAAAATCAAAGAAAAAAAATTTACATGGCCTGAAGTCTTCTTTAAATTAAAGCTGTTCTTACTGTGCTACACAATTTTCTTCATATCAACAGATGAGAAGCTCTGTTTAGTAGACAAACCACTTGCAGTGATAGCATAGGTGAGCTGCTATCACCCTGCAAATTATATCACATCCTTATCACATCATGACTTACATCTATGCAGATCAGTGACAGTCCTTCCAAAGTCTCCACACACCCCATGCAACTGAGCCAGGATGATGAAAAGGTGATATTTTCAAAGTCCGGTGAAAAGAAGTTAAGGGAAGATACTATCTTTTTTATTGAATTACAGGAGATATTCAAAAGCACCCTTGAGATCATCCAGTCAGTTTCTCCTGCTTAAGCATGGTGAGCAAGCAGGTTTCTTAGTTCTAGGTCTAATCAGGAGCTGAGTATCTCCAAGGATAGATATTACATAGTTTCTCTGAACAAGCTGTTCCATTGTTCAAATGCTCCAATGTTTTTTTGCTGTGTTTAAGTGGCATATATATATCAGTGAGGGTTCATTTCTCTGTCTCTGTCTATAAGCACCACTGAAAAGAGCCTAGCTCCATCTTCTTGTCACCCTCCCTTTGAATATTTATATACATTGATATGACACTCTGGGTCTTATCTTCTAGAAGCAAATAGTCACAGCTCTCTCAGACTTTTCTTGTAGGAGAGATTGCTTCAGTCCTTTATTTTTTTTTTTTTTTTTTAATTTTAGCCCTTGAATATACTCTCTCCAGTATGTCCATGTCTTTGTCAAACTGGAGAGACCAGAGCTGAACTCTGCACTTTAAATGTGGCATCAGCTGTGCAGAGGACAGAGGCAGGATTTGGTTGTTGGTTATTGCCCTCCAGCTGCTGGCAACACTGCCATTTCATTGATGAAGAATGATGAATTTTACTTTGCATTACAAATGTAAGATACAATTTGGCTTCCTTAAGCAAAGAATCTTTGTGCCATATATACTAAATGCAGAAAGAAGGTGTCTGATGGTGATATAAAACATCCATGTTAGCCTAAAACAAGCACTGCAGAGTATCTGATGGCTCTCTGCTATATGATGTTTGTAAACATATTCTGATTAAATTGAGTGTCTTGATTAAGTATTACATGATAATGGCATATGAATGGAGATGAATTTCTGACCATTGAGAAAAAATACTCTGCAGCTGTCCTGGTAAGAAGGAAGGCTGAAGAAAACATTGGATTGAAGTATCCAGAAAACAGATCTTTTTCAGACTCCACCATTCAGTCACAATTCTACTTATCAGGAAACACACATAATGGGTGAAAAGGGGAGTTTCTTTTAGCTAGAAGCACAGAAAAATAACTAGATGCTTAAATAGTCAGTAAGCCATGTACAGTGCCTCTTTCTTGGACTCATGCTAGGCTCTATTTGTTGCTACAATGGCATATAATGCTTGTATAGCAAGCTATCTTCTGTCACAGAAACTGCCCTGGGCTAATGTGTGCATGGTATATGAGATCCAGTCTCATGATCTGGATTCCAGGTTCTGTTCAGGATAATATAACCAATAAACTCAGAATTTGGGTAGGTCATTAGGTTACTTTCATCTGGAGCAATTCAAAACATTTCACATTTTTATCTCTTTATTCAAGTGCAACCAATGATGTGTCTAGATTTTTATGAGTTTTAGTATCCCTTTCTTGGGGTACATATGTACTAGATATATAAATGCATAATACATCATATATTATATATGCCTCTTTCTTATGGCATATTCATTCCTAGTGTGGCAGGTGAACAGATTTCTAGCTGACCAAGTTGCCTAGTGTTGAAGAAACTTATTTCAAAAGCCATATGTATCAGTGCACATTTATGGTATTTCATGTGGGCTTGTTTCATGATGTGTCTCCCATGACATAGGACCCAGCAGTGTCACAGATGTATCCCTGTGAAACATTTCCTGCCTCCTCTGGGATTCCTATTGTTGACTGAGCACTAGCTTTGCTGTGACTTGTTAAAATAAAAAAGTGATTATTAGAATTGTTTATGCATGCCCAGGGCATAAGCGTTAAAAATACACAAGTATCAAACTAGCAGTTCCTGAAAACTGGCTGTAACCCCAGGCCTTTTCCTAACTTATGATCTTTTACAGCATAAGAGAGCTGAGATAATAGGAATACTTCTATAGCATGAAAGAACTGAGCTCATAGAAATTCAAGGTCAAAGAACAGGATAAATGTGGTCCAATTAGTAATAAACTGTGTGCCTTGTAAAGGCAAGGATTGTCTGTAACAACAAACAACTGTTGTATATACCAGGACTGGCAAGAAGAAAGCAAGGTGCAACCAAAAGCAATTAACTGAAATAAATATATCCAAGAGAGGTTTTGGGAGATGGATTTGTGGCTCAAAACTGGCTTGGCTGTTAACAAAGATATCAGATTGCAAGATAAAATTTTATGATATGACATCAGTGGAAACTGATGAAAATCAAGTTCAGATCTTCGTTTTGGTGCTGTCAGTGCAGTTTTGTATTCCTACTCTTCACATCTGCTTGTCTTTCTATTCACTGCCTAGATTAGGCTGAGCATTGAGTCACTGTATTTCTGTGTGAAGTACCTGCAACAACTAGATTCTGTTTTCAGATAGTGGTCCTATGAGTTAGTGCAGTCTAAATTATTAATAATGCAATTAACTAAATTCGTACACTTCAGACACGATGCTTCCTGTCTATAAGGCTTTCAAGAAAGCATCCCCAGCTCACTTAGGAACAAATGTGAGACAAGCTGGTTTGCTCAGTGTAGCATAAGAAATTAACAAGAGAAACTGGCTCCCAGCACTGTTTTGTGAGTGGCAAGAGGAACAGATGTGCTTTTCAGAAGATACTGCTTCTTGTATGTTCCTTCCTAGACAAAACTGCTTTAATTTTGATACAGTCTAAAAAGAGCTAGTAAGTTTCTACTTTCTTCCACTCTTCAAGTAGTGGAAATAGGATTTGTTGGACTAAATATCTCTGAACCATATTCCACTTCTACTACTGTGTTGCAAGTGATTACGATGACTAGAGGATTATGTATTCTTAAGTATTATTAGATAAGAAAATGCTTGTAGGAGGCTTTAAGTCACCTGATAAAATTGATATTATAAGGTGCAGGAAAATAAAACTGTCATGGGTTTCTTTCTTTCAGAAACTCTCATATTTGGATGCCACTTTCAGGAGGAAAGGGAAATTAATGTAGATGGTATAGGGTGTTAATAATAAAGACCATATCACCCCAAATTCTGAATTCTATTTGTAAGCTTTTATATCTATTTGGTGCTTATCATTGGAGAGAACAAATAAAGAAGACCCTGAATAATTTCAAGCTACTAGGGTTTGCTTGATGATTTCTTAAATTATTCTCTAGAAGGCATGTATATGTTAGGAGGCATGTATATGTTAGGAGGCATGTATATATATATGTCATCAGTTTATGGGTATATAAATGAAACCTGCAAATGGAAAATGCAAAGAGAGAAAGGCAAGTCATTATCAGCTCAACAAGCACATTGACAGGGAAGAAGGCATAAGAGTATTCATATTTTCATATACACTTTTCAGTGCCTTTTTGAGGTTATTTTGATAAAGTATTATATTGATCAGGCAACAAAAGCAGTATTTTATATGCAGTGAGAAAGACAAGATGTTATTTTTCTTCAGTGCTTTGGCTGTAGTCTTCAGAATGCTGTTAATTAGTGAGACCTGAATTACTTATAATTTTCAGCTAAAAAAGCAGGAAATCTTGTATTTGCTTGGCATAAGAGTTCCATTTTTTCAATAGCAACTAATGATAAACTTTTTTCAATTATCAAATTCAAGAAATAATAGATATTTAAAGTAAACAAGTTACTTATTTTTCCATGAGAAAGGACTTAATACCACAAAGTATATATAGAAAATTATGTGCAATGTCTTTGCACTACGCACCCTGACTTCAGATAGTGAAAATCTCATAAAGACAATTACAGCTTAAAACTTGATTTCTCTGTCTGCATTTTATGCACTTACTCTTGTTATGTTTGCCCAATTATCCCATCATAAAAAAAAAACCCAAACACTATTTGAGATAGCAGCAATTTTAATTGAATAGTTTGGAAAATATATATTGACGGTATAATTTGATTAAAATAAGGGATAATTTGGTTCAAATAATAGCGCATAAGCAAAAGATAACTGTGGGGTACGGGGTACAAGGCTTTTGGACCCCTGCCACCTCACGTACAAGTTTGCCAAGTGAAGATTTCCCCTTATATGCCATGTGTCAATGCCACCTCCTCCCATTTTCGAACCATCACACTTCTACCTCCGCTCTCATCACCACCTTTACCGCGCATGCTCCACCACTCTGTTTGGTGGTTGCACAAATCTTTGGGGGTCATCACTGATGAAAGCCTCTCTTCTTCCTGGATGCCCTTTAATTCCCCTTTGGGTTACACATGCGCACCAAGCCGGTACAATGTAAGCCAAAACTAACATATTAACTACATTTAAGCATCAAAGCAATAAATCTCTTATAGCATTTTCCTGGGACCCAACCAGATTTTCCCTTCTTTCTGTTCATTTTTAGTAACTGTTATCTCTTCTTTTTTCCTCCTGTCCTTGAACATCTGCAGGGAGGGGGGGTGGAGCCCCTCCTCTCCCTTTCTTTCTTGGCATTACAACTTTTAATGGTTTTATTATTTCCAAATATTAATTACTGTACCAAAATTGATTACTGTTTCAATTTTATCAGCATAAATCATACCTATTTACCACACTCTTATGTGCTATTTTTTCAGAAGATGATTAGTCTTGACTGAGGTTCTGGTGTCCATACTAAAACACTACAGAAGTCTAAAAGATTGGGTAGGGGAGCTCTTCCTGTGGTTTCCACATCCTTCCCTATTTTAGTGTACTTGTGGCAGATAGAGGAGGGCAGGAGGGCATTCAGCTGGTGACAAAATAAGGGAGGTTACAGGTAAGGGTGAAAATGTTTGCAGACCCGCCAGTGTTGATAAAAAGTCTCAGTGATACTCTGCTCTTGGAGAGCTTCATGTGAATAGAAAGATCTGGAAGTGGATGCAGAAATTTTTACCTGAAAATTATTGGAGGAAGTTCCTGGATTTTCTTTTTTTTTAAAGAAATCTTAGGTGTTGTTTCAATATCATAAGTTCTAAGTCCTTTATCACTTTGCCAAAAGAAATCCTAGGCAAAGCTTGTGTTTGAAAGCAGTCCTCCCAACCACTACCATCATATCAAATATATTTTCCAGTTATATTTTGATAGCTTCTGTGAATTAACTGAGGTAGGAGAAAAGAGTTTGCTTTAATTGATAATTATTATTTGTAAAAGGTGACATTATTGTGTGTATTTATCTCAGGATGAAAAATAGGTCATGGTAAAGAGAAGAACTCTAAACCTCAGTTAACCACAGAAATGTGTGTGGAATGGGACTTGAAAAAGAACCACCCCATTCACAATGTGTCTTTGTTGTTGTAGCCATTAAATCCCGTGTTTCAAGTGAGGAATTTTAGAGCCTTTGGCAGTAAGCTTTTTAACTCCCAGGAGACTCAAACCTCTGGCTGTTTCAGTAGCTCAGACTGCTGGAAATACAAAGATTTTTGTCCCTGCTAAGGATGAGCAAAAGTCTCTTAAGTGGTTCCCAGTAAGTAAGAAACTAATTTTGCAGTTAAAGGAGCATATGGAATCTTTTATATTCTTTGGATCAGAAACTCACTGCAAAGAAGAATGTAAGAAACGTCCTTTAGTCAGTGTAAAGAATGGCCAAAGGCTTTACTACTGAGATACCTGACTGTAGATGAAAGTACTGGTGAAACTTTGGGATGCAGTTCTGGCAGACCAGTATTGACCAGGTCTGAAGCTAAAGACAAGACGGTCCTTATCTGGAGGAAGAAAGTAAACAGCCATAGAGACCAGCTGCTTTGAGGTACTAGTCCAAGTTAGGATGGGGCGTTGCTGCTGAGCCAAGATAATTTAGTTTCCCAGTTAGGATACAGCAGCAGTGGGACAAGAGCTACCTGAGGGCTGTTCAATCACCTGCTTTTGCCAAATAGAACTAACTTGCCTCAAGCACAGCAGGACAGCAGCCTAATTATTTCAAGACCATGAATAGACTGCTGCTAAGGAACCTATTTTAAATTTTGAATGATAGATGCAGTCTAATCAAGTATTCTAGTGATTCAATAAAGCAATATAAAGATGGTAATGCCACAGTTTTTGTTTACTAAGATGGCTTCTAGTTAAGAAATAAAAAAAGGAAATATAGAGAGCTTTAAAGTTACACTATCTTATTGTAATCTTATTTCTTCAGGTAATATGTTCTACAAGATACTCTCAAAAGTAAAACGGCTTTACAATCTCTCTTCTTTTTACTCTGTATATATATACTTCATGATCAAGTGTGTCTGCTGTGTTGCATGAAACAGAACAGTTCTCTTTGTGCACATCTCTTAAGAGACCAAGAACTACTTGTCTATGGAAATCCTGCTTAAAACACAAGGGACACTTGCCTCTGGAATTTGAAGACTCTTGTTTGCAGTTAGTCATCTTTGTTAACACAGTACTCCTCTCCTGTAGTGCAATAGAAACCCTCACTCATATCCGGCTGCCCTGTGCCTGAGTGTCCTGCCTGCCCAGCTGTGTTTGGCAGACATAAGATGCATCTGCACCATCACAGAAAGATTGGAGAAAAAAATCATCAGAAGTGAATTATCCTCTATTGTCTACACAGCAAAAAGCATTATTTTTGCTTCCAAGAAAGCATCAGCTGTGTGTTGCCAAAACTGTGCCTGCAGTGTTCACTTAGAGGGAGAATATATCACAATCTGCAAAGTAGAGCAGCAGAGCTATGACAATCTATTGTGATTGTTGTTCATATAAAAGTCATTTAATTTTTTCTTAATCCCTCCCTTGTGCTCACCTTCATCTTTTTCTGTGAACCCAACCATAACAATGCTTAAAATCCCAGATTTGTTTGGAGATTTTTATTTTGCATTCTAATCAGTTGATTGGTTTGAAAACTAGATTGTTTTTCTAAAGGGGATTAATTTAGCTGAACCTCTCTGACTCTACCTAAAATACCACCTCTGGTGAAAGCTTGTGAAAAAACTGCATCACTGTAATTTTCCCATGGAAATGCACTGTTCAATTTCTGTCTGCACAGTGAAACAGTCCAATACAGCAGATTGAAAGGGCTACCTTGCCAGCAAAAGCAGGGCAAACCTGTGGTTTGTGTGACTGTAAGCCACTTAGAAATTAAAGGAAAAATGGGATACATAAGGAATATTACATAATTTCATCAAATAAATCTGAATAACAAATTGTTTTTAGGTCCTCCTGTTACCAAATAAACAGGAAGACTGAAACAGTGTTTCAGGGAATATAATCAGAGCATCTAGTTATATTATAAAGCAGACAAATTATCAGAAATAGAAAATTGAATGTAAATATCCAGTGCACATATCTAATTTGCAATTCTGAACATTTGTGTTATACACCTTAAGGGAACAGACAGCACATTATACGACTTATGTTTTATAGAACAGAAAGAGGAAAAAAAGACAGAACAAATTTTAGGTAAGACTTGAGGGAAAAATCAGCTAAATAGCACAAACATAAATTTTCTTTAAGGATACTTTTAAGTATGTCCTTTCTCTGCCTAAAGATAAACTAGAAAATAATTTTAAAGTAACTGAAATTTTAGTCACAAAGAGCTTCAGAAAATTATTTACCTGATTTAGAAATGCCCTAACCTAAAGAGACTTTTCTTTCATGTGGGAGAATTATATTGACCTAATAAGAGTATTTAAAGATTGTTTATAAATCTTTGCTTCTGACTGATATGCTAAGCACAAGCTCTTATGTGCCAAGCTACTTGAGCCACAGATTTTAAATTTATTTGACATACAACTTTCTTACCAACAGAATGTAAAAGAGAAACAACCAAAGCACAAGCTGCATTCATTCCATTAGCTTTTTGCAGAGCAAAACAGACCATTGGTTTGCTATTTATTTTTATGTGTGAAAAATTAAACCTGCAATATGACCTAGGGAGGCCAGGAAAGACATTTGGGAGCCTGTTCTTTAAAGAAGCACTGATAATGCAGCATACTTAAACATTTTTGTTGGTGTTTTCTAGGAATAACATCACAATTCCTGCAATATGCTTTGAGTAGTTGATCCTGTTTGCTGCCCAGTCATCAAACCCTGGTTCATATTTAACTGCACAGAGTCACAGTGATAGTCTTGCCTCTGTCAGGGCTGAAAGTTACAGTTAGCAAGGTCTAGATTTATTACCATATGAAATAACTACTGTTCAAAACTAGAATTAATATCACACCATAATCACCAGTCTGCTTCAGGGGAGTTACATTCTCTTCCACACAAATATACACAGGGATGAAGTTATGTTTGTAGGTAGATACCCAGTTTCCCAGAGTAAAACTCCATCACTCATGCACAAACACTGCTCTCTTTGCTGGTTTGGCTGTCCTGTCATTTCTTATTGCCAACATTGGTTTGTTGTTCACTGGGTTACCAACCCAGGCCTGCACAGATGCACTTGTGCATGTGTGCTTGTTTTCCATGGAGAATGTTGGAAGCTGCTGATAGCTGAGGCAGCATCTCTGGCAGACAACATTTATTCTTTATAGCCTTTCACACATGATAGAATCACAGCAAATTTACATACTCTGGCCTAATGGTTGCAATAGGAAATGTGAAAGAGCTTAAAATGAAAGTTGACAATCCTGAAAAGAAGCTCAGAGACAAAATAAAACCCCATTCGTGTTAGGGAGAATACAGTGTTGGCTTTCTGCTCAAATTGTAGTCTGCCATCCTCTTTGGCCCTCATTAGAAAAAGCTTTGTTTTGTGGACCATAAGGTATTCAGTGGAGGCTGCTAAGCCATCAGGAAATGGTGCAAGGTGTGACCAGGCACCACTGGGTAGAGGTGGTGTTCACCCAGCTGTGGGCTGCCCATGTTGCCAGCTCAGAGGCTGACAGAACAAGTTAGGAAAGAGCAGAACAAATACAGTGTGAGATAACTGAACAGAGGAGGTAGATCATTTAAGTAGCAAAGCCGGTAAGGGAGAAAGCAAGAGAGATGCTGAAAATGTTTGAGGGAAAGATGAATCTGTTACAAGGAAGGGAATGAATGAAAACCAGGATGAGGGGGAAATGCTAGCAAGAAGTACATTAAAAAGAAGTCTAACTTCATAAGGTTGCTTTGTTATATATATAATATATATGTATTGCTTTATATATATGTTGCTTTGTTATATATATTATATATATGTTATATTTTTTTAATGTATGAAGTAGTATCCCATTCCACTTACTTTAAGCTGCAGAAATGTAGTCAATGAAAAATCATCAAACTAAAGCTATTTATATTCAAATAAGTATTTTCATACTTGTAAGGCAAGCTGGTTTTGGTTCAGATTAAGACTTTGTAGCAATTTTTTGACAGGTTTGTTCTGAAAAAGCTTGATGTACTCCAAATAAGGGCTCTTATTTTTTTTCCCTGTGTGTCTTTTATGTTTCATTACAGTTTAATTGATTAACGTAAATAATTGCCCATGGTAATAAATTATCATGCTGTCTAGAGAAAGTACTTGTTTCCCTCCTTTCAAATGATGCATTTGTCACCTGCTGAAGTTATTAGTATGTTTTAAAAATGGAAAGAATTTGTGAAATCCAAGATTGTATTTATAGTATTGCTTAATCACTCTAGCAGACTGAGGACTTCAGGAAAGCATTTCTATTTGGAAAAGTATTTAGAGAAAATAATGCTATATTGAGGCTTAGATTTATGGAGACAGCTCTATTGAATTTGAGTATGCATCAAGCACTGTCAAATCAAAACCACAATAAACTGTCTTTGAGAATTGTTTTTGACTTAACAGATTTTTTTTTTTCTGCTCTTAAGGAAAAGCTGCAAGCCCATGTGTTGTGCCAAAGATGTGATGAGAAATTAAACTGTACATCTGATGTGTACAACAGCAGCCTCCCTCCACATGTCCTCTGAATTTTCACTGGAGGTGGAAACTTGTCTCAATAGGGAGATTCCAACCCAATGTTTGTGTGATGGCTTAGCTGTTCAATGGGAGAAATCGGAGCTGAAATACCAGTTCCATAGGGCATGGAGTGGCTACAACACCCATACATTTCAAAGGGTTTTAAGATCATTCAGGATTTTCCGGACCAGGAACTCTAGGATAACAAAAGCAGTGACCTTCCAACTAATCTCCAGTATTATTGAATGTTCACATCAACAATACATACTGCACAAAGTTCACTCTTACATCGTATCAGAATCATAATTACTGTTATTGAACCAGAGCAAAATTCATTTAATACTCTCACTTTTGACTGCACAGAGCTTTCTGAAGTCTGTGCCAGAAATAATTAGAGAATGGTTCAAACAGAAGTTTCTGAGGCCTTGGAAATATCTGTGGGAAATAAGCTGCTTTCCTTACTGCTATAATGTATTAGAAGTGACACTGCTAAAAGTGGGTTCATCTTTCTGGTCCAGTAGACCAATTGAGATATTCATATTTTGCAACCCCTGATTGCACAATTGTTGGCACCACTTCTGCACTTACACTTGCTTTGCAGAAAACCATATAATATTATGTGGAGGCATTTATATCAATGTTTCCTGTGGAAAGTGCCTCTGAATATGTGAATGAGAAGGATAAGCTATGTATTTAAGACATACAAAATGAAGCAATTTTCACATACTGCTTTATGTAACCAAATTGAAGAGAAAATTCAAGTTGCTGAAAAAGAAATCAGTAGTAAAAATAATATCACTGACTTCCAGTGGTCTTGGTCTGAATTTGACTTAATGGTTTTTACTTAAATGTCAAAAATTGGTCTTCTTCAAGGATTGTTAATTTATATTTTGCTGCTTAAGACCTGATGCTTTGATTAACTTTGATTTGAAAGTGTTTTTTAATTTAAAAAAAAAAAGGAAAAGTTTGCTGATTCACTATGATGCTTAAGCATTTGCAATAGACCCATGCTCAGATTTTGCATCTTCCTTTTTAGTTTTCACTGTTTGGATTTTAAAAAAAAGGGCACTGGTGCCCTAAATATACATATGCAGTATGCAAGGCTAGTTATACATGTATTTGAGCAATACCAATCTTTCACAATGGAATTAAGTTTTCTAGAAGTACCCTCAATAGTCTCCATTAATTATTGTATTTTGAAGCTTTTAAAAACTAATTGGGTTTTAAAAACCTATTATCTACATTTAAGTTTTCTTCAATTGCTGGATTACTTTTCTTCCCATTTCCTCTTAATTTTTCTTCAATTCTAACATAATGCCCATGTCTCACAATAACAGACTTCCTTTATAGTGAAGTTTATTTTAAACAGTCTTGTGACAAAGGAAGACAAAGATGAATATGAAAGATAAAAGTGCTTACAGCATATCCTCACTATTTTTTACTAACTTATGTAATTCAGGGTGGAGGTTCCTGTTCACAGTTTGGGCAATCACATTAGTTATTTTGTCAGTGGTAAACTGTAGCTCAGATCCCACTGAAGCCAGAAAAGCAGCAAACATGAGTTTTTGCTCATGCCAATTTATTTTACAATCCTGAAGCTGGTACTGCGTGATTCAGTACATATCCTGCTGACTTTGCATTGGAAGCAAAATTGCTAATATTCTAATATTACTTCTTAGCTTCTTTTCTCAAGGCAGCACTCCCACCTATAATATACTACATTTTGTAGTGAAAATTAGAGCTATCAGCAGAGTAGCGTGAAGAGAAGGACATGACTTTTTTTCATGTGTGAGATTGTTAAAAAAATAGCAGGACTGTGTATATGAGTGGCAGTGAGATCATGAGGCACTTATTATTACAAGGCACTATAATAATTATTATAAGGCACTATAATAACTTGTAACTGGAGATTAGTGAATTGCAGTAAATTGCTGAAATTCTTCTATACATAACTCTTTAAGGGCACCACTAAAATATAATGCCTTTGTTATGAAAGAAATGCCTTTATTACTATTTCAAGTCTTAAAGCGGCAGATCATGTCCCTGTTATTACATTAGGGTCAGTTTTTTCAGAAAGTTAAATGAAGTAGAGTTCATTTGCCGCAAAACAGATGGATGTGTCCTCTAGCTTGTTACATTGTTGTAGGTTGGAGGACTCTGTGGAGGGAAATAAAGGGAAATGGGAAGGACTTGGTATCCATTAACATCTCGCATGCTGTTGAATTAACCTTAATGCACAACGTAAGACAATTGAACCCATTTATCTATATATGCATAGCTGGGCAGAATATCAGAGAGGGGCTAAGCATTGTGATTTCACCAAATTTGCTACGTAGAGGTAGACTGTATGAGGTCTGATTTCACAAAAGCATCAGATACCTTCCTTTTCAGCATGTGAGGCAGCCTCCTTCAGCTTGGCCCCTGTGCTCAGCAGCGGCAAGAGCACAAGGATCTGTTGTGCAGCTATGCACAACATGAAATTGAGTAGAAAGAGACAGGGTAGAAACCATCCCATGTGACTGGAAAAAAATCTCTGGTGATGTTGTGAGTTAGCCATAATAGCTTTAAAATATCTACCACAGTTTTTCCACAAATATTCCGTGTGAATTCTGTAGCTTTCTAAAGGACTACCATAGAAAGATAGCTGCAGACAACTTTTTTCACTTGTTTGTTTGTTTGTGTTGGTGTTGGCTGCTTATTATATGCTGCTTTTAAGATGTTAAGGGAAATAAACCTTATTTTAAGAATATTTCTGTGATTTCTGGAAAACTTCTTGAGAACTAATTTGGAATATTTTGATTGTAGTAGTAACAAAGGTGTTTATAATAAGCTGAACTAAAACTTCTAAAGCTAAAGCATGCCCAATGTGTTGCTGCTTGAAATACTGAACCAGGTTCAAAAAAGAATTTGTGTTTATTTTTCATAGTTCTAAGCCAAAAGAGTTGATTTCTGTTCCAAAAATAGCTGCAGACACATGGAGTTCAAGTTGTCCTCTTGCAGGTTTCACCACTTTTCCCTTTGGATCTTTCTGGCAGTATGTTGAAAGTGTGATAATGTGTTTACTGCACATCCTGGAAGTGAGAGCCCAGAAATTATGGAGCACAGGGACAGCCCTGATACATGTAGAGTCCATGGGGAAAAAGACATTTACCTCATCATTAAATAAGAACTGAAGGTTTAAAAATAACCTTCAGTTTTCGCCCTTGACACAAATACAAAAGGATAATTAATTTCTGGCTGCAGTTAGAATAAATGCATACAGCCTCTTTTTTTTCCCCCCCAAGCAGATTACCTGAAAGGCTCTGCACAAAGGCTGTGTAAATCATTCATATTGTAGCTCAGGCCTGGAAGATTTAATACAGCAGGAAGAACATTGTATATTTGGTTGCAAAGAAAATTAATTTTGCAAGATATTAAGCCTGTCTGGGTAAATAATTGTGTATTGTGTATTATGGATCAAATTCACCTTTCATGTAAGCACACAAATCTCACTTCAGTCAAGAGAGATTGAAACTGAATTTGATTCACTGTGTTTAGATCCAGATGCCAATCACTTATACATTTAATCACAAAAGAAAATCTGTGATTGAAGGCTTAGGATAACTTTTTAGTCTTTTGATTGATATTAATTGCAAAGGTGTGTTTGTTTTGAAAACTAGAGTAGTAACCAATTTATACATGTTTTCCAATTATTAGTGAATTATCTAAGGTTATTAAATTTTTCATGTTATGCTTAGATTCAAATCATTATATGGAACATCTTAACATGCAGTGCAGTGGATAACTAGCATCACAGAACAAATAACTGTAGATTATGGCTGAAGCTATACTCTGAAGCTGTCCTGATTAATTGCCAAAGATTAACTTACTGTTTTAAAAAAACTGAATTGTATCAGATGTCAAGAAATGGTTTAATCTTCCCTGCCTTGTGCATTGAAACCTATGACAATTAATGTTTTTGGAATACATAGTTGGTTCATCTATGGTTAAATATGAATGCATACATAAATATGTAAAACCCCTCAAATTCCAGGATGTTCATTTGCACTCTATGTGTTGCCATTTGGTAGTACTCTGGCAATGATTTGCTACTAGGAAAGTCCTTCTCAGGCTTTTAAGTAAACATTTGTAGGTGGGGATGAGTCAGTGACAGATTTTTCTGTGTTTGGAGATGCTACATGTATTGAATAATTTATACTAAATATAGTCACTTCAGCACATTCCATGCCACTTGCACCTGTACTCTTGCATTTTACAGTCCTTCAGAATGTCAGGACCATAGATATTTACTTGAAATAGAATTTTTCAAGCTGGGTTATAGTCACTGGAGACTTTTGTGAAGGTCATGTTGGTTTAAGTCTTAAAAAAACACTATAATTTTATTTTGTTTTATGTTGACTAATTGCTAACAGTAGTTGAGCTCCTTCAAATAAAATAATAAAAATCTACATGATTGGCTGCAAATGCCTGAGATAGATATGGAATTGATAGCTACCTCTAATTTCTGACAGCAACCCAACTCTGTAGGGTTGTGTGTGTAACACCTGCAGAACGTAATCACAGCCCTGGTTTTCCTCCTCTTTGTTCCATGAACACCCCAAATGAAATTTAATCACAGATTCTCAGCCTGGTGAAGTCCATAATAAGATGGTCTTCCTGATGACACAAACAATTACACTAAACAGCATCAGCCCTTATGGAGGCATGGAAAATGGGCCTTCTGAATGCTGACAAAATATTTAGGGTGAAACAATGTGTTGTCAAGTCCTACTAATCAAAATTTTAAAACTTATGACAGATTCAACGTTCTTCATTTTGGACAATGCTTAGTGGGGGAATTATAGGGAGTGGAGGGGTGTGCTCATGTTACTTTTTAATAGAATTTAACGGAGTTTTTTCCTAACAGAATAAACCTATAGGTGTCCAAGCACTAATAAAATCATACTCAGTTATAACAAAGGTAAATATGTATAAGTAGGGACATTCTTTTTCAGTTCTGTCATGTTTGCTTTTTTTCATGGTTTGCTTTTTGCATTCATTTAACTAAGGATAATCAAGTGGTCTGTGCTTAATTTTAAGACTCAGGCATCTGAGGCTTACAATGAACATTGGTAGATTTATATCTGCACAGAGAAATGTTAAGTTACATAAACCGTTTAAAAATCTGCAAGTTACTGGTTTTAAGTGTAACTACAGATAGAAGTGATAAATGTTAAATTAATGATAGATTCATAGCAGAGTATACTTATAATTATGGAGGGAAGATATGTACATTTAATCATTTCTTGGCTATGAAAAAGTTCTAATTAAACAAAAAATCCATCAGGCTGCTGGGGGAATCATTCATTCTCCATTGTTGCAATAAAAGGGTAGTAGTAAGAGAGAAATCTGCATAAACTTGCTTGAAAGTATGCCATGGGATAGAATTTTTTTTTAAAAGATTAATAGACAATCTTATTTTTCTATGATACTGACAGAGGAAAAATGCTGAAGAAAAAGCATAAATGAAATTAACAAATTGTCTCTCAAAAATCTACTCTGACTCAGTTTGCAAAGCTCATTACAGTGGCAAGAGATTGCCAGTGTTGGCAGCCTTCTGGTTGCAGCTAAGAGACTTTAGGAAAGGTATTTAGGAAACAGAACCACTTCTAAATGCAGTTGTTAATGGAGGGGGTAGAAGTAGGTTTTATCATTGTGATGCTCACTGTGTTCTGCAGAACAGAATTAGACCTCAGAAAAAGCAGCTGTGGAGTGCATGGAAAGTGGTAAGCCAGTATTTGGGTCATTTTGAAAGAAAGTACAGGATTATTTTTCTTTATTTTCCATCAATGGGATCTATTCCATTATAGCAGAAAAATGTTCCAGGCAATGCTCTGCTTTTGTGCTTTGAGCCAAACAATTTTTACCCTGGAAGATCCCTCTGTTGTTGTTAGAGGGGAAGTCTGCTTGATAGTAATCTCCAAAAATGCTTGGTTTGGTGTCTTCAGCTCTGTTAGCTAAAATGTTAATATGACAATATGTGCTTTGTGGTAAAAATGTCAAGATACCATCAAAAAGCTAAACTGAGAACAAATTGTTCTCATTGCAAATGTACATTACAAAATAGCAAGTCTGTTGGGCATCTATCTTTGTAAAATATCCTCTTGTCTTTGTTTCTCTATACTTTGCCACAATATTTGAGGCCTAATACATTTATAAGGAAGCTCTAGGGGAAGTGAAGTAATAACAGTCTGAATAAAATATTCAGAAACTTAAGATATATTGTGTTAGTTTTCAACTCCTGTGACATCCTTTCATTTTTTATTCTGTGTTGCTACTTCTTGTGAGTTTTTTTCCCCCTATAAAATTTTTTTTCACATGCTTTAGCTAGCTAGTTGCATATGAATGTAATATAGCAAGCAATGTGACCTAGATCCTGTTAGCGTTGCCTTATAGAATAAGGCAATAGTCTTATTCTTCATTAAGTTGTGAAAAATAGACATTTATAGCAAAGGGAAGCTCAGGTCTGAGGTTGTATCTTCCAGCTTTTAGACTTATCCTTTGGCCATGGAGTTTTTAAAGGTATCTTAACTTTTTATTTTGTTTGATATAGACAAAAGAAGTACAACTTATGTTATAGAATACAGCTATCTGTGCTGAAAAGGAAGCCTAAACCAAAGAACACTGCGAAGTACTTTTCAGTATCACAGCTGTAATTTTAAATACAGTTTATTTGTCCATCAGCATTCAGGCTCTTAAAAACTTCATTTTAGTGCAAACATACACATAAAAGTCCTGTGTTGATTATGTGATTTCATGAGAAAATAACACAGAGATGAGCGTTTTTCACAAGCAAACCTTGTGCTTCTGATGCTTGCAGTGTGATTTTCATAAATGCAGGCTTCTGGTTCTTCCTTAACTTGAGCATTTTGCAGGCATGGACAACAACAAAATAGTGACACTTGGGAGAATCAATGGGGAGCTTTCATGGGGAACCATTTAGACTTCTTCCATTTGGTGAAGGATCCAGCTTTCTCAGGTTGACTTTAAATGTCTGCTTCAAAACATACTACACCTAGAGCCATGGTGCTGAATTACTTGTTCACTGATGGTGAATTACTGAGTTTAATCTTGCACAGTTCCTGTGCTATGAAGTCTTTGAAAATTATAACATGCAGAAAAGTACTTAAAGAATGGGAGGCTTGCAAGACGTTGCTTAGTGCAGATGCTGATTGCAGATGAGTGATTTGCCCTCTAGTAACATTGAAGTGTGAACACAGAGAATAGGAGATCTGTATCAGATCTCTGTCAGATTTGGGGTTGTAATGAGAAGTTTCCAATGCATGGAAATGGAAATCGGCCACCTTCACCAGCATCATCCCCACAACCAGCTCCCAATGTCTCCAAGAGCTGGAGGAGCAGAGAAAACCCACCCAGTTATGTTCCTTCCTCAGATCTCCTTCCTTGACTGCCACTGTTGATCTGGGGTTGCTGACCTGATGTGCCTGTTCTAATGCAGAGATCTGTGCCCTTGGAACTGCAACCTTCCCAAACCATCAATGAGTTCTTGTGTTTTCTCTGTGCATAATTACGAACTGACAAGTGCACTTTAAATCCTCAGAGATGAAGGGTTTGTATTATTATTTTTCTTCTGAAAAGGTGTAAAATTGTTGGGGAAACATAAAAGAGAAAATAGAATTATATTCCTGGTTGTGTTACAGTGCAGTCATTTGGATTGCTAAAAAATCAGGCTTCCGTCCACATCAGTAGCCACTCTGGCTTGACCTGTCACTTCTGTCTGCAGACTTTTCAAGCAGATGTGGCTGATTTGAGCCTCATTCCTGCTGTGAATCTGTAAATTCTACAGGCTGGATAAGATGAATTCGTTTTTAGTTGTCATATCTCCTGTTGCAGACCCTCTTCTAGAGATGAAGCAGCAGACAGATTAGTGCTGTTAATGGCACTTTAATCCATGAGCCTTGCCTGGCAAGTCCTGAGGGAGTGACACTAGAAAGCACTAAATGTAATCAATGAAGTGTGATATATAATGTATTTCCAGCATTGACATAAAAGCAGAGAAGTGCAGGGCCAAATTTGTCTCTGCATTTCAGTGAGGCTACATCACTGATTGCCACAGTTTGATTGTCAGAAGCAATAGTAAAGTTTGGCCAAATGCAATCCTCATGTAATGCTTTTCAAAAGATGAAACTAATTTGGATCTTCCTGCATTTCCCTGTGAAATCCACTGAAGTCATCTCTATTACAGTATTCCTTTCCTCTCCCCTATCTGTCTAAAAATTGTGTAAAATATCAATAATTTCCACTGCAACCTTTTCGTTACTACTTCCAGGATTACTTTTGGTGTGAAGTGTCTCATTTATGAAATTAGAAACTGTTCTTAGAGCATTAACTTCTAAACTTGAAAACCTATCTTGCTATAACAAGTTTACTTATTTGGTGTTACTTTGACGATGGTAAACATAGCAGAGGTTGACAAGAGCAATAGTAGCTAATTAAGCAGTTGGGTTTTTTTTTTTCCTTTGAAGCTGGTAGTGATCATCTTTCACACTTAGCAGCTCCTGGGGATGCTGCAGCCAGGGTGGTGTTGCAGGCTGTACCTGTGGAACACAGCAACCACAGCAGCCTCTTACCTCCCTGCACACCTGGCCAGGGCTCTGGGCTTGGCAGCAACCAGGAGAATCCCTGCAGAACTCTGAACTGCGCCTTTCCTCACTGCCCCTTGGAGCTCAGCAGGAATTATTCTCCTTGGCAAAAGTAGGAGCGGTTTTATTATCACAACTCTCATAAAAGCAGAAGTGTTTTTCCAGGTGTTTTTGATACAGTTGCTTTTGATGAGTTATTTTCTTTTATTTAGTTCTCTTTTCCAAATCTTACTAAGAATTAGTTTTTTTCTTTAAGCAAGTATTTCCAGTGTACAGACAGTGCAGTAAAATTAATATGACCTATTACATTTTATTAAATTTTAAGTTATGATTCGTTGAGAAGTCAACAGATAAAATTAATGAAGCAGACATTTTCATTTAGAATCTAAAATTTTCTAAATAAGCTTTTAATAAATTGGTCTTGAGTGAGCCACCAATATTCTTTAACGAGCTACTGACATTCTACAAGTTTTTACAATCCCTTTTAATATGAGGGGTCAACTGAAAATAAATGTCACATAAAAAAAGCTATTCAGAGGAAAACCTAGGGAAACAATCAAACTTAAAATAAAAATTAATAATGTTCCATAACTTTTTTTTTCTGACTTTTTTTTCCTTTTTGTATCAGAAAGAGGAAACAGTGATAGGTTTTGGTCATACATTTAGTAAGTTGTTCTTTATGGTGGTCTTAATTTATTCTTTTTAAAAATCAAACCAGTCCAAGAGAGGGCTTTTAGGATCAACATAGTTTGTAAGTTTGCTGCACCAAAGGTACCTCTGTAAATTAGAAAACTGCCAGCTTAAAATACATAAGGTAAAAGCCCTATAATAATGTCACCCTCAGCAGACCCATGCAAAAGGTATTTATTTCACTCAATGTTATTTTCTTGTGTGAGAGAGCAAAAATTAAAGCAACTAATTCACTTCACTGAACAACATTTAGCAGAACTTGGAGGCTTAAATTAACTACTGTTTAATAAAAGTACTAATCTCTATTAAATGAAATCCTTTAAGGGTTCACTTTGAAACAATGCGTAAGCAGTAAATAGAAAGTCCTGATACAGGGGCCTGCTGGGGCAGATAGCTGGAATGTGCTGTGTAATCAAATTTTAGAAGATTTAAACAACAAAATACAAAAAAAAGGAGAAATTTCTTAAGCCTTTTTAAAGTAAAAAAGGTTACTAGATTTTAATCAACATAGTAAAAAAAAGTATATCATTAAAGCCTTCATTTCAAAGTCAAGTCAAAACAAGAAAGTAATTGAAAACTACATAAATGCCCTCCGTGTGAAAGACCCCCATCGTAAAACTTTGCAAATAATAAGACCTGCTTCTTAACTGTTCTTTTCTCATTATCTGTACTATAAGAATTCATTAAAATCAGAAACTCTAGTTAATCACAAATTGCATTTCATTCCTTCCAGAATCCTCTAGAACATTGCAAGCTGCATTCAACATAGAGCACTGGAGAGCAGCAGGGATTTTTGTCTTCAGTCACATGAATTTGGGTGCATAGTATTGAATAACCTTGTAGAGTTCAAGTCAATTACTATAAGCACAGCATTGTCTTTAACAGACAATATTTGATTGGTATTAATTTAAAGAAAGGCCCATACCACCTTTCTTTCCAAAGTGTTTCTATCTCAAGGAATAAGACTCTTCGGACATGCTTGTATTTTGATTTCTGTCACTGCAAATCTCAAAGTCTCATAGAACGGAAAAGTAAAAAATAACAAAAAAAAACCCACAAAACAAACAAGCAAAAGAAAACCAAACCAAACCCCCCCCCCCCAAAAAAAAAAAAAGGAAAAAACCCAAACAAAACAAAACAAAAAACACCTCAGTGAAATAACTCCCCAAAAAACCCCAAATGAATTACCTATTATAAGATTTCATATCAGTCATTTTGTGTCTAGGAATTTAAATTGCAACTCTGTTACCAGTGGATGAGCATAATGGCAATTTTTGGCAGTCTTGTCTAACCTTTCAGCAGCCCCTACCAACTTTCATGGGGTGACAGGGTGGAAGTTGCACTGCCATGCCGGTGGTGTTAACATTTTGCACTACATGATCTAAGTCATCCTAGATCAGCTAACCTCTCCTTCTCCTGTATACCTTTCCAAGTCGGAAGAGTCAGCTGTGACTACCTAGACTGGTCAGAAGCCACACCAATGCTTATTTTCTTAGGCCCATCACTTGCAGGGAGGTCAAGAATGGTTTAAGGAAGTAATTCGGCTTTTCTGAGAGGGACTGACTAGCCTGCAGAAAATATTTACATACTTCATGAACAGTTGTTCCACACAATCCGTCTGTTCACATGAAAATATTTTACTGGGTTTTGGAGGAAAAAACTGGAAGATCTACCAAGAAGTAGAGGCAGTTTTCTTCTTCCTGTCTTCATGTTAAAATGCCTTCACAGTGGCTTTCCAAGATGTTTCCTGTGATGGCACCAATATAATCTTAATCCTCTGCAGGTTATATCATCAATCAGTAGCCTTTACCGTGACTATTAATTTCAAAATTTTATGGAAAAGGAGAAAATGGTGCTCAGTCCCACAGAGTGGGGATATTGGAGGATGAATGGTTTTTTTGCCTTTGAGTCTGAGTCCTTTTCCAAGGCTTCAACAAGATTATTCATGCTTGCTGTTTACTTCTGCATTGGTGTAGTGGGGATCCTCCACTCCAATTGTGTTTTGTGCTTATGCATATATTGACACAGTTGCAGGAGTTATTCCATGTAAGGAATATTACATGCCAAAGAAGAAGAATTTGTTTTTGTTGTTGTGATTCATATAATTTCTGGCAGCTAATTAATAAAACTAGGACAAAAAATTACCTAAAAGCACAAGAAACTATGGCAACAGTTCGACACCATGGGGCTTGTTTTCCTCATTGTTAGGCTCCAGTCCTCCAAATTTTCCAAAGTCATGAAACTGTGGGTTGCCCAAAAGCAAGATTTTGCAGGATTTGAGATTTAATGAAGCCCACCCAGGTTCACTATAAAATTCTAATCCTAATATTAATTCGAGGATTAAAAATGAAACTGTAGGACTGTCTTAATAGTCTTGTTAAATCAGAGCCAGAACATGCTGAAAGAAGGCCTTTCAGCAGACCTTTCAAACATCAAACAAAGCTCATTCTATAAATCAAAACAGAATGGAAAATCCACTGAAGTATTTTCTATTATCTATAATGTAGGTCGTAATTATGTGTTGATACACAGCATGGTTAATATGATAAAATTTTGATAGAGATCACCTACAAAGTAATTTCTTACATGAGAATTTAAAATTAAAATCCTGCTTGAGATTTTATATCATGTCTTTTCCTTACGGAATTCTGCAGATTTAACCAAGTTTAAAACTTACTGAAACAGAAATACTTTTTGCAACATTCCTTTTAAGGTAAGACCCTCTGTTCAGATCAAACAAGAAACATGAAATGTACCTATATAAATTTATATTTCTAGTGACTTTCTTCTTTTCTTACTCAGATTTAATAAGAATTTATGTCTCAAGGCTATCCTTTTTCTTATAATTTGACCCTGGAGAAAAGTAATCTAACCTTATAAATTCTTATTTGGTGATTGTCAATTTATTATTAAAAAATACTATAATAGTACTTTTGCTTAAGCTATGTGGTTAGGAATAAACATCTGAAGAAAACAGGAATAATGTATTTATGTGCGCAGAAATAAAAAAATATGATAAGACTAATGCATCTTAGAAAAATGGGTGTGTTTTTACAGTCGTACGTGAGTCATAGAACATTGGAATATCTTGCATTGAATGTAACTTACAAGATTTTACTTCCTTTTCCAATTTGGGAAGTGCATGCTGAGGAACAATCTGTGAAATTGCATAGTCCACGGGGAAAACCACAATTAATTGTTGTACACCATATGTACAATATTTTTGCCATATAGGGATCTATATGGCAAAAAAAAAAAATACCTTGCCTCTCACACTTCTGTAAAATTGGGTTCAAAATATGATAGATTTATGTACTTTTTCATTCTATCTCTCAGCAATTTTCCGGTTTTCAGGGTGTTACAGGGCTCTTGGACCAGGTAGTCTGACTGCTTCCCTCTGAGAAGGAGTTGGCAGCAGTAGTCACAGCAGTCTTTGTTTCTCATTTGAAGTTGAATCAGACTGATGATGAAGAGAAGGTAAAAGCAAAGTTGCATTGCCATGGCGAGTAAAGGAGCAATGATCAGTGCTAGGGCATCAGCCTAACCTGGATGAAAAATATTGTGGTGTAGTACACAAAGGCCTGCAAGTTTTCTCGCATAGATGTGATTCTAACTGAGAAATACTAGAAAGACAAGGAAAACTCCTTGACATAAAAAAATAATTCTTTGTCTCTTGAACCTGACAGCTATGTGCTTGACATAGAATTTTTATGGGTAGAATATGATCAAATATAGTTTTCACATGAGTCATTTTTACATGGGCATAGCAATGTAGGTTACAAAATAGTATTGAATCTAAGACCTTTCACTGAAAAACTACTGACTTACATAATGCTATAAACATTTGGTCAAAGGTATCGAATCTTTTTAGTTCTACAATGGTCTAAGTGCTTCAGTTTTGCTGAATTATGATATTTTAAATATGCTGCCTGCATCATCACACAATTGCATACTCTTCCCTCACAACAGCATTGTAGGTTTAAAGCAGAAGCGAAATCCATAGAAACAGTTTCTCACACTGTTCACAACAGCTGAACCAGGCTTTATCTGACAGTGTTTCAAACTGATCATTCACTCCCATTGCTTCAGAAACACTCGTATTCTCTAGGTATTTTAAAATTCGTAGTTCGCAGCTGTGTAAAATTGCTGTAGGCCATACAATGAAACCATCTTTTTGTAAGAAAAGGTACCTATATGTAATTACTATATTCCTGATTAATTCAGGAATTTAAAAATCAGATGATACTTTAGTTGTGTTTTTCTTATTCATTTATTTATTTGTTTATTTATTCCTGAACTAAAACATTGCATTAGGTAGACAATTGAAACTTGGATGAAAATCAAATATTAAAAGTCTCTGGGACTTAACAGGGGAAAAAATGCTGACCATACAGTTAAGCCTAGATTATAATAATTCTGAAAACTATAATGCCAAAATCACTAGGAAATAAAATACTATAATGCCAAATTTCATGGGAGTTTTTCTAAAAGGAATTTAACATACTGCAGGGAACAAGTGTCCTTTCTCAAAAACAGATTTATGAAAGATTTGCTGTGTGTTTGCTAATGCAACTATCAATAAGATTTTTTTAATGAATAATTTTTTTTCATTTTGTTTCTGCCTTACCCCTGCCCAAAATCAAAGATCACTAACGGTTGCACAGCAGCAGTTTTATCAAGCAGCTCTGGACATTCTCTGATATTTTCCTTCATGTTGTGTCAGACAAGGCAGAGAAGGAAGGTCTGCAGTGGAAGGAGAGGAGCAGCTGTTCAAGCAGTTGTGTGGAAGGATCCATATGAGGATCCAGAAAGAGGTTTGGGGGAAAGAACTGCTGTTTTCCTGGCTGCAGGAGCTATTGAAGATGCTGGAGGGCTGTTCCCTCCTCCCCTGTACAGTGATGCTTTTGCCTTCTTCCTGAGGTGCATCTGCTCTTTTTTGTTCTGACCATATGTGAGCAGGTACAAACAAATTGAAAATAAAGCATTTACTTCTTATTATCATATTTCTAAATGCTTTTCTATTCACGCTTTGTGCTAATGTCAGATTTGAATGTAATCTCTCAAACCTAAAAACTTGTCTGTACTTCCTCCATTCAACATCCTGTTTGGTGAATGATAGCTGTTTGAGTCAAAGTCAAAATATTCATTTTGATAATGTGCTAGAAACGTTTTCCTTAGATGTGATGACAGTACCAAGACTTGCTAAGATTTTACTTAGTTTTATTTCAGGTGATAAATCACTGGCATCTTTTGTTAAATATTTCCCTGTAATATTTAAGAGTTAGCTAAAGTAATGCATTTATTTTCAGCTCAAAGGTCACTGAAATCAAAGGTCACAATGGGTCATATAGCAAAAATTGCATCTGAAATTTTGAAGCTGTTGTTTATAATGACATTTGAATGTCCAATTAGGGAGAAATATTGTAACTTAATTCAGAATATGTCCACCATCTCTTGAAGAGAACATATATAAACAAGCTAGCATTAAAAATACTCTTGTCAATGCCACCATTTGGCTATTGAAATCTAAACAACACATGGGGCTTGGCACATGCCTAAAACACATCTCTCTGTTACTTGATGTTCCCTAGGGTTCCCTAGAATTCAGTAAAATCTGGTGCTTAAAGCATTGGGAAAAGTAAAATGAGAAACACAGGTTCTAGGACAGAAAATGAAATAGCTGTATCTGTGCAGGATTTGTGCAATTTAGTACTCATGTTTTGCATTATAAAGATGGCAAGAGTGGTCCAGAAGACTTCCAACACAGTTGGCACACACTGATGAGTGTACACACAGTTAGTTACAAGAATAGCTGAGAGATGTGGTTGAAGTTTTACCGCAGTCAGAGGACACCTGATGTGATGTGCCCAGGAAGGCAGGAGGTGGTGAAACCATGGCCTCAACCAAAGCCTAATCACAGAGGATGCCTGTGGCACTGCATTATTCAGGGGTCTCAAAAGGGACTTGGGAGTAATCACAGCATGTTAGATAAGATGAAATGTGAACAGGGACATAAAATTGGTTCAGTTGAATGTTTAGGCTTGGTGAACATCTGGAATCCTCATTTGTTCAGGCCCTTTCATGCAGCTATGTACAATTTAATTTTAATTCCTTCATCATCAGCTCAGCACCCACACAGTGGCTAACAAAACCACCTCAATCTAATGAAAAAGCAGACAATGTTATAGCTGTCATACATTTATGAGGTAGAATGACTAGTTCAGTCCAGAATTAGATTCAGTGCATAACTCCTACATGTGCATTTTAACCTCACGATTTTTATTAGACAGCATGAGACCTTGCTTAATGTGAAAGGTACTTTCTTTCTTTAGTTTGAAAAGTTAGGAATAAAGTTGTACTCATTTAGAATCCAGAAACAAACTTAGTGGTTTAAAAGATAAATAATCTATCAGCACTGAGTGGCAGAACAATATTTCCTGTGTATTTTGCTTTCTAGTCATGTATTTGCAGCTACAGACTTGCGTGATATAATTTTTATTATGATTTTTAATCCGCATTTGACATAAATTAGAACTTCATATAGGTTTACTACTGCCTGTAAAAAGGATTTTATTAAAACAGCTTGATTTTTATAGCTGTTCTTCACCATTAATATTGTAAATTCTTTACTACACTTAAGGGAAGTATTGGGGTTTAGCTAGATACTTCCGTGAAAGTATACCACAGTGCTCAGTTGTGATGGTCAAGAAAACAAAGTCAATCTTTTATGAGAGTTACTAGGCAAGAAATAGATACCGAACTACTGAATATTCACTTGCCACAACAGCAGTCTGTAGTCAGGCCACCATTGGTGACCAGCTCTGATGCCTCCCTGAAGAAGAATCAAGCTGAAAAAAGTTTGGAGAGGGGCAGCAAGGATGATAAAAGATAATGAAGGGTTTCTGTGTGAAGGAGATACTTGATAAATGATTGATCTGGGGAAAAAAATACTTCAGAAGGTATATTGAAAACCATGACTGGTATGAAGAGGATGGATGGAAACTGTGTTCACTGCCTCTCTCTGCAATGGGAAAGTATGAGGAGTCACATTCAAAACAAACAGAAGGAAGTGTTTCCCTCTGCAGCAAGGAGAAAGAGGTGAAGAAGCTGAAAGCTTGGAAGGAATCAGCAGGCAAGTTGGTAGGAGAAATCCCATTAAGGGTTACAGAGCATGTAGAAATCCCAAATATGGAGAAAGTCCAGGAGCAGAAGATAATTGTTAGCTGAGGAACTCCTAGGGGAAAGCATTTGATGTGTTTTCCCTGTCTTATAGCCCCTATTTATGACATTGGTAAAGATCAGAGGTCTAGATAAACCTATCTAGCTTTAGGGATCAAGTAAGGCTTTCTTATTAGAAAGGGTTTATTTACTTACTTAAAGAATTTTAAACTCACACCAACCTTGGTGAAATCATATGTATCTGAAGAAACCTCATGAATTAAGTTGATAGGCTTCATTCTTCCTTTCATATGCTAAAACTCATAAAAGGAAAACACTTTTTGAAAGTGTTCTTTACATTATATCCTTCATTTTAATGACATTTTCTTTAAAATTTTCCCCATACACTTCTACAGATCTTAAGAAAGCCTGTAGGAACCTGAATGTCTACACCAATTTTGAAGCTAATCATTCTCCCTAGTTCTTTTAAAAATATCTGTTAAGCTTTCAGTCAAATTGTCATAGCATGGATAATAATGACATCTGCTTGTTCCATATAATGTCTATATAAAGCATAAAAGCTCATTTCCACTGTAGCATTAGCAAAGACATAACATTTTCATTTCTGTGTCCTTGCAGTAAGAAGAATTTCAGATATAATTACTAAAATCATTAACCATTGAATTAAATCTCCTAATTGTTTTAAAATTACTTTATTTCTTCTAAGTACCATATAAAAATTACATGTGGTAAACAATGCTAGGAGATAATTTCTGTAACATACTGTAACAGCAAATGACTATATTCTATGCTCTCCTATTCTGTACCGCATACAGCTTGGTTTTCAAGACAACTCAGCATTGTTTTTGTAACAAAAAAACTCTGGTGATAAAGTGCTTGAGAAGCCTGTTAGAAAAAGAACAAAGCATACATAGGTACAGCTGTAGTGGGTAAAGGTCAGATTGCCAGCATCTAAGATGCCACTCACAATAAATTTCTGTTAGAAAATTAAATCTTTTGGGACAGCCCAATGATTCCTGAGTTAATGTTCAGACAGGTAAATTCCTAATGCTTCTAGAATGGCATAAAAGTGCTTATAGTTCTTATAATTGCACAGTGTTGAAATGAGGCTTAGAAATTTGTCCCAAGCACACCTTGTAATAAGGTTAAACTTAGCATTGCTCTCCTTTGTACTAATATAGCTACAGAAATTTACAGGTGTAGGGTTGTTATTCAGAGACAGTGGAATTTTCCCATTTGGTTAAGGAATACTAATCACATCAGTTTGCAATAGCATTGATGCTGCTCCGTCACCATATCCTCCTCTAATCCTCTCTGTAATGTGCTTCAGTAATACTCTGTTGCCTGTCCAGCTTCTCTGTCCCCCTGCAAAGTAGAAAAGGCTTCAAACATTTCTCTTTCCTTAATGAAACTTGTTTAAGTAAGCCCTCACCTCCCATGAGCAACCAGTACTGAGTTCATTGCTAATTGCTATTTTAATATTTTGTTTCATAAACAGTGAGGTGGGTGGAAGACTTTATCATTATTTGGGCAGCATCCACTCCGAAAGCACTATTTTGCAGTTGTACAATATTGAAACAAATACCTGTCTCTGTGTACTGGCTCTTTCTTTATTACACCTCAGAAAATAGAAATAAGTATGGCGCTGGTGGTTTCATTGCCAACCAGTCCTAAGTTAATGCATCTTTAAATAAGCAAAGACAATTGTAATTGCCTTAGCATGAGTTGTGTATGCCAACTCTGAAGTCCCTACCTATAAAATGTCCTCGTGCTACTGTGGGAATTAATATAACCATTGTTTCTTTTGTATTTCTTAAGACAAAAATGTGGCTTTTGCCTCATGTTACTCTGCAAGCTGAAACCTGAATCCAGGATCAATCTCCATAATTTTGTCAGGTTCAAATACTGAAGTTTCACCTCAGAGTCAATGGAGATTCTTAACCAGTTATCTCAGTCATTAAATCTTTCCTTTCTTTGCCTCACCCTTTCTCCATCCTCTCAACCAAACCAAATTCCCTAGTGTTAAAAAGCAAGCTGTCTTTACCTGCTGATTCCCCATCATATTCTTTACCTCACTGAACTGTTTACTAGCTGCTTTCCTGGCTCCAACTTTATCAATCTCCACAGACCATCTTTGGTCCAATCCTGTGTTTAAGAGATCTGACAAGATAAGCACACAATCTCTGGTTCAGAAACCTCACAGGTTTGCTGGAAAATAATGTGCGTTTGTGTGTGTACACGCGCACGCGTGTGTGTGTGTGTGTGTACATTCTTAATATATACATTAATATTTACAAAACACATGTATGTATTTTACCCAAAAACTTAGGAAACCAAGAGATAAAAGCAATCTCATGGATTAGCCAGCCTAGCAGAAGCTCTCCAATGTGTAATAGTGTAAGTTTAAAAGTTGATGCATATTCTCAGCCTTGCCCATTCTGGGCCCATCAGAGCTAATGCACATCCTGAATAGTTTTGTACTTGTGTATTCATCATTACCAAGGGTGGACAGAATATATTTCATGCATTATATGCACCTTAATGATAAGGAAAGGAAGGGATGTAGGCATATGTAGGATCTAATGCAAATATAGTGGTGGGGGTTAAGAGTCAAAATACTTCATGTGTCAAAAACTTTTAAGTAACTAAGCCTATGTTATTGCTAGGTACTAAAATAAAAATTAAGATGTTCATATGAAAAGGTTGTTCATCTGTGTTAATATCAAGAGGGCACAGCAAAGAAGTAGTTCCCAGATTTGTTAATATTCAACTTTTCGTTAAAGTTACCAGCTTTTAATTATGATGAAAACAATGCAGCTTCTTGTTTCTGAGGGGCAAAGGTTTGTGCTTATGAAAAGTTATATGCACTACAGTACAGCAGTTTTGGTGGGAAACAGAGACAAAACACCAGTTTCTTTAGGAAAATGCTATTGTTGATTATTTGCAATATATTTCAACTGTGTATAGATGTCTCACAGTTGCCCAATAAACACACTGCTTTCATTCTTTGGAGCTTAACAGTTTCTCCTGTGTTCTCAAGCTCTTTCCAGCTTACTACAGTGGTTTTTTTTGATGGATTGGTTTTTCTGAGTCAAACTTAAGAACTCAGAGCATCTTTTCACACTTTGACCAGCTCGCTTTCTCAGGGGCAAAGAAGAGAGGAGACAAAAAGCCCATCAAGGCTTGTGCCAGTTAAATCCAAGCTCTCAAGGGATTTGTTTTTCTTTTGGCGTCAGATTAGATGTTCAAACCCAGCGGTGTTGTGGGGCCATAGGTGAGTGCCCAGTGAACCCTTAACAAGGCTAATCCCACAGCAGCACATTCCAGGCAGCTAATGGGTGCAAGGGCCCTGCTGGCTCTCCCTCTCCTCGCTGCACTGCGGGCAGAGTGAGCGCAGGGGCCAGGCACAAACGCATTATCAGCGGTGACCGGACGCGGCGAAACAGGGGCAACAGGGCTTGCTCTGGGACAGCCTCAAACACCAAGGAAATGATACTCAGGTAAAGGAAAGAGAGAAAGAAAATGTTCTTGGTGAGATTGTGCAGCGAGGTTTATGAAAAGAGAGACTCACCTGGAGTTAAACAGTGAATAAACCAAATTCAAGTATGGCGTGTACTCTACAAATTCACTGCAGACTTTAAATTGTCTCATTAACCATTACTGAAGGAGTCTTTGAAGAGAAAGAGAAGATAAGCTTCTTGCTCGACTAGCCTTGAAAATACTTTGCTATAGTCTTCTAAACTTTTTATTACTTTACTAATTTGCATTATAAGTGAGAATTTAATGCAGACAGTTTAGTTATTATTATGTTGATTTTATATACTGAAGTTATTCTGTTATGAAGACTCTACAGCAAGTAGTATAATTGATTATATCTCTGTGCTTTATAGTTCATTGCAAATTGTATCTGTTGCAGAAAGATAACTGGCATGGGGCAGTGCAACCAGATGCTTTCTTTTAAATTTGGAAGGACAAGAAAAACTATGAGATTAGTAAATCACGTATTTTGTCATCAAAACTCTGCCGGGTAGGAGAGTACATTGTTTGAGATCTAAAAGCTGGAAAGTATCTTTTCCTGATGTGAATAGAGATTTTAAACCCGACTTTTTTACAATATTACCTTTGAAGAAGAGTGATGAAAATTCAAATACAAATTATTGGTTTTGTTATTAACTTTTTTTAAATGTAGCTGTGTTTCTTTTCCACTTGCAAAAACAATATGAGAAAGAGTAGGAAAACAAATTTCAAATGTCAGTTTCTTGAGTTTTGAAATCTTGCTTTTATATCTAGTGTAAAAATTTCAGTGAAGTACCTGTTATGGCACCTTTTCATACTGGAACTTGAGATAAATTTAGCTAGTGACCACTTTTAGAAAAGACCCATTAGTTCTATGTAGCCAGGAAATTCACCATGGCAAATTGTTTCCAGAAAAGGATAAAAATAGTAATATATTTAATAAAGGATATTTAGAAGTTATAGTAAATTAACTCTTAAGGCAGCCTCTCTTAGGTTAAACACAATTCTTTTAGCTTTCAGAATTTCTATTTAACTATACTTTGTTCAAACAAAATATATCTTGCCCAACCTTCTATAATACATTAACCTTCTGTTTGCTACCATGAGAAAAAACAGTCAAATACAGTTTTGTTTAGGTTTTTTGGGGGTTTTTTTTGACTGTAAAAGTAAGTCTAAATATCTGCTATTCCTACAAGATATTAAGTCCAGCAGATTTTTCAAATAAAAATGTATGGAGACTAAAGAGAAAATATTGCTAAATAGCACCAGTAATGACTAGATCCAGCAAGTAATTATTTTCTCTGTAAAAAGCAGAAGAATAAATTCTATATACTGGGACTGGTAAGTAGTAGACATAACTAGAAATTCTTGTGATGTTATTTTATAGTTTGTGCTAGTGACACTCACCAACTCTAAGAAATTTCTTTACTCCACAGTAATTTTCACATTTTTCAGAATGCAGAGGGTTCTGGTTTTAAACATGGAAAACAGGATACATATTGAATTGACAAGAAGATAACATTAGACAGCAATGTAACATTAGTTAGTTAAAGTAATATGTAGGTATTACTTATATCCTTGCATAGTAAAAAGTAACATCAGTTAGTTACAAAGGCAATTTCAAAAGTTGTCCTTTCATAGAGGAAAAATACTCATCTTTCCTTTAAACTGTTTGGAGTTCATTTCACATTACTTAATTCTCAGATAATTTTCCCATAGTCTGTAGTTTATAGTTCTGTTTATGCTATTAAGTGGGTAATTTTATGATTTAAATGTATTAAGTTAATCTGCTTTAAATGAATTTTCAAAGGAAAGCTTCACCTCATTTTATTAAATGAAATAATAGAGTTCTATGTGTGTGAATGTTTTAGAGAGCTTGCCAAAACTCATATTATATAGAGTGAAGATTTCCTCGATAATTAAAAATATTTCAGAGCTCTGAAATTCTCTCCTTTCTTGTTTTGTGTTTCTTCTTCTCTTTTCACTTTTTCTTTCCTACCCATCTCTCTGTTTGAAAGGACCTCTTGTGTATCTGACAAGACTATGTGGCAGGAAATTTCCCGCTTTTATGTGAATATGTGATGGGAGAGCTTGAGTGTTATGAACAACCATAGCTACTATTTTAGAGGCTACCTGCCAATCATCTGACTAAATATATTTAAAAATATATTAAAATTTTTTGTGTCTTGTTTCAAAACCAGATCTTTCCCTCTCTCTCTCTCTTTTTTTAATGTTTTTTTTTGTGTCCACATAGAAACTGTAGATTCTGCCTCTGTTAAACAGCACTCTCAGTGCTTGTGTAAAATGTAAAAATTTTTCTGGTAATTTTGTTGGTTTGGTTGTAGGTTTTTTTTAATTAGAACTGGCTTAGTTGTATCACTGATATGGAAACAGACATGTTTTTAGTGAATAAATGTAGGGTTTTTTCTGCCATGCAGAAAGGTTTAGAGTTTGAGTTAGTTCTTCTCCAGAGATTTCTTCCTCTGTTAGGAGAATATGGTAATAGCAAAGACGTCATCTGGCTAGTGAATAAGAAAAGAATATTAAAACCTTGTGTTGGTTCCTTAGCTCTAGAAGGGAAACATAGTTTTAATGGAATGTTTGTCATCTACAAAATATGCACTTCATATCTGAAGAGTCAGTGAAATATCCTCTTCTGTTTAAAATTTTTCTGCAGTTGTACTAAAGGTTGTATATAATACAAAAACAGAGCTCAAGGCATTTCCTTTCTCTTCTTTAGGCACAGAAATCATGGATAGAAAGAGCATTTTACAAGCGAGAATGTGTCCATATCATACCCAGCACCAAAGACCCCCATAGGTAATTGCATGTTACTTGTATGAAAAATGAAAGTTGGTTAAAAAAGAAGTCTCTCTATATATGTAGGCATAGAATGCATATGGATATAAATATTTTGTAAACTTATTCAGAAGGTGTTTGAATTACATCTGGAGTGATGGATTCCTGTGGGAACAATTTGTTTACATTTCAAAACTTATTTCATACAAAAAAAAGATAAATCAAGGGTGGGTCAGCATCTGTGTTTAATTTCCTTATCTTCTTAGCTCAATATTCAGTGCACTAAATATTTACCTAAATTGAATGCATGACACACAACACTGTCAAAAGCAAATAAATGCATTAAACTAGCAATTAAAAATTTGTGCTAATCCATGCAAAAGCTGATTACTTGTCCTGATGTTACTTGAAGAAGAGAGATGTTCTTTAATTTCATTTTGTACATATTTAGAACAAAGCATGATGTTTTTGAAATACAGGAGGGTCCAAAGTAAACAAGACACAGGGAAAAAAAGGTAATATATATACTCTGTTGCTTCCATACGTAAAGGCTTCAGGAAAGGAATCAGCAGAGCTGAAAAGGGGTTGGGTTCTTTTTGTAGTTTGTTTCCCTGTCCAGTTTATACATGCACATGACTCGGGTTTTCTGTTTGTTTAACGTCGTAGGTGTTGCTGTGGGCGTCTAACAGGCCAACACATTGGACAGCCTCCAAGCGCCTCCGTTACTCAGAATGAGAAAAGTGAAACCAGGCTGGCTCGCAATGACATCCAGTCGGAGAAGTGGTCCATCAGCAAGCACACGCAGCTCAGCCCGACGGACGCCTTTGGAACCATTGAGTTCCAGGGAGGAGGCCACTCCAATAAAGCCATGGTAAACATATTTTCTCTTAGATAGATAATGCTGCTAACTAAAAGTGAGCCTTCACAAAGAATGGACAACGCTCTTTCTTAACTTCACGCTAAAGTGTTATTGCATGTACGACTAGAATGCATGTTTTTATGTATCACATGTCAAAGAGTGGGTGAACAAAATTAAATGTAAAAGCTGGAGTGCAGTGTAAGAGAAGGCCTGAATGTGCTGCTGTCTTAATTCTATTCCAATGCCTACTCATCACTCTTTTTCTGAAGAGTTTTAGAATTCAGCTATGATTTCCCATTGCTGGCTGTGTCTGCAAAGCTGACAGATTTTAAACATACCAAATTCCCATTATTATTCCTCCAGACATGTATAGGAAGATAAACCAGTTAGACTTACGGTTCATATTTCAGTGAAATAAGAGGCTCCAGGAAGTGTCTAATCTAGGAGCTACAGAACCCCTTGATCAAGAAATAACTCCATCCCTGTGGAGTGGTACCAAAATGCATTGATCTGAAGGCTTTGCTCCACTATCTTGGAGAAATGTTTCTAGCACGCACACTAACCCATGAGTGTATTTCTTCTATGTAATATTACATGAAAGGAACAATCTCTCTGACTCTATCTAAACTGCAGAACCTGGGTCTTTGGGAATGACAGAGGAGTATGTGCCTAGGACTTCATGGCCAATACACTGCTTTGGCAGTGAGGGCAGAGGCTGAACTCCTGGGCACTTTGCAGAATAACCTGCCCAGCAATCCAGTACTGTTTTCTGTGCATGAATTCTTCACAACAGGTGACTCAAATTTGTCATAAAAAACAGACTAGAGACAGTGAAAATCTCAGGTATTATGCTAGCAAGGGCATGTGTACAGAAGTGCTGGAGTTGGAGTGATTTTTCAAGTGGATGGTTCTGTTTGTGCAGATGGATTGCTTATTTGATGGAAGTTAGAAAGCACTGCTGCACCAAGAAACAGAAAATTAGGTAATTTCTCCAAGAGTATCACAGATATCATATGTTCAATTGATAACCCATCACCTAAAATCTGCAAGGCCAGAGGTCCAAACATACAGTAATGAATATTATTAACCTTATAAGGATTCTTTGCATTGGATCAGTTTTATGAGAAGGGATAAGAGCTTTTGCAGTGATGTCCTTGAAGATTGCTATAAAGCAATAAACAGCCTTGCCCAGACAAAAGCAGTCTTGGAGAGCCAAGAAATGATGAAGGTTTTATGGAAACTGTTGACACCAATTCTTTTAGAGGATTTCTCATATTTGCTGGGATTCTGATGTCCTGGCATAGTGCCAGAAGAGACAGGACAAGCTCTAAGTTTCATGCTGTGTGCTCAAAGAAGTACAATTGAAGTGCAACTGTGGAGATAAAACTGGAAGTCAGCAAAAGGGAAAGAAAAACATTGTCACAGAGCACAGTCAGGAGTGAAACCATGAACAATTTAGAAAAAAAAAAAAGAGAATGAAAAAGGGACTTAAACTCTCAGAAAACTAAATAACAAGTTAAAGCTTAGTGATAAAGACAATGCATTTATTGCTGGAAATTCTCCAGATTTATTTTGTCAGAATAAATAGAACCAAGAAGTTGCACATGCCATCTATTTGTAATCATTAAACCCCACCTAAAACATGGGAATAAAAAACATTCTCCATTCATTAAAAAAAAAAAAACACTATAAAGTCTCCAGAAATTTGGTTATTCCATTGGTGGGAAAAGTGCTTCAAATTAAACAATCCAGTAAATATCTCTCAAATGAGTTTTGTGATTGCTTTCCACCAGTGAGAAAAATGCCTTTCATGAGACCAAAACACAAATAAGGAGGCTTGTGTAACAATTTAAATGGAAATGGATAAAATAATTTTGTTATAATAGGTTTGCCACAGAAGCAGCATGAAGATGTCCTTGTGTTCATATTTCCATGCCCAACATTATTTTAGGGTAGACTATGGTCAAAAGTTGCCTAACTACTTTTGCAGTTTTATTAGAGAATGTTAAACTCTTACCTTTGCATTTACTGGGTACTAGGATTTTCCCATAATAAAATAATAAAATTTAACACATTCAGAGGTTTCTGTGGAAGCCAAGAATTTGCTCAATCAAAGGAACCCACCAACTTTTTCAGCAGAGGAGGGAAAAAGGAGATTTATAGATAAAATAAGGCTTGGGAAAAAAGGAGCAAGTACATAGTAGCTCGTGGAAGTATTCTTGTTCAGCTGTACATTCTCAAACCCAAATGCAGAGAATCTGATCAGTGTGGGTAATGGAAGAAAGATAAAGGGGAGAAAACATGATAAATATATTCCTTTATAAAAATGTGTTAGTAATTTTCTAGGTACTGGCTATCAAATAACGCTATAGCATGCAAGCTGGTTTTTGCTGGCAGTCATGGTAAGTTTATATTGTACCTATTGGCTAATAAAATAACCTTACAAACAGGAAGATTTGGCAAGCTGACCAAATCAAGGAAACCCTCATGGGGAAAAAAATTGGCATTAAATTTTCCACATATTCCCTATTTTATTTCCTGAAATGGATGCCCACACGTGAAAACCACTAAGCAAGGGAAACACCAAACTGAGCAGTATTTTCTTGGTCTGTGCTAACAGTAAAATTGTTAAATTGTTCTGAATTGGACTTCAAAGAATTAGGTGGGGTTTGTTAATAGGAACCATAACCTTAGATTTATAACTGGGAAACCAGGAGTCAATTAATGGAACTAGACTAGTTCAATGTAAAACTGACAGATAATCATTTTCTCAATTCGAAGTAACAGAATTAGATTTTAATGGAAAATATATAGTAAGTGTAATTATACTTTGCATGATAAAATATTATATCAGTTGCCACCAGACAACAACAAACAGATTTTTAGCTGTGGAAATGAAAATTATATTGAAATTCTAACAGAACACATGGATTTGGAACAAAACTGCAAAGATATAGGTTTACGTATAGTAAATAGAACTGACTGAGCCATTAATTTCATTTCCACTGTCACACAGAACAAAAGTTTCCAAATAGAATGACTTCTGCTAATGCCATGGAGTTGTTAAGGTATCTTCAGTGCAGCTGCGTTATCCTCCTTAAATCAATCATACAAATAGCTTAATAATTTGTGCAGGATATTATATAGAAACACATAGCTCAGATTAGGTAAGACTGGTTAACAAGATCAGTTACTAAAAAGGCCTTTCCTTCAATTTCTTGCAACTACAGATGATTCTGCAACAAGACTGTGGTATTTCTGTCAATCTCATATTTTCTTTACAAGTGACTCATCCCATTAATATGTAAGAAATGCAATTAACAATTTTGCTTGTCTGCAATTATTTTAGTTTTATAGCAGATTTTCAAATTTAACAACTGTAAAAAGATGTGAGAGGCATGTGGCTGTACCTAAATTTTATTAATAGGTTTTGCAAATTAAATTGAGAAAAATACAGGAAAGCTAATAAAATATTATTTGCTTACACTAGTCGTCTCTTAGCAGTTTAAGTAATACACCTAACTTTATACTAGCATTTTATTAAATAGAAAGCAATTAGCAAACTCATGTGAGTGATGCCATTCTAATTAAGGGCAATATTCTGAAAAATTTGAAAATGTATTCTGTTCATCAGTGTACCAGTTAAGACAATCTTGCTGAGATGCATTGTGCACTGCACTTTCGAGCAAACAAAACCCATTTTTTTTAGTACACTATCTGCCTTTAGACGCACATACACCCTTAATGTTCTCTCATTTACTGCTGGGCCTGGATTGTCTATAAACTTCTCTAAAGGATTGCTCTTTGCAGAACTAAAATTTCATCATGGTTTTTCAGGGTTAAATGGAAGATGGCTGTTTGAAAAGCCTTTAGCGAGTTAAATAGATTCCTCCTCACTGAATGCATTTCAATTATACATTTCATATGCAGAGTAAAATCCTAAAATAATTTTGCAGCTGCAAAAGAAAGGAAGTTTACTTCAGTGTTATCTGCTTAACTTTTCTAATGGTGTAAGGAAAGATGAGAGAGCATTACGTAGAATTCCAATGAACATTAACAGTTACTTAACCAAAATTGCTAATATTGAGATACTTAAGACTTTATTATTTGGAAGTCAGTCACAGAAAAAGGTATTTATCTTGGTTTAAAATGCATTGAGTTTTATAAAAACTGTATTAAAAGGATGCCAAAAGTCATCAGGGCTTTTGAGAGGAAAAAAAGATAATCATATAACTTGCATAAACCATGAAAAGACAGCAAACATTGTTTCTGTTATAGTAAATTACTTCTTGAAAAATATTTAGAATTTAAAAGATTATGTTCTACATGGAGAAAAGGGGGAAATAACACAGAAAAACCTTTATCCAAAGCCCATTTAAATAGATGAGGGTCCTTTCACTGATTGTTTAGTGGAACTTGGATTAGGCCTTAAGGTGTAAGAAGAATTAACTTAATACTTTATACAGAACCAATTTGGTTTCAGTCTAAGTAGCAGGGTTTTTGTTTAATTCAGTGAGAATTACATCTAATTTTTTTTATTATTTTTTCTTTTTTGGTAAGGATCACACTTTTGGGGCAGCCAGTGGGCAAACAGTCTTTAATTTGAAGGCATATCTGTAGTGATAGAAACTTAAACAAGTTACCAAAAAGAAACACAGAAGCAATGTTAGAATTCAGATTACAAAATGTTGTCTGAATAGATTTACTTTCAGAAATACAACAAAATTCTGAGTCTTTTTAATTCATTCACTGACACTCTCATCTGCAATCATTCATCAAGTGCTTTAATGAGACAGCTGTGCTTAAGTAACAGAGTAGTAATTCTCTTTCTCAGGAACTTTGACTTTTGCCCTAGGGCACTGGAGTCGAACTTGGAAGTGCCTGGATGTTTGACTGATGGTGGGCATAGGTTTGTTTTAGAGAACACTTGACAAAAAAAGTGAAACAACAAATGCACCCTTGCTAACTACCACTGTGCTGGTCTGGGATGAAACGGGCATTGCAGCTCCAGCTTGATGCTTTTTCCTTTCACATTCTGTGTTGATGTCAGTCAGGCCAGTCTGTAGGTTTTGTGATTCAGAACTCTATTTTTGCTTCCTAACTTGCCGTGCTTTGCCGACACATAAAAACTGAATTCTTGCATCCTGTCCATATACTTCTCCCATAAAGAAAGGGCTAATTCATTCCCCATTAGAACTGGTAATTTCTACAGCTGACAGATACCCCGGGCATGGAATTTCATAGCACAAAAGCATCGTGGTTTGGCTTAGATTCAAATTTTCTTTCTGCCTCCAGAGGCTATAGCAAGAGAATTCAGAAACAAAAGAAATACTCATCAAAATTCTAAGCAAAATCTGATAGGGATAAATATTCTATTACAAGATTGGAAGACATGAATTTTTGTTACAGGCTAAAGTGGCCTTAAAGATGTGATTTATAATTTAATGTAAACTGTTAAAAAGAGGACAGAAGAATTCTCTGAATTTTACTTACTAGCTAGCACATTAAGTAATGGCAAAAGAGTAAATTCAAGTATGCCCAACTAAAAATTCCTTCTCTAAGAGCAAAAGTTATTCAAATAGCCATAAAAATTGAATGCTATGCGCAAAAGAAAAATCATGTTTGGCATCCTTGCCAAAAACTTCTAAACCACTAAATCCTATCTTACTTGATTTAAATTTTAATTTACATGAAAGAACCTTAGATATTTATTTTCCCTTAAATTTCCACTTTGTGAAGTAAAATGATACTAAGTATAGAGGGAGTTTTCCTGCACTATAAAGCAAGCAGTCGCTTCTAATACAAATTGTCTACATTTCAAATAAATGCAAGAAAATACTTCTTTCCTAATCACTTTATAGATTTATATTTATTGGAATTCAGAGGTCTTCATGTATAAGAGTAATACGTAGACTTAAGAAGGTAGGGACAGTAAAATCACACATTCTGAGGTATTTAAAAAAAATCTAAAGAAGAAAAAAAGAAGAAAAAAATAGTCACTGTCCAGTTTAGATAATACACATCTGATGCCATTTATGCCTTCATCTTAGCATCATCCCAGATGATGCAATGGCATGTTTTCAACATATTTTCAACATATGGTCATTGCCAGTATAAATTCACCTTAATTATCTTCTGAAGACTTGCAGTCTGTCTTCACCACAAAGCAGAGTAAGGTACCAGGGATTCCAAACCAAAGGCTCCATAGTTTGACCAACAGAGTTTTCATGTTGGCCCCATGAAGGATCCTGTCTGTGAATGCCTCCAGGCACCCTTTGCAGCCTCAGATCTCCCTTAAGACATGAAAAAGGGAAAAAGGATCATTCTTCTTATTTCACACTCTCTGGTGTGTTAAAACTTTGACAACCCTCAAATCCCAATTTAAAAACTTTTAATGTCTCAGTCTAGTCAGTGGGATCAGGTGCCATACAGGATTTTATCTTACACTGGAAATTGACTGAGTAGCTACTGGGGAGGCAGTTAATCTATATTAATGAGCCTGACAGACATGAACACTATGTTTTCATGTCCAGTAGCTGTCGTGAGTTTCTCTAGCTGCTGCAGAGAACATTACTGATGCACAGGGGTTAATGTGCATTCCCAAGTGCTTGCTCAGCTTTCAGTTTGGCTGTGCCCCCCCTAAACTAATTGTGCAAACAGGGTTCTGCTTCCAAAAATGTTACCAGTAGATGTTTACTGTGCAACAACCCAGTCTTGCAAAAAATCCTGTTTAGTAGCAGTTTCCTCTGGAAAATATCAGGTCCTTATTTCTTAATCAACTAGAAAGGAAACCACTTTACTATCATATGGTTTTTATTATTATTTTTATTTTTATTGCTAAAAGATAATGAACTTTCAGCAAGAAATACTGATTATACATGTCAAAAAGGGACAAAATTATTACATAATATGCATGGATATTGTACTACCTGGCATGTTACAATAAACAAATTAGGACAAGTTGTTCCTCAGGCTGAAGGCAAAGGCAGGCACCTGATGCCTGTGCTGACAACTCATCAAGGAAAATACTGCTGAAGCTGCTCTACAGGTATTGATTCAATCAGAAGTTTGACAGACGAGTGAGTGCTTTCTGCAACCTACTTTATTTCATTAAAAGGCTCCTTCCAGATCTTAGCAGCTATAGAAAGAATTTTTTCCTGTTTTTGCTATGTAACTAGAAATCAAAAAATTATCACATGCCCTGTCATGGGTTTTGTGAAACAGCAGCAGAAAGAGCAGGAGAAAGGCTTGTAACAGAGAGAGACTTGGATTTGTGTGACACAATAGTGCAGTAAGAATTTTGAGTACAGTAAGAATTTTGAGTACAGTTGTTTTCTTTGAGCACACACAGATGGGTATGATCTCCCCTGGCACAAATTGCTGCATGTGTAGCACAGAACGGTCAGCAACTGGAAATACACGAATTTGTTTCACAGCCCTTTTAGGATCTAGAGTTTTCTAAGGCAAGATCATGAAATTGTACATAGCATTCTTTCATCTGGAAAGTATCAGTTTGGTAGTTTTGCTCAGTTTAAACCTATGTGTGCTTGAAGAAATGGGGTTTTATCCATTATTTCTTACCTTTTGAGGGTTTGACTTCAGTAATTTGAAAATTAGTTATAAGTCAATACACAGTTGTGACCCTGACTACCTAGGTCACCTTTGGCAGACCTCTTACATTTTTGTTCCAGTTTTTGCATTTATAAATTGCAGACATTTCTCTTTCAAGCATAGCTAAGGATTTTGAAACAAATAATTTCTTAATTTCCTAAATAGAGAAAATTGTCTAGCCTGTGAAGTGCAAATGTTCCATTATTCCTTGTTTCTCAACTAGGAAACTAATCATCAGGTTAGCAAATAGTTACTGGTTTTGTCATCAAAAAAGTGATCTCTTGGGCACAGATAATATACATTAGAAACCAGTATTATTGCCAGTCTTCTTTTCTCTACTCTTTACTGTCGCCCTTGTTCCTACAGTATGTACGTGTGTCTTTTGACACAAAGCCTGACCTTCTTCTGCATCTGATGACCAAAGAGTGGCAACTTGAGCTCCCCAAACTTCTCATCTCTGTGCACGGGGGCCTTCAGAATTTTGAACTTCAGCCAAAACTCAAACAAGTCTTTGGAAAAGGACTTATTAAGGCTGCAATGACAACTGGAGCATGGATATTCACTGGAGGAGTAAACACAGGTAAGAGCAACATTGAAATAAAAGCACAGGGGCATCTAAGAGATTTCATCAAAGAAGGGGGGAAAAATAGGAATTATGAGATTAGAAAGCCATTCTATGTTTTATTTTATTAGTCATTCCTGTATTATATGACAACACAAAAAATGCAAAGTTCATACCAACCTGGCAGCTGGTAGGTATAAAACAGAATAAAAGGTTCACTAAAATATGAAAAGCACACTTTGGAGCTGAAAATAAAACCTCCTGCAAGGCAATTGTATTAGTATATCACCAAGGAAGACCTTATAAGACTGAGCTGCATGGAAGGAGTACTAGTCAAAGTCCAGCTCTTAATACACAAAACTGAAAACGCTTTCATTCAGAAAGGACATTTATTTTATTTAGTCAGGTGACCCAAAGCATTAAAGGAAAAAAGTTCTGGTTTTGTATGTGGTGGGAAACTTCTTCTTGTAGAGAGCTCAACCTAATTTTTTGCTGTTACATTTTCATCAAGAGCAATATCTGCCATTTCTAGTCAAAGAGCATCTGTGATACACCACACACATGTCCTAGGGACCCAAGACAGCAGCTGGCCCAGCTCTGCTAGCAGACAGCATGTACACTTTGGGAATAATATGCAAAACATAGATCCCTAGACAGAAAATTCTAGCATTGACATCTCAGTTACTTACCGTCCCTGAAGGAGGCAGAAAGGGGGAGAGATTCAGGGAAAAGTGAAAAAAGTTCTGCTACAGAGAATTGCAAAAAGTTTTGAGCTAGGACATGAACTTGTAAATTCTTATGTCATTCTCATTTACTGCAGTAACAAAGCTATAATTTTTACTTTAGTAAGAGTGTATCTTCTTACTGTCTCTGGAAAACAATGTAATCATTCTATCGTTAATTTTAGCGCAGGGTGGATCAACTCCTACATGTTTGAATATAAATGCTTAATAGGAGTCTTGGACTTGGTTTTCAGAGCACATCAAATTTAAAGCAGTACTCAGTTTTATCACAGCAGCAATACAAGTAGCACAGAATTATAGAATATGTTGAGTTGGAAACAACCCACAAGGATCAAAGAGTCCAGCTCCTGGCCCTGCACAGGACACCCCAGGAATCACACCACCTGTCTGTGAATGTTGTCCAAAAATTTTTGAACTCTGGCAGGCTTGGTGCCTGAAGAAAGCAAAGAGGCATAGCTTTTGGAGTGTTAGATAAATAGAAACAAATGTAATATGCCCCGCATCTCTTTAAAATAAAGAATAAAATCAGGTTAGGGTTGATCTGTGCAATCTGGTGGTAATAATATTAGTTGTCAGATACTCTTGTCATGGTGATGGCAAAGACAGATGTAAGCTTTATGTTAAAATATTACATCAGAAGAATGTACGTGTTGTACACTTAATGCAGTTGATTACTAGAGCAACTGTAGAAATCAAAATATAGATTTTTTTAAAAAAAGGACAAATGATAACACTTGTACTTGGCAAATGCACAACTGCTTCCTACCATTTTTCAAATCCTCATATTTGCAAATGCCAAAACAATACAAATGAACCAGGAAAGACATAAATGCTGTTGGAAAGGACTGTTTTTCCTAGACTAAACAATGTAGTTCAAGTGTCTCCCTGCTGTTTTAAAAACAAACAATTTTAAAAGAAATTTTTCAATATCAGTAATTTCTCGTTGTCTTTAATTTCTGGAGGAAAGCAGTTGATTGCTCAATGGCTAGGTTTTCAAACTGCATAGCTGAAAATTATTTGTGAAATCATAAAAACTGAGAATTTCTTAGTACAGTCTCTTTTGTTGAAGATGAATATTAAAATTGAGTTTCTCTTAATGTAAGCTATAACTGAAATGTGCTGAAATACTGCTGTTGGACTGAGAATCAGTGACGTGGGAGAGACAGAGCATACCTGGCTATAAACATGACTGTTGTTCTGAATATTCATGTCATGCTGAAAATTGATTATTCTAAACAAGAGACATTTTTGCAGTCTGGGCAGATTTTCTGCTTTAAATCTTTTAGGCTGTTGGATCACAGCTTAGTTCATAGCTGATGGCAGGTACAGGGTTGGGGTTTTTTAACCTTCCTCCACAGGAAGAATACTAGACTCAAGGACACAGAGGATGTGTTAGGTTTTGAGGAGTTTTCTTACATTTACAGTCATTTACAGTTCAGAAAACTAAAACAAAATCCTAACAATTGTGTGACTGGAATTTCTATCCAGTCATCTTGGAATCGTGAAATTTAAGCAATATGGAAAGTCAGCAACTGAGAATCAGATAACATCTGCAGCAAACCCACAGGTCTGCTTCAGTGCAGCCACATTCTAAAAATAGTTGTTAATAGATAGATTAAATTAATAATTTAAAATATTATTTTATTTTAAAAAAGGAGAAATGACACTTGTCCTTTGCACAGAGATACCACTGAAACACTGCCAAAGCTGGTCTAGGGTAAGCAAGAAGCCCTTGGAAGAATGCTGGGAAGCAGCCATTCTCTCTGTACTAATTTCTGTTTTCTCACTGATTCCCAGGGCGGGTACTAATACTCTGCTGGAGGCTATCTCAGGTGACTGAGTTTGTTTGAAAAGAGTGGCAAAATAGCTTCATCACAGAGTAGCATAATGATGTTTTCACATTTCCATCCTTGATTGGGAGCATTTGTGTACGAGCTGCACTTCTGAGGGAGTTGGGGGGTGGGGAGCACAATTAATTTCTATGCTTCTTTCTGTGCTTGGAAATACACAAATGCTTGCATGCACATGTGAGCACAAGTGCAGATAAATAAGCGTCAGTGAACAGTCAGCATTTCCATTCTTCTTTCTAAAGCTGTGTATTTTTTCCTATTACTTCATTTAGTAATTTTTGGATTCAATAAAATGGATTCATGGAAATTAATAATAAGAAATAGTACTGTATTCATTGTTTTACTTAATTGTAAGAATAGGCACAGGCATTCCCTAAAAAAACAGGTCTATACAAAATCCATATGATAATGAATGGAAAAGACATAATTATGAATTTCTGTTTTATGCTCTTTCTTTGCCAGGGGTCATTAGGCATGTTGGAGATGCCCTGAAAGATCATGCCTCAAAATCTCGAGGGAAGATCTGCACCATTGGTATAGCTCCCTGGGGGATTGTGGAAAACCAAGAGGATCTGATTGGAAAAGATGTAAGACTTATATGGACATAGATGACCTCCAGTCTATAAATCTTCCAGTTATTTTTGCTGTCCTCTCCATCCCTTACTTAGCAATTTCTCTTAGAAATATTGTCTGCAGCAAAACATCAATATATATACAGGTTTTCCATTAGGGTTGATGGCAGGTTTTGCCATGGCAGCAATAAAAAATTCTGTACTGTATGTTATTTAAAAATAAATTATAAGGGCAATTCATTAAAAGCTATTCTTAAAAATAAATCAAAGCTTCATCCTTAGAACTCTATAAACCCGGAAAGGTGCCTAAGAAAATACTGACTGCAAAACTTGAAATCTGGTTTATTTTCAAACAACACTAATGCCTTGGTTAAATTCAAAATTTCAGGCTATCCTCCTTAGCATATATTCCCTCCCAAAAATTTTTATTGATGTAATTTTGAAAGGTCTTATTGGGTATTGCAGATAAGAGTGATCTCAAATAATTCGCCTTCAGCCACTTTCTGAAGGACAGGGCGGGCATTTCTCCTATTCTTTCACATCATTCTTCTTTAAAATTCTAATACAGTAAGATTAATTCCTCAATTTTAAATACATGAATAGTTCATCTGCACTGGTTATCTGTTACCTGAAACTTTTCTGAACCCATTTTGTTCTCTCTTCTGGTTCATTCCTAAGAAATCTGTCTGAGAACTATGAGTGGAAGAGATACAGTTTTAAATCTGCATAAAGAACTTCTTCCTAGTCTTCATTAGCCTAACACATTCTTCTCTGTATGTTCTGTATCCATGTCCAAGTTGGGAAGGGGAAGAAGATTCAAGTATCTCTTAAGTCAGGGGACTTACAATGAAATTATAAAGAAAATTATCCAACTGGAATTTATTGCAATCCACTTTGAAAGTACAACTGTTAGGGGGAAGTGTATTAGCATTGAGTTTTGTGCTCTCATACCACAAAAACAAGCATGATCAGACTTTTCCACAGTAATTCTGAGTCACCAATGAACTCTTCTGAGGTGGAGTGCAGAAGGTAATTAGCAGAAAAAGCTAATCACAAGAATGTGTTTTATCTTCTTAAAGAAGTGTAATGTACACATCATTTTCAAATATATGGTCTCTAGTGATTAGGCATGGGGTTCTGGAGACATAGCAGGAACAAAGTTAAGAAAAACCTAAAATTAGCCATGAATTTTCAAACATTCCAACTTTATTACTTTTTTCCTCGTGTTGCAAAGTTACCTCAGTTCTGAGGCAGTCACTGTCTGTTTAAGGGGATGTGGAGCCTTCTTTTGCAGAAAAAGCTTAAAAACCCCTTGATTTCCCGAATGTTCCAGCCAAGTGGAGCAGCTCCCCTGACTTCTGATTTCTTTAAGCAATGCTTTCCTCTAAATATCCTTCCAATTTAACAGGAAACCAAGAAGTTGTACAGTAATTTTATTTTCAAATAAACAACTGTTTTTAAAAACAAACCCTTTCTGATTAGATAATAAAAGACTTAGTACTTACTCTGATCATCAGATACAAAATGAAAAAAGTTTAATATAAAGTTAAAACTAATTTGAGTAGGGTCTTCTATAAAGGCAGACACAAGTATGTCAGTAGGATTACAATTAGAGGGTCATCACTAAGGACAAAAATATTTCAAACTATACCTTGGATAGACAACATAAAATTTATCCTTTCAACCTCCTGGCCCCAAATAGTTTTAAAAAATTATTGATCAATGGCATGATGTAATGCTGAAGCCCTTCTGGTTTTATCCATATCTGATGTACATGTAATGATACTGCTTTATGCTTACTGATATTGAATTTCATCTTCCATTTAGTTACCTCATCAGGCTGTTTTATGAAGACTTTAGTCCACTGAAATATTTGTAAGCTTTTCACCCTGTAATTAATCACAAATCCCTTACACCTATGTCAAACAGAATATAACACAGCTAGAGGTAGGCCACTTATGTCACTAAATCTTCTTAGTAAGAGCCTTCACAAAAATTACCTTTTCCTTCTCAATGTTTTCCCACCCTTCCCCCCAGCTTTCCTCAGTTACTTATGTCTCAAAGGACTTTCTCTCTTATTCAATGCGTGCCATTTCTTTAGAAGCATTTGGTGAGGAAGCTGTTTTGGAAGCTTTCTGAAAATCAAAGTGTGCTATATTGACTGGCTCATTAGAGGTGAATGCTGTGAAATGAACCAAGAAGGGGAAATGTAAATAGTACCCTAAGCATGTAAAATGAATCATCATTAAGCAAGAAACAAAGGCCACAAAGGATTATACAAGGGCGGGGGGGGGGGGGGGGGGGGGGGGAAGTCTGCCAGTAGTAAAAGACTTGGTGAACTCTGGAATCAATGTGGATTTATGTCTATATGCACTATGTCTAGTTAAATTATGATCACAACTGAAGAGTTATAAAAACATACCCTTCCAGCATCAGATAGAGGCAGAAGACTGTTGTAGTCATGGGTTTTGGAGGGACAGGGGGTGCAGAGGGGGAGCTGTGGTCCTTGCACATGTCCCAGCGCATGTGGCCTCCCTGTGCCTCATGGCAAGGGAGGCGTGCTCAGCAGAGGTGTTCCTCTGCTAATGCCTCAGCCTTATGGATCCAGAAGCCAGAGCTGAGGGCTTTAATTTTACTTACCAGCCATTCCAAGTCAGTCAGCCTTCAGGAATCCTGGGGGATTCCTCAGAGCCATAAAGAAAACTGACCAAGTTAAAGGAAATATTATTGCTGTTTGCTATTTGTTATATTGTGATGATTAAAGGTCCCTAAAGACACATGTCTTACTCCAGTACTGTAAAAGCAATATATCAGAAAATAGTGCAACTCTTAACACTCTCAGATTCTAATTTAGAAACAAAGGACACAAGGGAGTTAGTTGCCTTATTTCCCCATATCTTCTGATAGAACTGAGAAAGCAAAGTGGCTTGCTCAGTCTTGTAGAAAACTGTGATTATAAACAAGTTTCTTTCTACACGCAGAACCATTCTCCCTTCTAAAAGAGTACACTTTGTAAGTCATTGTAGTGTGCATGTCTCTACTTTCAGAGTCTGTTCAGTCCTCATTTGGGTTTAATTAAGTCACCTCAGTAGGAGACCAGGGGCAAAGATACGGACCGGCATATTTGTAGCATATGTGGAGAATTTTTGACCATGAACCAAAAGGCCCAGGAACCTCTGAATTAAATCAGGAACTACTCTGCTCCCTCGTATGCTCCAGAGCAACAAGGCTGCAGAAATGGCTTGATTTTAACAACAGCTGCTACTCCTTGAGAAGCAAGGCATGCATCTCTTTCATTTTCCATCCTTACTTTGAGCTCACTGTTTGTCACAAACTCTTTTCCTCCACATAGACTGCTCAGATTCATGCACTGGTTCACATGGCACTTGCAGGCTCGTTGTCATGGTGTTACCCTGAGAGATTTTTCAAGTCTCTATGTTGAGTGTCATGTGCCTGCAGGGAATCTAAGGAGAACAACAATGCTTCTCATTCAAGCTTGCTGCCACCTCAGGGTGCAAAGGCAAGAGCTGGGGTCAGCCCAGCCACTCACCTATTGACAGAATTCCCTCAGCCCCTGCAGCATGAGTACTGCTTCATGGCATGGCTGCTGTCACATTCATTAAACTCTATTTGGAGGGACTGTCTTGAGCACAAACTATTCCTTTCAGCTCTGCAGAGGAAGATGTCAAGGGACATTATTCCCTATTCTCCCTATTCTCATTGCAAGGTTGGATGGGACTTCAAGCAATCTGGTCTAGTGGGAGGCATCCCTGCCCATGGTGAGCAGTCTTTAAGGTCAACTGAGTCATCTTTAAGGTCATTTCCAGCCCAAACTGTCATGCAATTCTGTATCTGTAAAAAGAGGCTGAGAAGACAGCTTAAAGTAGTAGTTTTTCCAACTATTTAAATTGCCTGTAAAATGCAAGGGATTGAAAAAAACAGAGGAATAGAAACTGCAAAAGTCAGAAATCACAAATCTGCTGAGTGTTGTGGAAGAGCAAGTAACCTCAAGGTAGTAGCCTCCAAGCCTAGTTTGTTCTTACCTTCCTGAAGATTTTGTTTATCTTTTCTCAGGAAAAGTCTCACAGTGTTGTTTGAGAAAAATTATTGTTTAAAAAAATTCAGATGTTGAATTGTGCATGCTGTGAACAGTTCAATTGAAAATAATTGTAGTCTCATTTTCACATCCATTAGATTTATAAATAATGCAACTCACCTTGTATCTAAACGCAGAACTAAAGCATAGCTTCCTAATCTGTCCTGCAGCCGCATTACTGAGCCAATATATGAAGGCTCATTAGAGCTGCAGATCAAGATGTCACTGTTAGAAGGTTTTGAGCCGTGGATCTCAGGAGCAAACCACAAGCTGCCAGTAGAATTTTCTGCACAGTGGCCTGTACTCATACAATGAACGGGCAACTCGGGGGATTCCTCTTCTGCAAGGCCTTGCTGGTGTCCATTTATTGAGAGATGAGGTAGATAACAGTTTAAAAAATCTGCACTGTTTTAATTTTATTTTATTTGATTTTTAGGGATGTGAGAAAGAACCTTCCTTCTGATGGTGCCATGTGCTACATGGTTTCTGTATCTGTAGAAGCTAGCTATTAAACACTTTCCAGCAGTGTACTGATATTTGTTAAGTCATATGCAGCTGTAGAATAAATTGCTATGAATGAGGCACCAAAAGAAACAGCATTAAAAGAGTCTGAGCCAGAGCTATCACCTGTTCTCACAGAGTGTAGTGCACTCCCTTGCTGTTGGCCAGCTGCCCTCCAGGTCCTCTCTGACCTATTCCCTCCTTTTGCAGGATGAAGAGCTTACAGAGTACCCTTTACCTGACAGTTTATAACAGCAAAAGAAGTTTGTGTGTTTCTCCTTGCTGGCTAAGGGTTGATCAAATTTAGACAGACATTTGCAATGAAAATAGTATATAAAGAGAGATCTCTGGCTAAAGAATTGCTAACACATTATTTTTAAAGAATTGTGTCTCAACTGGAGATGTCTTTAGAATTACAGAGGGAGAAAAGCTTAGGAATAAATCAATAACCTATTATATTTCTGTCTGCAAGTATCTATGTCAAATTTTGAGTGTACATATTTGTGCATTAAAAGCACAAGGTCTGAAAAATTAATGATGTCAGAACTCTGAAGAAAATTCCTTGCAAATGAAGGATAGTCCAGCTGAGTTTTCTAACAAGTCCTTACATCACTTCTTCAGCTAGGACTTCATTTTATGGGTTTTCTGTTTTGTCTCTCCAAAAGGATAAGACGTACTTAAGAAAGGCAGGGAATAGTATTGCTAGAAAAACTTTGAAGTATCAGTCAGGATGCCTTGACAAAACACCAATTCTTTTGCTGTGCTAGTACACTCTTACTTATGTCAATAGATACCCACCAAAGCAGCTGACAGCCAAATGTGGCCCCATGCTATTATTTGGTCTGTCTGGTAGCTATGAGTGGGATATTTCTGTGGCATTTTACTCAGTCTGCTGCAGTTTTTCCTGATAAAGTCAAATCAAAGGAAGTGAAGCGAACTCCCCTTTGAACAGAAAATTTCTAAAGCCATTGTGAACACATAACTGCACTTTCACTGATGCTAGAAGTGGGCCAATAGTTTTTCCCAGAAAATTGAAAATGCGATGTAATAACTTGTGTACACCTCTCCAAGAGTGGAACTCACCTGTATTTGTGTATCTCCAGTGCTGGTGGTTCTGCATGAGCCAACACTGGAGGCATGATGCTCGGTGGGGTCTGTGATGGACGAATCAAAGAATTTGGTCAGAGCAAGGTGAGATTTTACTCCAGTTGTCTAGATAGTCAGCATCAGACAGGGTATACAGTGTGTGTGTAGGCACCAAAATCTTTGGAGCATTAGCTGGATTTTAAAGGAAGCAGTGAATGTTGATACTACTGAAACAGATTTCCATGGAAAGCCCTTTAGGCCACGTCTGTATCTCAAAGGGCAGTGTTAAGGTCGTTTTCTACGTTACACACAAAAGATAGTAGTACTCAAGTGCAGTACTTTAATTTTGATTTTTTTTCTGTTGTTTCATCTTGTCAGCTCATATCTTGTAATTGATTTAGTTCAGAGGATCTTTTCTGTTAAGTCTACCTTCTTTTTCCTCTGTCTCTAAAATGCAGGTGGTCCGACCATACCAGACGATGTCCAATCCCATGAGCAAGCTGACAGTGCTCAATAGCATGCATTCTCATTTTATTTTGGCTGACAATGGTACTACTGGTAAATATGGAGCAGAGGTAAAGCTTCGTAGACACCTGGAAAAGCACATTTCACTTCAGAAGATAAACACAAGTGAGTAACATGTTGCTTGTATTGCTTTATAATTGCAAAAACCACTCAGTATAAAGAAGCAATAATTCTGCACATTTGTGGGAGTGGTTCTACTGTCTATGATGACCATAATCTAAGGAAAGCAAATAATGAACAAAGATAATAAAATTTTGTTTTAGAGTGCAATGGGTTTTAGACTGCACAGCAGAAATAGCTGGATTTGTTTCTGCTAAGTTTCAAGCAGTATTTCCTAAGTTTCAGATTCCACTCAGGTCTTTGGTAGCCTCTCTTCTTTAGAAGTGTGTACAGTTAGGTTCTCCTTCATTTAGTAAAGAATAAGGTGAAATTAGTACAGTTACAGAAAAGGGTAACAAAATGTAAGGGAGAGTTTTTTATTATAAATATTTTGCAGGGTGAAGAGACAATGATATTTATAGGCAGTGAGTGTGTTCCATAAAAGGGCTGCTATACCTTTGCACTGTGTTTATTAGTTTCTCCTAGGCAGTTGTCATTAGCCAAAGCCAGAAACTGAGTTATGAACTGAGGTGTTCCTTCCACTTCATCTTTTGCAACCCTGATGATATCATATCATGACCAGACTGAAGCCCTAGTTTTTCTCTCAGTTATATTTTTTTCTTTTCATGTACCACTTTCCAACCTAAAAGAAAAAAATGGTCACCAAAGTAAGCATTTCTGCATGGATAAAATAAAATACGATATATCAGTACTAGCATTATTATTTCTGTAGTGTACCCACGCTTGATGCTTGATGTAGTGTACACATGCTTTGAGATGGGGACTTAATTTCAATTCTGGTTTTGGTCTTGAAAATAAACATCAGTGTTGTGCCTCCATAAGATTTCTTTAGGAATAAAACAGATCTAGTTTTTGAAAAGTGATCATATGCAGCCTTTCTGCTAATCACTCTCTTGAAACATGCAATTTTGAGGAATGGGAAACTCTTTGTGACATAGGCACATGAAACTGGAATGAGACTAGGATAAGCATTTAGCTCTCAGACGTCAGATGACAAGGAATTACAGGCAGGCCCAATTGGGTGAGCATAAACTAGAATGCTCTTCATGCTTGATAAAGTTTTCTGTGTGATGAATACAATCTTTAAATTAAAATGTTGTGCCACTTTCAGCCGTAAACAGCACCGCAGGAGCTCCACTCACTACAGGCTTATTGTTTTTAGGCTATCACAGTTACACTGTTTTTCTCAGAGAGCACTATGTTGATATGCACAAAATGTGTGCACCACAAGCAGTGGGTGCATGCCTGGGAGCTTTGTTGGAAAATGAAGATGGTGTAATCTAATCCTTGCTTGACCAGTAGCAAAAAGGCATATTTGAAAATGGCATATCATGAAAATACATAAAACTGTGGTATAAACAGCAGTTATTTTGAAGGCTTTTAAAAGAAAAATGTGAGCTTTTGCAGTTTACATCACAACATTTCGGTGGTTAAATCTTATCTTAAAAAGTAAGTCTCTTCAGAGAGATTTAACTAAATTCAGATTCGGTCAAGAGGCTTATCTTTTAAAAAGTGACTGATGGATGAAACCACAGACTTTGGTGGTTCAAGTCAAATGCTTGCCTGACTTCTTCAAACATCTAAAAAAATGAAGAACTTCTCTGGTTTCTTTCTGCAGTATGCCTCACAAACAAAAGTAAGCATCCTCCTTTTCACTTTCCTCTGTGACAGAGACTTTCCACCATTTAACCACTCACTCCCTCTCTCTTATAAACACAAAGATACTTGGATCTCACAGCACTTCCTCAAAATAGAAACGTGAAAAAATTGTTCAAAATAAGCCTGCCAATAAGATTTGTACATCTTGGTTCAGTGGCATCCAGAATGTTTCTGCAATGTTTTGTTTTTCTTTGCTTTAAAAGAGGGTGACTGAGTCCTGCCCACACTCTAGTTATTAGGAAGTTGACCATATGGATGAGAAAGACCACCTGCCTTGTTGGTTCAGCCAAACAGATGGCCAGTTTCTGATGCTTTTCTTTACCCTTATTTATGGCAGAGCAATGTAGAGCCTCCATCCTGTGCATGACAGGGCATTGCTGCCAAGGGATTTTTATCCAAATGGGAGTCTGTGCAGCCATGCATGTATGTCTTTACTTACCATATTCCACTTGCAATCATGTGGAGTGGGGAAAACCACTGACAGCATCACAATTTTCTTTGTGAGAGAGTCAGGAAAAGGTGCAATTTTTAGTTAATCACTAAAAAAGAGAGTCTGCTCTAGAAAACAGAACAGATTTAGAAACTCGTAAACAATTGATAACTTCTTATTTCACAGCCTGCCCCTTGACAATAGTGCTGAAAGTAGATTTTATTCTTATTTTTAAGCCTGCCTGAGTTTTACACACTGGGCTTGTCATTTCTTTTCATCTATTTTCCTTTGCTTTAACTTTGTTTTTCTCTAGTGCAGTGATAGCTCTGCTGGATATTTGGGGGTCATGTATAGTTCAAAAAGGGAAGCTTTAAACTTGTTCTCACATATTAAAGACCCAGAAAATGGCATTCCCTTCATATAGACTACAATAGTGGCAGTCTCTTTTACAAAATTTAAGACTAAATTGGGTCATTAAACATGTCAAATAATTCTGGTAGTCTTAGCTTTTTTTATTCCTAATATGGTATCATTATCAATTGTTCAGCAGTATGCAATTTCTTGAATCAGTGTACTATAAAATAGGAATAATAATAGGAAGAAAAAGAATAAGAAGTATCTCCAATTATGCCCCTTATGAACACTGGGGAAAATACTTTATCGAGTGTTCTGTTTTCCACTACCTTTTTAGGTTATACCACTTGTATTGCTCTTATTTTGTCCTCAGCAAATACTCAGGAACTAAAAAATACTTTTCAGAAAAGCAAAGAGTGACATTTGTGGCCCTGAGCCTGCAGGTTCAGCACAGAGTCAGTTGAGCAACTACCTGGAGGTTAATTTGATGCTTTAATGCTCAGCACAGGTTTTTCTTATTTTCACAAAGACTGTTTTAACACAGCCCAGCAACCATCTCTTGAAGTGAGCCTCAAGTTGTCTCAAAGTCCTGGAATTTCAAAGTGCATCATTTTGTAGCATGAAATGTTGAAAGTAAGAACTTTTCTGAAAGTGTTTTAAGATCAAAAGGAAATACTCAATGTGATCTAATCAGAAATGTTTCCGGTTTTCAATTCAACAAATATTTGGGTACTGGACTTTTTGCAGAATTTTCAAGGAACGGAGATCACTTGTAGATATACACTGGAAGGAAGGAATAATATCTTTTAACTATCTCTGCCATAGAGTTTATTTGTATAGCATTACATGGTTAATTTAATAGCTCATGTAAAAGTTTCTACATTGAAATATGGAGTTCATACTATTCAGAAATATTGCATTAATGAGCAGAAGATTCTCAGGATAAGGATATAGAGATTTTTTAATGTAATAAAATGCCCCAGCTCAATAGGGAGATGCAGAAATTGGAGGGCAGCTGTGTTTTCATCTCTGGTGCTCTCCTTACACTGTTCCATGGCAGGAAGGGATCTACAGCATGCCAGGCTGATGTAATCCACCAAACTCTAAATCGGTTTACTGATTTCTGATTTACTGCTTCTGGAACTGCTCAAGAGACTAAACTCTGTCTCATTGCCTTGGACACAAGACAGCTCACATCTGACTGTAGAATGACAGATTACACATGGACTGGAACAGACTTCTGAAGGTCCCCAGTGTGAGTCTCTTCTCAAAAAGAAGTATTTGCAATTCTGAGTAAGTTTATCTATAGCTTCATTTGGCTGGTGACCTCCAATAATTAATATTTAACCTTCATTTAGCTGATAACCTCCTATATTAATATTCAGCCCAGTCCAATCTATAAAGACTCCAGCAAAAGGTTTACAAACTTTCCCCAACCCAATCACCAGTGTCTTATCTGAAGCTCACAAACTGCTATTTTTGGACATTTTCCCTTCAGAGAACCTCACCCTATCAAGAAAAATATGGCTCAGACACCTTTTTAACATCACCGAAGGTTGTAGAACTGGTGTAGGATAACTCCTTAGACTCGTTTTCAAAAGGCCAAACAAGCACTGCTGTCTCAAACTCTCCTCCTTAGGCATATGCTCTTTCCTCTGAATGCTTGCCAGTTTCTCCTCATCTTCATGGGTAGCCCAGACCTGCATCCAGTGCTTCAGCTACGGCCCTGCTAGTGATGAACAGAGTGAGCATGGGACAAAACCCCACACTGGACACACTGGTTTAATGTAGCCCAAGTGCCTGGCATGCTTCATGTGCACCAAGAGCATGCTGGTGCCTCACATTCATACAGTGGGCACCCACTGTATCCCTGACTCCATGACCTAATGATATGGTTGTCTGATTAGAACAAAAGATGCAAGTTTTACTCTGAACAGCCATAATTTACATTGGAATTATTTTTTAAGAATTAACACAGAAAAATTCCAATTTATGTGGGATTTTTCAAGTTTGGACTTGGTTTTCCTAAATATCATACAAGTCCTTACTGTCTTTGAGACCTAAAATCCATTTAAAACAATGTATTCTAATTGATTATCTTTATAAAAATAACTAAAAGTCATTGAGCATCCATCATCAGGACATAGTCTGCCGTGATATTGTAGGCCTATGATTTAATTATTCTTTTTCTAAAGTTCATGTGCATCCCTCAATGTCATCTTATCTACACTATTCCTTGGTTTGAGTCATTCTGAAGTGCTATGTTCAAATGCTAAATTTTATTCAGAAGGAATACAAGGACTTTTTTCTTTTCTTTTTCTCTTCTCCCTGATACCTGAGAAGTCTTCAGTACATTGTAAAATTTTTTATACCTTTTACAACTGCTTTTTCCAAAATGTTGTATACTTAGACCTTCTTTCCAATGGGTCACAATGGTGCAAAGAAATGTTTCCAAAGAAGCTGTTTGGAGAAAAAAAAAAAAAAAGGCAGAATAATTTTCACCAGTATGGTCACTTGTTTCAAAATTGATGGATACCTTATGATCACTCAGGATGTGAAAGTGCAGCTAGTCTATTTTTTCCCCATCCTGTGGAACTACTAGTGGTCAATACAGAACAAGAACTTAATGTGTCACCAAACAGATGATGTAATCAATAAACAGAGAAAGGAAATAATTGAAGCACATAATTACTAGAGATTACCTATTGCAAATTCTGCAAATATAACATTCCTAGACACTGGCAAACTATTTTTCCAAAGAGCTGTAAAATGGCCTGGTCATTTGCTAAGATGTTCTTCATTACCATTTCTGCAGAACATTGCTGAGTAATGCAATAGGCACATCAGTTGTGCCTTGAACCACAAATATAAAAGAAATCTGTCTACAAAATGTGCATTGGAAGTTACAAGTGATAAAATATTCATTCCTGCTGCTCCACAGATGGTTAGATTAGAGCAATTACCAATGTAGCAACTCAGATAATACATTTGATCTGAGGTCTGTTAATAATTTTCAAACAAAGTCCAATAGGTTAACATGCCATGGGTTTCTCTCATTTTGTGATTACATAGAACAATGTTTTCTCATTGACAAGTGTGATCTAGAATAACTTCATATTACATATAAAGGGCCTTGTAGAATCTTCCACAATCCTACCTAAAGCTTCTCCCTTTTTTCTACCTAAGCTCCAGATTTGCAGTTTTATAATATGCATTTAATTTCATTCCTTCTGTTTTCACTATGGCCTTCCTTGCACATGATATAGTTGTTGCTATTAACTGACTTTTTATTGGTGTTTAAAGTATTCTCAAGTCCTTAAAGAGCTTACAGCATGGTTGCCAAGCACTTGCATCACAAATGCTTACTTTCCTTCTTCATATGAGTCCTCTTCCTGGAGCAGAGGAGCAAGACAAGGACACAGATTATTTACATATATAATGATCATTGCACATTGCACATTGCATGTATCAACTCTTTTAATTTGAATGAAAGCAGTTGTGAATTAATAAGAATGTTGAACATTTTTCTTTAAAAGAACACATATAATTTTTTCAGCGGAATCAGAATTTGGACATGACACATAGGATAGAATAGCCCACCACAGCACAGCATAGCATGCACTCATAGTATGTTCTTGTGTGTGCATAACCATTTGGTGAAACATACAATCATTGTCTGTCTTTTGTGTACATTTCATGTCTTATACCACATATGTGTCAGTAATAACATTTGTGTTCAGCATGTGTTAGGAAGGAATGTGTCAGGAAATGGTAATGCAGTGGTTCAAAGAGCAGAATAAGTTTTATGTGATATTTGCATACCTGACAAATGGTCTTGAAAACATACTGACCACATGCTAATGACATTTTATTTTTAGATTCAGGTATTTTATTTATATTGAAGGCTTTGTACATCAAAATATTGAAATCTTTATCAGAAGACTGCCAGAATTTTCCATTCTCTGTAACTCTGTGACGGAGGTTTAAAATTCTTAAAATTTGCTTTGGAAATAGATGGAGTCTAGTCAGTAAAGCAGTGATGTTCAAATTGGGGTTAACAGCTACCATCATAGATTAAAATGTAAAAAGATCTAATGTTTCCTCTAATGATTTAAAAGATTATCCCATACTTGTTAGATTTCTGACATTTTATAGTATTAGACATAGCCTCAGAGAAGGAAAGAGGCAGGTGAAAAGAACAAAATGAGGCAAAAGGACTTCACTAACATGAGGAATGAGTATAACAAGCATATGTAATGTCACCTAGCCAGCAGGAGTCCAGGCTGTGCTGATGAGGAGGGAAGACTTTTTTCCGCTATTGAAAACTCTTTTCTCTTAATAAAATTAGCTACCACCTTCTTCTTCAGGAAGAGTTATCTGGAAAAAAATAAAAAGGCAAAGAAAAAAAAGCTCTTTTTTTTAGATTTTTAACAATTCAATTTCCAGGAGAGACAGAAATAATGTAAAAATATGGATATGTAACCAAAAACATATTTGAAACCAGAATGTTGAGCCAGAGGATGTAAAGGCAGCATGTGTTTAATTGGAAATAGACCCTTTCAAAAAAATCAGAAAGTTTGAAGTAGTTTCTTTTATTTTGGATCTTTCATAAACTTTTCAACCTTTTATAGATCTTTTAACCTATATACTCTATAGCCTTTTTGAAGCATACAAGAACCACTTTACACTGCTAGGTCCATTCCTACACATTGAAGCATGTTGATATTTCTGAGGAAGATGACCACACTAAATCCTCAAGGTGGGTAGATCCACCTTGTGAAACTAATACTGTTCTTTCGAGCAGTACATTTCTGGAGGAATTGTCTCCCAGACCACAGAGGAATAAATGCAGAATTTTGCTGTTCATTATCACACTGCAGTTATTCTCATTTTAAACATGCCATCTGGTGCTGAAGGCTTGCTCTACCTCTGCTATATGTTGTTTGATAGACAGGCAATAGGCATTGGAACCTGTGACCTTGTATTTAATCTTTTTTCTTTATAGAGTTGGTTAATGTAGTTGAGTTTTGGTAGGCCTGGGAGAAAAAAATAGCTCTGAATAAGGAATTGATAGATAAAGTTGGGTGATTTGATTAGGTAGAGAAGGCAGTTTAGACAGTATAATATGTCAGCAATATCTGTTCATGTGACCCGTGGACTTCCCTTTGTCATCCTATGCCTGAGAATATATGAAGGGGGCTGGGGAGGCAAAGGGACGTTCAACTGTCATCACTGGCACCTTCTCTGACCATTACATCATCATCAAATGCATTGGAATTCTCATTTGATTCAGATTTTTCCTTCATGTCCTGTGCATTCCTAGATGCATTTTCATAACTACATAGCTGGGAAGATCTAGGTACAGACTACTTTCTAGGAGAAGTCTGCTTCAAGATCGAAAATTTGACTACTGTGAAATTTCAGTAAACCCCAGAACTTCCTGAAGTTTTGACTAATTTCAGATTTTGCTAGAGATTGGAAACTTGGGGTTTTTTCATGAAAAGCATCGTGATACTTGTTAATCAGGCACTGAAGACAAACATACCTCAGAAAGGGTTGACAAAGCAGGAGGTTAAAAATCATTATTGAAGCACTCAGTAAGTGAATGCAAGTGGATCTATAAATTCCTTTCGCAAACTTTGCTTTTAACAGATGAGTTTGTTTAAAACACATGTTTTCATATGATTAATATAGCAGAAAAAGAGTACAGGAGATTTCAGCTCCCTATTTTTTTTGATGTTTTAGATTTATTGAATTTATAATGCTGCAAAACTAAGAAACATTATTTTAGGATTAATCCACTTCAGCCAAATTTCTGCTATTCTGCATCTCCCCTACTTTAGTTTCCTGAAACAGGTGAGAATAAGGGATAATTTTCTAGATTACATAGACTCAAGTATGTTGAAAAATAAGCAAAATATGACAAGGAAAAGCACCTCAATATGTCATATGAGGTGATGTAGAATTTGGTTGTGTTACAATGCGATAGCTTTTGAAAGTGCTGCATACAATATGTGGTAGTGCTCACATCCAAAGGGAGCCAGGGAAGGCACCAGGGGAGATCAGAGAGAATGTGAGAATTTCTGAAACTGTAGTTTCTCCTATGTGTCTTGGGCCATTGCCTATGGGTGATGAGCTCCAAGAGTGAAACCTGTTAGGTCTTCTGACGCTGCCCTAATTATCAGGACAGATAGGGTAAGTTTTGACTGAAATCCACAAAGGTTCTTGTGTGTGTGTGTGTGTCTTTGAACTTGAAGTGCCAGCTTTAAACTATGTATTGCCATTTTATAGAAAGCAACTGAGTGGTTGCTTGGATGCTTGTGAGGCTCACAAATCCCAGGGCAGAGTCTTACATAGGCCCTTCCTATGTCCCATTTCTTCTGAGGACTCTCTGAACTTTATGCTTCTGCAAAGACAAGTTAAAAAATCAAAAGAAGATACCACAAGTCTTTTCTTGTTATCATGCTGAATTTCCTTTTGAGAAGTTTTTAGGATCAGTCTATTATTAAATGAAGATATGGCTCCAGGTGCCAGGTCCTCAGATTTGTCTGTCAATGTCAGGTCTGGCAGGATGGCAGATACATGAGTAGGTAGATTTAGAGAGGTGAGGAAGGAGCACTGAACAAGTAGACATGAGAATTAAAGTATCAAGGTTGAGCAGAAGAGAAAGGAGAACAGACTGGGGCAAAATAATACAGTCTTACTCCTAACAAAAATTAGATAAAAGAAGATTATGGATTAAGCAGAAGGAGACAGAGAGGAAGTGAAAATGTGATTGGGCTACCAAAAGGAAAATAATAAAGATGAGAATGCAGAATGGATGTGAGCATAAAAAGGAGTCCAAGGAGAATGAATGAAAAATACAAAGGCAAAAAACAAACAAAATAAAATTAATTGTAGTGATTTTAAATTGTGTTTGGGAAGCAGGAGAATAAAAAGGAAATTACAGCAAATGATATTCAACAAGCCTATAGTAGAAATGCCAAAAAATAAATTGAAAAGAAAAAATAAGTCAAATTGTTGTGAGCTTCCCTTTATTAGTAGTGGTTGTGTATCATTCAATCATACATAATCCTTCTGTGAATTTCAGGAACACAGCAAATATTCTTAATTTTTTTTAATTGGCTTTCCATATAATTTAGATTTCTTGAGACATAGAGCTGGTAATGAGTCTCAAAATTGGATGTTCCTCTTGATTTCTGAATATAAAAAACTATTAAAAGTGTTCAGAAAAGAGTAGAATGAGTTTGACCTCTTTTTTCTCTCTCTCTTTTTTTTTTTTTTTTTTTTTGTTTTGTTTTTTAATCTGTGAGTTTCTCTCCTTTTGTTATGTAACAGTTCTTGAAGGACTAAAAGAAATATCCCTCTTATCTTTTCCACACCTAGAATAAGAGGTTCTGCTCGAGTGAAGATGCTCGAGACAAGGGATGTGGAAAAGGAGAAGCTGACTAAAAAGTGGAGCTGTGTGAAATTAGGTTTGAACTAGATGTGACATTTGGGGGATGTTCCTGTACTTCTGGGCAATAAAACCCAGCATTCTTTCCTATCATCCTGTGAAAGCAAGATCCATTCTCTTTTTCCCAGTTGTGATCACTTAGGAATGTAATTGTTCTAGTGGTAAACATATTGCAGCTGTGATTTGGAGAGCTGGAGCATGCAGATATTTTATGTGCAGGTGATCTTATCTCTTTGCCTTTTTCTATTTGCCTTTGATATTTTAGCCAAAAAAGTGTCATACACATCAGCAGGTGTTTCTAAAAAGTTTCCTGAAAACAAATGCCTAGAAAAAAGACCCAAGTTGTAATGTTATTTCAGTGTAACCTAATCTGAAGGATCTGGATTATTTTATGATGTTCTGTTATCACTTATCCTTTCTGAGCTAGTTGGGACCATAGGGAATATCACATAGATGTCCAGAGGTGAAGCAGACACATTTGTGTGGTCAAACCTTTTAATGACTGTTCTGAATTCAATATAAATTATTTGAATTTGAATTCATTATAAATTTTAAATCTCTTTGAGCATCACTTACCCACTGTATTAACAGCCAAAGAGCATTTTTTTTGACTCTGCATTACTGTAAGGCAAATATTGGTTGAGAAATTTAAAACTATTTTCCTAAATCTTTTAGGCTTACACCAGCTCTTCTGCTTATTAAGATTCCAGGTAATGTTTAATTGTTTATCTAATCTGTGTAGGCAGCTTGCACTAGGATATCCAGGTACTATGTAAACACTTGGACTGAAATGTTTCTGGAAGGCACAGGTTTTATGTAGAGTTTCTTTCAGCCATTGTTAATACATCATGCTGCTGCATACTCTGCTTGTCCCATGAAGCATGGCAATAGCCCAGAAACTGGACTTCTAAGACAGACTTCTTGAGCTAAGAAATTTCTTTATTTTTCTTTAACTTATCAGAACCGCAAAATTCTAATATGAATTTCAGGATACCTTATTAAGCCTCTCAAAAAAATTGAAAGGAAATGCTATTTTACAGTGTTTCAAATACAAATGAATAAGGCTTATTAGTCAATTTCCCCTCAAAATTCATTGTTCATCATATATATTTAGGTTAAAACTAAGGTCGGATTTGATCAAAATGTAGTTTAAAGCTGGCTAAGTTCTTGTTACTGCATCAGTATTGTTATTGAGCTTCACGACAGTTTTATCAATCGTCCACTGACAATTAAATGAGATTTTCTGCTAAATACTTCAAGTAAACAATCCTTGCATTAAAAGGCCCTGGAGTATATAACCTCATCTGTTGAATTAATAGCCTGTATCTGGGAACATGTCATCTGTTTGATGCAATTAAAGTTTTTTTTACACTGTGGAGCATTTGTGCAAAATGGTCTGTGTGCCTTTCCATTCACTGTGTGCTGACAAACACTTGTAGGAACTCTAACACAGCTAAATCTGTTGATTTGTATTTTTGGATTTGTTTGTTTGTCAGTCAGTAAGAGAGCGTTGAGTTTACCACTCACAGAAGCCACTATCCTAGGAGAATTCTGCAGTTAGAAAGATAGCTCTTGTCCACCAGCAGCAGATCCTTTGCAGGGTGTTCACAAGATAGTGGTGTGAAACAAGTCTAAAGCCTGTCATAGGAACTCTACTGCTAAGAGTCTGTTGTCTCATTATCTGAGATAGGCACGTGCAAACCCGGGTTATGATGACCAGTGGAGAAACCTGCTAATTTGTGTACCCCACCATCTGCAGTACATCTGGGTCCAGGAAGATTTAGCAATCTGTGGACCTGGAGTGTAGGCCTGTGCAAAACTGTAGAGGCTCCTTTATCATGCAAATATAGCCGCTTTCCTGAAGCCCTGTCGAACCCTTCCAGCTCAGCAATGCCTCACATATCCCTGTACACGCCTAGGGTAGGCTCAGGTTTTCTAGGAAGACTGAGAGTCCTGTTTCTACACTGCACAGATGAGCAGTGTGTGCTTTGTTAGGAAAAGATGTTGAGCTGTCAGGTTGACTGCTCATGCACTGTGTGAAGGTTTGTGCAGGCTTACTCTGCCCCTCCTCTGGGACAGTTTGAGCTCTCTCAGTATGTCCACAATCTTATGTGTAACCTTAAGCCTGATGTTCTTCCATTGCATCCAGCCTCTGGAGATCTGGCTCTCCAGCTGCATGTAGTGCATGAGGTGTGACACGTTTCCAGCTGTATGTCACTCCTGTGCTAGCTGCTGTGCAGTAACTCCTCCAGCAGGACTGACACAGGCCCCAACAACCCAAACAAATCTGAATAATTACCAAACTCTGCAGTCAAAATTTCCAGGTAGAAAAAGGAAATGAGTGTAGGACAACTCACATCAAAATGTCTGACCTGATGAAGAAGCAAAGGTGGCCAGCAGGAAATCAACGCAGATGTGCCTACCACCATGCAGTGTTATGATACTGAAATTAGACACATTTCTGCCAGGTTGGTCAACTAGTGAGCCTCTGTTTCATTTGACTGAACTCAGGGCTGAACTTAGGGATAGTATACAGCATAGTGATACGTCCCAGTTACTCCTAAAAACCATGATTACAAACGTGAGTAGTAAATGCATTTTGTAGTAAATGAGGCATTTTATTCACTTGTTGGTCTATAAAAAAGTGGGTAACTCATGCTTAGCTCTTCACTAAAAGTAATAATAATTTATAAGGCAGTTATACATTATTTATAAATATACTCACAGTATAAAATATTAATGTTTTTCCAAGAACAGGCAAAACAAAATTGGGCTTCTGCAAAGCATAGTAGATATTTTTTAGTCCCTTTTCACACAACACAGACATTTATGCAGCTTTTCTTTCCTTCCATTTCCAAATGCATTCATTTTTTCTAGTTTATTATTTTAATTTACATATTTATGCATTACAGCTGTGTCAAGGGTAAAATGACGGGGGTTTTTGTATATTAACAGGAAGGCCTACAAGTGCTATTTGGTGCACATTGGGAAAAATGTTCTGATGTGTACATACTTTCCTGGAATCACAATTGTCGTAAAGTCTCACTGGCTCTGCTGCTGACCGCAAAGGCAATAACACTTGAGGCGAAGCTTTAAGTTTACTACATAAATCTTTTGCACAAAATTGCAGTCTAATTTCATCAGCAATACCAGACACTGTGAAATACTATGCAGTCTAATCTACGCTGCAAAAATCCATACTTACTGAAAAATACTCAAAATGCAAGTTATTGTTTTAGAAATCAGTATAGTGATGAGCCTCAGGTCTTTGGTACTTTCTTCTTTTTGTATGAATCATTATATTGAGTGAAAATAATGACATTTTTCTGTATTCTATTAATGAAGTCATGAGAAGCTACCTGTACTTTTGGATTTTTAGCAGAAATATTAAGAATTTATTATGTGAATTGAGGAGCTTATTAAATAGTAATATGCCAGCTAGTATGAGATGTTTCCCACATACCTGCTATTCGATACAAACTTAATATTTCTTTTGAAAATCTGAGAGAAAAAAAATCTCCTGTCTAACAAATTATTTTTAATAACACAGAATAAAGATGCAGAGACCACTCTTAAGTTGGAAGGCCTTTGATTTTGCAACAAGCTATTTTTCATCTTGAACTATTATTTAACTAAGACATAAACATCACAGTGATAATGAATTAGTCAGCATTCGCGGCCAATTTCAAGTCCACAGATATACTGCTAGACAAGAAGTTTTCTTCCTTCCAAAGGAGAAGGAAAAAAGGCTTTTTGAAACCAAAGCTCATCCTAGAAATGCTTTAGAAATTGAACTAATTAAATTTAAAAATTAATCCTCCATGTAATTATCAGATGACCGTAATTTTTCAGATATTTAAAAATAATTCACCCAAAACTAAAATGTTTCTCTACAAGGAATATTAAATAAAAAGCTGATTAATATGAAATATAGTGCCTTCTAGGAAACAGAAAAAAGTAGTCAGATATGTAAAAATGAGTTGTACTTTCTGTGTTTGGATGACAACACCAAGTGATAGTCTTTCCTGACAATAGTGCATTGCCCTGTACCAAAAAAGGTACTTTGCACTTTCAGATTGTGCAGTATTTCAGTGTAGAGTATTAATACAACTCCCTTTCCAGTTAATAAAATGTGAAACACAATTTTTTTTAAGGTTGTATACTTTTAGAGTACTTATTAGTGAAAGCGACAGTACTGCAGTCCAGTTTTGTGTCAGCAAGGTTTCGTTTTGGCACTGCCTCTTTTCTGACAATCTCAACTCAAGCAAGAAACTTTTTGCACTGGTGTCCTTGACATTAAAAGGAAGGTATTACCTCTGCATTTAGCATCTCACCTCACAGCCTGCCGTTGTCTTTCTAAATGAAGTGTCTGAAACCAAAGGCTCCCTGTGGAGGCACTGCCAGCTCTTTCTTTACAGACTATTGTTTACTGTGCATGCACAAGCTGAAATAGAGCTCTTACAAAGAATTTCTTATTCTTTTATTTTTGAGGTGATTTACTAAGAAACAGATTTTGATTAGCAGTTTAAGAGAGGTCTATCAGGAACCTTTTTCTCAAAGTCAGAGGTTCTTGCTGGCATCACATGACAACATTCCCCAAATTGTCCCAGTGTTATATTAAAGCAAAGCACAGTCAGTTCTCAGTTTTATATCATCATAGTTATAAATGCAGTGTTAGTATAGTCAGTCAGTGTCTTCAGACACACTGAAATTTTTCTGCAGACCCTCTGCATTAATTTCCAAATTCCTAATATTTAGCAACAGGGAAGCATCCAGGAATTTTTAGTATCAGGATATCTAAAAGTTTAATTCAAATATACTCTGCATTTTGGCTGAGAGTTATTGAGCTGCAGACATCTTGGTATAAGTAGCTACATTTTTATTCTGAAATGAATATAACTAATTAGTCATAACTAATTTAAATATGATTGGGAACATCATAGAAAGCTGAGGATGTGGTAATACCCATTTACCCATTTTTTGAAATTCTGTGGTACTCAAGCAGGCATGACCTTTTGTTATTTCACCATGTCTATTGACTTTCTTTCATGCAGTGGACACCATTTCTGCTCAGAAATTAATTATCATAAATCCATGGAAGTTCATAACATTAGGATTAAGACAGCTGTAATCAAGAGAACATTCCTGAACGCCATAAGTTAATATACTTTGAAGAAATATCAACAAAGTGCTATTAACTGATTTAAAATATTTTCTTATTCCAAAAATTAACTGGAATAATTTGCCCACCAAAATAAACAGCAGATTTTTCTAAACCAAAATTATTTATGGAGAACAATGAAATGTAAAATAAAAAATCATCTATTCGGTGAAACCAGAGAGAATTTCCCAAATGAAAATGAGGCATACAGAAATCAAGTTTGTGTTTAAATCTTTATTTTTTGTCTCAGAAAGAAATGTGCCAGAATGATTAAACAGTTTCAGTTCAATCAGGAACTCAATTGTATATGATAAACCAAGGTTCACATGACTTTGAATCTTGGGGCGGGGTTTAAACTTAAAGCTACAAAATTTCATTGAACTCTGAATTGGAGAAAAGTTATTTTATTTTACTAGCCTCAAATTAGAGGATTGTTTTCATGCTGAATGTATTTCTAAAGAACCAGAGTACAGAAAAATTGCCATCTGATTGACTACAGTGAATATAACTGGAACACTTGCAGAGACCTTTTATATGCTGGGCAACTCTTGTGACTATAAAGGCTTAAATTTAAAATATATATATATATGTTTAAAAAAATTTTAAGGAAAATCAAAGGTTGCAGGAGAAATTTAGATGTGTTTTCAAATGGCCCAACAAGGCAAAAATGGTTCAGCTGTTTAGGCTAACCATAATTATTTATATTATGAGAATTATTTGTCTGGTAGAAAACACTGGGAATGAACAGAGTTCCAGCAGAAGGACAGAACCTGACTCAGGAACAGTCTGAGATTCACAACACAGCTGCAATTATGATGATTGGTGAGCATCAGAGCATAATTTCAATACAAAAAGTTTTCCCTTAGTCTTACAAGAAGACTGTAAAGACTTCACTCCTCTAATAACCAAAAATCTTCTGAATGCCATCTAAAACTGTTGATTTCTAATGTGCTGTATGTCATGGCGGTATTCAGTCATGGAGTTTTTTCTCTCCTAATTTGCTACGGAAGATGAGTCAAACTCATTGTATCTTGTTTCATAAGATGACATCTTTATTCCCCATACACCCCTTTTGCCTTTTCCTCCATTCATTCCAGCTTGTTCTTTCTGAATAAGCCTGAACACAGGTACAGGTAGTATTTTGGATGGAATTACTGGAGTGGCTTGAACAATGGCACTGAATTGCCAATTTCCTCCTGAAAATGTTTTGCTGTGTGTATTCTAGTAGTCTTGCTTTACCAAAGACAGTTCTCTTTTCATCAGCTTTTTGAGTATTTCCTCCTAATCAGTTCCTAGTTTACAGAAGGGTTTATTAAACACCGCATAAATGGCTTTGCATCTCAAATTGTGAACTTTCTCAATTTCTATTAATCCTCAATGTCATCCAGACTCAATTTGTCACATTACTAAGAGTACTTCTTAATATTATCTTATTAGAGGTGTCTAGATTCAGGGAAGCCATTAATATTATACAAAAAATTAACCCTTGATCTATGTGCAAATCGTTCTGTTAATCACCTTGTTATACTCCACCCCTCATACTCTCTTTCATTAGCCTAAGTTTTATAATTCTGCCTGTAATTTTCTTAACATAAATAAGCGGCGCACATTTTACTTAAGCTATATGATAAAAAAGCCACAGACAAACAGTAGAGACAAACATAACAAGGCATGCTGAGAATCACTTCAGGAAACATAACATTTCCCTCAAAATGGTTCAAGAAATGCCTAGAATATTTTCCTGTTATATATACAAATTTGGTTTTTTTCATTCTTTCTTAAATAATAGTTTATCTAATTTTTGACAGTGATTCAAGTCCTTAAAATTATTGAAAACCATTTGATCTGTGAATATTTCTAGAGGATCTAATCAGATTTAATGCTCCAGCCTCACAGGCTTACCTTTGCTTAGGAGAATTGTACCCTCTCTAAATGAAAACGTCATCAGACATATGAACAGTTGTTACATGGCTTTGTGCAACTTTTTTCAAACACAGCTATTAATAGTGAAGGACATTATTTTTTTTTCCAGTGAAATGTCAGAATTTTATGGAGAACATATATAGGTTTTCTTAGAAAAACTACTTGAAAAGGAAAAGAAGCTTCTGTCAGGAAAAAATTGCTAATAGAAAATGTTCCATTTCTGTTGCCTGAGTCCTTTTGAACGCCCCAATCTCAGCTGGTCAAGAAGTGAATACCATAAAAGCTTTTTCAGCTGTGTTAACAGCAGCTGGGCATCAAATTGCCTTTCTCTAAATCCACACAACTTTCTTGGCAGTCTGTGTTACAACTTCTGCAGAGGTCTTACATGTAGTTACACCAAAAGTGCATAAAATGAAGATGCCTCTCCTTGGTTAAACCCTAGTTCAGCTCTCTTTGGAGCAGTGTAGCTGGTGTGGGGTCTGCAAATCAAGGAATATACTGAAAATTTGAGAGAATTCAGAGAAAAACCATGAGACTGACTAGAGCTGAAAAACAAATATAGAACTGACTTGCAAGAGAATGTGTTTATTTTGTTGAAGAGAAGGTTAAAGGGCTGCCCAGCTGCAACCTCAAAGTGGATCCCACACAGCAGGAAAAATATCATAGAGGTAATTTTGAAACAGCAAACAAAACTATTGGAAGACCCAATGATGGGAAGCTGACATCATGCGAAAGCTACACTACAAGCAAGATTCCAGACTTGATTATGAACATGTGAGGAAGACATACAGTAGTTTCTTTATGATTCCAAAACAAGATTTGTTCTTCTAAAAAACAAAATTGTGGTCTATTCAAACATAACTATTGTATTTGAAATAGAAGATGATTTCAGAATATACTGGTTTATGCAGTTGAACTGAGGAGATGGCTACACTGGTCCCATCTGTCCTCAAAACACTTGATTTACTGAATGCATTTTCTCTGACATTACACTGTACAGTCATAATGCAGTTATTTCAGTCTGTTTTTTTTTTCTTCTGTCTTCTGTTATGTCTTGTTTGCCTTGCTGGCTTTGCGTTTTTTTATTTCTTTTTTGTTGCATTTATTTACTTATTTGCTTTGTGTATGTTTGTGGTTTTTTATTGGTTGGTTGTCTGTTTTGTGTTGTTTTCGTTTGGTTTGGTTTGTTTCTTTCTTCCTTTTGCTCCAGGAATTGGCCAAGGGGTTCCAGTCGTGGCCCTTATTGTGGAAGGAGGTCCCAATGTCATCTCCATTGTTCTGGAGTACCTGCGAGACACTCCCCCTGTTCCCGTTGTGATATGCGATGGCAGTGGCCGAGCATCTGACATCCTTGCCTTTGGCCACAAGTATTCTGAAGAAGGAGGGTAAGTCATTTCATGACATATGTTCTTTCTCTATTCACAGGTTCAATCCACTGGTAAACCAGAGCACAGGAAATTATTAACAATATTGCACAGAAGAAACACCTACCTCACATGGCCATTTCCATCTTTGATATGGGTGGAATGCTGAAGATATTCAGAACATAACAAAATGAGCCTTAAAACAAGCCTCATCTCTGAGTCTGCTCTGCTTCAGGCTGGAGAGTCCCAGCTCCCTCAACCTTTCCTCATGTATGAGGTGATCCAGTCCCTTCATCATCTTAGTGGCCCTGCTCAGACAGGGACAGCTACTCCAGCCCTGGAGAAAGCTACTCTGCAGAGTATCATCACCATACAGGAGATTGTTTATAATGGAAAAAATTAATCTGAGGACCCTTTCTTTGCACCCTCTTGCAGAAGTTTGGCTGTGCTCTTGGTCTGTTTCTTGGATAGGTCTTTCCCAGGCACCAGTTAACAAGGACTTGGCCCTGCCTCGTAAGGGATCAGTTGCAAATAAGGCTACAAGCATCCTAGATCAGCAGAGTAGCAGCATTTCCATTAGAAAATGCTGAAACTTTCTTGGTCCACAGCCTTGTGGCTGCCCTAACTTCTTCCTTACCTGACAGCCACAAGCACCCTCAAAGGGTTTCCGGGTGTTCAGCAATGATCATGGACTTTTCCTCTCAGAAGTTCCCAAATCATAGCTCAGTCTGATGCCCAGAGTAGAAAATAACAAATAAAGAGAAGATTTAACAATTTAAAAATATAAATCTGTAAACATTGAGCTCTATACCAAGCAGTATTATGTCTTTTAGAAGTAAATGTGATCATGAACTCACTCAACCTAAAACTCCTACTGGGAAACAGATAGATTTAAGCACAAATGCTTAAATCCGTTTTATATTCAAGTTCATACTTGGCATTGCATTGCATGATACATAAGAATGTGGCAGGTTTCACTGAATCTTTGAGAAGTTGTTTCTCTGTTTTCAGTGACCTCACTGATAACACTTCACATAACCTTATTCAAATATGCTTTACCATTGTGTTTGTTATGTACATCTACCTTGTCTGTGTTCTGATGTTACCATAAAAAATACAGGAGGAAACTTAATTAATGTATTTAAGTATACAAATGAAGCTTGTATGAAAGGCTTTTTAAAAGGACCTGTAGTGACAGGATAAGGGGCAATGATTTTAAACTGAAAAAGGGTAGCTTTAGACTGGATGTAAGTAAGATATTCTTCACTGTGAGTGTGAATAGGCACTGGCACAGACTGCCCAGAGAAGCTGTGGGTGCCCTATCCCTGGAATTGTTGCTGGCCATGTTGGATGGAGCTCTGAGGGATTTGGTTCAGTGAAATGAACCAACGTGCCCACGGCAGGGACGTTGAAATTTGATGATCCTTAAAGATCCCCTCCAACCCAAATCATTCTATGATTCCATGAATTTATGATGCTGTGGTTCTATTCCATCATCACAAAATCCTGCCTGTAGAAAAGGCAAGTTATAGTATCAATAGAGGCAGAACAAGCAATTTCTTACCGGAGACTCTCATATCTGACTTTGTGAAAGGTATTATTCTGCCTTACTATGGGTCTCGTTAATGTGTGGGATGTGGGGGTCCCATTCCAGATTGTTTCCTGCAACATTATTGACCAACAAAATTACTCCCTTTTTTTCTATTGACTTTGCACTAAATGGAATGCACAAACTATGAAATTTGCCAAACTAGCTAGTGGAAATTTCTGTATGTTTATCCTAGTTCAGAAAACATTAGTCTGGCATGCAGTGATATTTTTAATAATACTAGAAGTAAAACACTAATGTCATTATATTCATTAAAATATTTTGTCCAAATGCATTAGACTTCAGCCATAAATTGGATCCATTTTCCTCATCTCTAGCCTATGTTTGAGTAGTGCTTAGCACATTGAGGAGAATACCAAATCATTGCCATGTTAACTGAATTCAGCTAATAACTTTTTCTTTTGGATATAATCTAAGTAGGTTATACAAAGCTGTTTATTAATCTCTAAATCAAGGTAATACATCTAAGTTGCATGCAATGCTTAATTCTGCAGTCACTGTGTAATCAGATTATCAAGTCAAAAACCTATTTTAATTCTGACCACCTGTCAGAAGCAAGGTGTTCTCTGAGACACAGCAAATCTCCCAGCTGCTATGGACTGGTTATCTAATTTAAATAATTCAACAATTAGATCATTAATGGCAGAAAAAAACTCACTTACATGTTTATATTATTATGCTTATTTTGCACAATCTTAAATTCTGACTCACAGCAATCCAAGATTAATTTTCTACACGTAAAAATGTGTGCATATGTCTGCTAAGCACTGCTGTGAGTTCTGTGAGCTTTTAAGTTAATTTGAAAGTTTGTTTCCATGGGGAAAATAATTATGTGTGAAAATAACAGAGAAAAAATACATCTCTCTGCTTGAGTTTTGATCAGTGTTGTGCCAATCCATCTATTTAAAGAAATCCTTTAGCGTATTGAGCAGTTGCCTATTTGCCCAACAGGTCCTTTTGTATTGGGTTTCAAAGAATTATGTTGTGCCAGCCTTTCCTCCTTGTTAATTATTCTTCCTAGAACATTCCACATAGCAGAAAAATTCATGATTTCTTATATTAATGGAGGTGTGGTAAAATGCCAATGCCCCAGTGCATCTTTGAAAGGACAGGAGACAAGGTTCAATCTGCCTTTTTAAGACCAAACTGTAGGCTTTTCTCATGACGAGGCAGACATGTCACTCCCACAGGGCAGTGTTTGGGTAGGAGCTGTCGCTGTGAGAGCAGCCTCAGTGGAGGAGGCTGCCAGCAGGACCCAGAGCTGCGCCCGTGCTGCCTCACAGCAGGAGCCGCCTGCTGCTCTGCAGGCACCACGAGTGGGTGAAGCACACCCTGAGGGAAAGATGTCTTTGGAGCAAAATCAGTTTGGGGGTCTCATTGTCTCAGCTCTCTCATTGAAGTTTCAGGGGGAGGTAAGGCACGTGTGCAGTTGTCCACTGAGCTGAATTTTTAGCACTACAAATGTCAGATGCACAGAACTAACATGGGGAAGGGTTTAAGTTTATTAGGACTTTAATACCAGAAACTAAATTTTGGTTCTTTGGTCTGGAAAAGTCTGTAACAGAGTTTTAAGAATTCAATAGGTGGCTACATTTCAGTACAAGTAAATAAAATTCTTAGAAGCAATTTAGTACAGCTGAGTAAATTCCTGGTACCTTTTATATTTTAATGACAAACATACTATGTTCACAGGATAACTTAAATAAGAAGGTATCTTAAATGCAACATTCCCCATGTGGTAAATTGGAAGAATTATTTGGCTGCTTTTCAGTCTTGGCCTTGATTTAAAGGTCAGGTTTTTCAGGCTCCGAAGCACTTATTTTTTCTTTTACTTGAAAATACAATTAACAGCATTGAGGGGTGAGAACATAAGATCAACCATAAAAATGTAAATTTAGTCTCTACTAAGCCCTAAGTGAATATCTTCATTGGTAGTAAATCTCCTTCACGTACAGCTGGAGTATTTTGCATTGTATAATCAAGGATGAATGCCTTTTCATCTCATTAACCTGCATAAAAGCAAAAGCTGAAAGTAAAACAAATGCAAACTGCAACTTTTTAGGAATGTTTTGAAGCTTCTAATTCTCAGAGATCTTTTTTCTTTATTAAATACTGAATTTAAAATCAGAGAAACAAAACACTAGGTTAGAATTTATGTCACTTCTTAGAAAAATATTTCTTTGCTGAATGAGAAATTACTTGCAGTATTGGAATTCAGCCTCCAATTTGAAATTATAGCTCATTAACTACTCTATCAGTTCTACTCCTGCAAGCAAGAGACTCTTAAGAGTTCAGTTAAATGCCATAAAAATTTACTTCTTGCCTAATGTTTGCAAGGAAATATCAAACATTCTCTGTGCTTTAAGTGACCATCCTCATATGAGAATCATTAAAGATTGCCTTTGGACTGATCTTTCTCTGTATCCACAGTGGCATAGTTTTAGGGTTCAAATCTGAAGAACATTATTTAAATCCCTTTTTGCTTATAGGCAAAATACAGGAATCTTTCACTTTGAGCGGAAGTGATCATAATGTATGATATGGTTCTTCAGTATCCCCCATGGTCTGTACCACATCACCGGGAATCATTGATCCAAGTCATGTCTGAATTAATTTGTAAAATTATCTTCACATTGCATATTTTTATAACATTACTTTTCTCTTGTAACAAAGTACTTTGCAAATAAAAACCAGGACACAAGAAGGTCAATTTGTTGACCTTGGGAGGGTCAATATATTCATCTCTCTTTTGGTGAAGAAACAGCCATTCAATAACCTGTGGTCAGGGAAAAAAGATGTAGAACAACTACCCGTGGAGGTCTGCAGTGAAAAGGTGATTCCTCGTAAAAACACACAAAAATCATCTGTGTTTGAATAGAGTGAAAGAATAATTACATGAAATTTATTTTTTTACAAATAATAATATAATAATAATTTATTTCTTACAAATAATTTGTTTTCTGTCTTTTCACAAACAATGATATGCAAAATGTGTGAATTTGAAAATGTGTAAGCCAGTCCCGCAAAGTTGCACAACTTATTTGTATTCCAGTGGAAAAAAAAAAATATGAGCAGAGCCTCTGGTCATGTTTCTTACATAGGGTGTGATTATCTAGAGTGCAAATAATAATTAAAACAAAAAATCCCGTAAGGTTCCTAAAAGAAAGGGCAGGGAATACTTTTCGTATCCCACTGATATTTTATGGATATATTTACCTTATCTTGGGAAAAAAATACTTCAAAAATGAAGGGTTAGAAACCGATTATGCACAATTTATTAAGTGAAGTGCATTATTTAAAAACATTTCAAAGCATTTTGAGAACAATACATTTTTAAAAATCTGTTATGGTCTTGCATTTTGAAAGTGGGCTAGTGCATAATCTTTTTAACTCTCTAGTACATTGTATGATTCCAGTACTAAAAATCTTTGAGGAAAAAGAAAGTTAAACAAGTTAGTTGGTGGGCTGCATGCCAGATCTTTCTCCAATGATCACTACAAAATCATATGCCATGAGTTTGAGAGATTAAGTGAAATGTCTCTTATCTCCTCAGATATTAAGCATAGCTTAAAAAATTAAATTCTTTCCGAGGAGTAGGCCAAAATGTTGTCATCAGTCTTCTGCATCAACCAAAGCAATGAAGAAAGTTTTGCTTTAGTGTTTAATCATCTCATATGTCTTGGACAGAAGCAGAGTTTTGTCACTTCAGGTTTTTGAAGTGGCCTCTCCTGTTTGATCCTAAACAATAAATCATAGTAACATAAAAAAGTATTGATTGGAAGGCTTCTTTAGAGGTCATCAAATCTGACTCCCCTGCCTGAGCAAGCTCATTTCAAGTAGATCAGGTTGTTCAGAGTCCTCTCTGACCTGAACCCAAACATTGCCAGGGACAGGGCACCTACCAGCTCTCTGGGACAGCTCTTTCACTGTTTTATCATTGTTGTAAACAATCTTGTTGTAAACATCTTTTTATTTATACCTAATCTAAATCAGCACTCTTTTAGTTTTAAAAACATTGTTGTTCTATTACAACAGGCTCTGCTCCTATGTCTGTCCCCATCTTCCTTGCAAGTGCTCAAAGGCTTTAAATAATGTTTCCTCAGAGCCTTCATTTCTCCAGGCTGAACATCCTCAACTCTTTCAGCCTTTCCTTACAGGAGAGATGCTCCAGTCGTTTGATCAACAGTAAAGCCTCCTCTGGACCTGCTCAAGCAGGTCCATGTCCTTCCTGTGCCGGGGACCCCAGAGCTGGATGCAGCACTGCAGTGGGTTCTCATCAGAGCAGAGCAGGGGGACACAATCCTCTTCCTTGCCCTGCTTGCCCACAGGGCTCAGGACATGATTGTTTTTCTGGGCTGTGAGTGCGCACTGTGGGCTCCTGCCCAGCCCTTCACACAGCAGGGCCCCAAGTCCTTCTCCAGAGGGCTGTTTGTGGTCTGTTCCTCCCTCAGCCTGTGCTGCTCTTGGGGGCTGCCCCAACACAGGTGCAGGCCTTTGCACCTGGCCTTGGGGAGTTGTCGAACACCTCAGCCTTTTCTTTTTACATCATTGTGAGTTTGTAAGCCTTGCTTACCAGGTGGGGACAATACTTTCTTCAACCTTCCTGTTCTCACTGACATACCTGTAGAAACCCACCCTGTTTTTCTGTGTATCCCTTGCCAAGTTCAGCTTCCTCTTTGTCTTGGCTTTCCTCACCCCATCCTGCATAATTGTCCCTAAACTCTGCCCAGGATACCTGTACCTTTTTCACTGATAGTGCTTTTTTTTAGTTTAACCAACAGGTCTCCACTCCTCTGTGGTGGTCTCTTGCCTTCCTTGCCCTGTTTCACCTGGGGATGGCTCATTCTTGTGCTGTATGGAAAGTGTCCTTAGAAATTTGCCAGCTCTGTTGTGCTCCGTGAGGACAATTTCCCAGGTCAGCTCTGCTGACCAGAGAGCCACTTCCAAGGGGGTCCTATTGACTAACTCCTTGAGCCTATTCAAGGGTTTTTTCTTAAAATTCAATATCCTGACTTTTCTGGAAAGCCGTATAGTTCAGTTCTGATAATCTGATGTGTCAAAACTATGGTTGGCATCTTCTGAAAACATACAAACAAGCGAACAAAACATACCCACACACTCTTAGATGACAATTTTGAGTAAATTTTGGTTCTGAAAATAAATGTAAATGTATATTGCTCAACTTTAGATGACAGGTTTTTGACATTAGCTACCTAAATTCCATCAGCAACCTAGAATCTCTGGGAAAGAAGAAAAAGCTGAATAGATCTGGACTGGTAGGATAATGGGCATGTCTTATACATTTATGAAATGAAAGAATAGTTCCTTTTTCTTCCTTCCTGCTGAAGGAAGAAAAAGAACAGCTTACACGGTTGTTTTGTAGTACATTTTGTTTAGGCAGGAGTAGGACTCTTTCCATTTCAAGTAAGTGGAATTCAGAGAATCATGCCATCAAAATGCCCCAAAAAGGATTTTACTGGCATGCTGCAAATTTTTAGAATTGAAGCCTACTAGAAAGATGATAAAAATACTGTCTTCTACTGACACTATTAAGTCTATGATGATTTTGATGGAAGTCATAAGTGTAGTGTTTCAGTCTGCTAAAGTGGGCCCATCTCTTTCCTGAATCTAAAACTAGGAATCCTTGATTTTAAAAAGCATGGATTTAAGGTATGTGTGTAAGAAATGTAGTGGTGTTTGCAAAGGAGATAAGTCATCCCCCCTCCTGCAAGTCACAGTTGTTTTGCTCACAGTACTCTGTGAAATTACTTGTTTAACACAAATTGGATTTCATGTCTGCCTCAAAGATTTAGCCTTTAATAGCATGGAACAGTTTGTGCTTGTCCCGGCTGGACTACAGAATTGGGAACTTTGATTTGATATCTTCTAACATTTATAGACTCCCAAGGAATAAAAGTGACACATTCTTGATATAACTGATTTCAGTGAAAACAAAGCTTTGATTACTTTACAGGAAAGATTGTTGTTTTGTTTATGCTTCTGATTACAATCACTTCACGTTTTTGATCTCATGGAGACATTGAATAGGCTTGATGTAGATTTGCAGACCACAGAGATGTTAGAGAAAAACATTTAGTGAGGGTAGAAAACTGCATAAATCAAATTATGACTACAGGAAGTTTCTGAGCAGCAGTACTTCAATGGATGTTTTACCCTGTAGCTAAGGATACACTTATGGATTTTTTGTTTTTTTTTAATTCTGCGTCTTTCACATGAAGTTTGCTTTTCATGCTGCTTAAACTAATGCTATTATAGAGTTTCTGAGAGCTTTAATTCAAGAAAGAAAAGGAATGGCTGCTGAGGACACAACCAATTCTGCTTTCACTCAATGCAACTTTCTCTTGCTTTCTGTGTGAGTTGGCCTGAAAGAGAGACAATTTCTGAAATAAAATTTCAGCTTTGGATTCTACACATTTTTAAGGAAAATTAGATTATTATAAGAAAGTGGGGTGGTTTACATTCCAGAAACTTTGGAAATGTTTTCTGAAATTTTTAATTTGAGATTCTTCCAAGTCCAAATGTTTTTTCATATAATTTTCCTGCTCTTTCCTATACTTCACTTTCATATGTTATTTCCAAGGAAATCAGTTATTTATATGAATTAGCTTCTCCAGGTGACGTTTTTAGGAAACTTGTTCGTTGTGAATAACCTCATTTTTCTTTCTTCATTTGAAGGGTGGAGAATTGCATAGTTCTGGTCTACTTATAAATACAATGATAACACCATTTTGTTTAAATTTGATTAAAGCAAATTTCCAACACCTTTTTTTCAAGAGCCTAAAATCAGAATTTATATCAAATATGACCTACTAGCCTGCAACTCAAAGTACAATAATGCTTGTCTGGGTATCAGTCTTTCCAAGCTGATTCTCTTTAGCACGGAGTCCTACATTTCTTCTTGTATTCTTGACATCATGTTTCATGTCCCCATGTTCTTGCAACATCCTTGCTCCTGTTCAGGGGGTCAGGTTATCTCTCTTACAATTCTCTCACAGCAAATCCTCTGCTGCCAGCTCCAGTGTTGTGCACCAAGAGGGCTGGAAGTTGTAACTCATCATGTGTGGCCTTTTTGTGAGGGAGGCAGGTCCTGCTCCAGGGAAGGAATGTGCTTACATGCTGCCTAATGCATGAGCAGTAGATGAAGGGTTGCAACCTCTCCTGCATCCCAGGAAATGGGACATCCAGAGGCCAGACTGTTCCCAGATGGAAACAGGAAGTGCAGAGGAAGACTTACTGCTCAGAGGGAGTCTGTGCTAAAGTAGAAGACAACAGAAGAAGCCAGGCATAGAAAGAACAGTGATACATCCACACAGCACGGTCTGAAATCCCATGTAAACTCATTTTAATCCAAACACATTGACATATGCCTTCCAGGCTTCTTTTTGAAGCCAAAGTTCTGTTCAACGGGAATATTTACTGCCAAAATCAAATTCATGTGGTAGAGAACATACACATTCCATATGCCAGGTCTATATACTTCCATGCACTTTTTTCCCATTCCCATTTGTTGTCTCTTCTAACAACATGTCTGCTGCAGGTATAAAGACTAGATAATGAAACCTGATTTGAAAATGAGTGGTGTAATGAGTTTTCTGCAGTCTCATTTGGGCCTCTTCACTGCTATAGTACAGGCACCTTTAGCCAATACTATGCAAAAGTGAAGGATTTTGTCATTGTTCTCCCAAAGAACCTGCCCTAAGCTAACAATGGTGTTTAGATACCTGCTGCTTCTGATATTTCTCTGCAGTTGCTGCAGGGCTAAATAAGTTTTTATCTTCTGGCCTAAAGTATGAGACATGAAGATTCTCTGATTTTCACTCCACTGGATGACTTATCCCATAAAATATTTCAACTTAGCTAATTTAAAACACTGAGATATATTTTTTAAATGAGAAAACTGCTGTATTATAGAAGCATCAAAGGATACATGTTCTAAATTAAATCCCACTATTTTGTAATTTTGACATTGAGAACTGAAATGTTTCACCCAGAAAAGTCCTGAGAAATAGACTTTTTTTAATGAAGAAGTAGGTAGTACTTACATTTCATATGCTATTACTATTTATTTTTGCTGTTTGGCCACTTTTTGAAAGTACTGGCCTTAGCATTGAGGAGGAATATAAAAGGGGTTCTCTTGAGCTTCAGGAAGATCAACATAGCCAAACAAAATGTTTTCTCTGAGTGGAGTGAGAAACAGAGAAATTTGTTTGTTTGCTTATGAGGTTTTGTGTAGCATCAGTAGTGAGTGAGTTGACATATTCAAACTAAAATCAAAGCCACTGACAACATAAATGTTTCCAGTTTCATAAAATTAACTACAAGTTGAATTTTTCTAACTTACTGATAAAAAGGAGTCTTCAGTTCACTTAAAAGTGTTGGTCTCCCTCAAATTCAGACTGTCAGTGTGGTTCTTGTTTTTGTTAGGAAATCCCACTGAGCTGATAGTTTGAATGACCTTCAGTCATGCAATATGTGGGAACTGATATGAAAACTTTGTAGATGAGGGACCTCAGCACAATCAACATTTTCTCCTAGAACAGTGTTTTCTAATTTATCTTGTATGGTTTCAGCAATTCCTGGTCTTGAAACCTGCCCAAAACAACCTTCAGTGATATCTTGACTCTTATTTTTTTGACCTTTGTCCCTGAAAACAGTTGAAATGAAGTTACAGTGTTCACTCATGTCTATTTTTTTACTTAATCTTTTCTTTTTGAATTTCAGACTGATCAACGAGTCTTTGAGGGACCAGTTGCTAGTTACCATCCAGAAGACTTTCACATACACCCGAACCCAGGCACAGCACCTCTTCATTATCCTCATGGAGTGCATGAAGAAGAAGGAGCTGGTATGTTGAGTTCAATTGTTTTGATCAAGTCTTTTATGTGCCTGTTGGAAGGTATCATAAATCCGATCTCTGTTTTACAGACTCTAAAGTGGTATCATGCTGACTTTTGTTTACTCAATATTTTTGCATTTAAAGTGACTAATGCAGCAGATCTGTTCCCTTTTGTAAATTCCTCTGTTTCCTCTGACAAATAGAATCTAGCTAGTAGGATATGGATATTACTATTTTTCAGTCATCCTCAGGCACATCATGACTACAATTCTACTTCATGCAACTACAGAAAGCAGAAAAGGCATAATTATGCATCTGTCCCTGGGATTGCATTTAAAAGACACTGTAGAGTTGCAGAAGTATCACAAGGGCTCTTACCTTACTGTGGAGATACATGACATGAAAGAAAAGCAGCATCTCTCTGAGGCTCACGTTCTGCAGCGGCAAGGCTACCCTTGTACATATCCTTGTATTCTCTTGAAGAGTACAAGATCTTTCAACAGTTTCTTGGAGATCAACAAGGCTGCTTTTGCAGAAATATTTTTGAAGAAAAAGCACATTGAAAAAATTTGTGATTCAAATTTTTATCTGTCACAAACTAACTGGGGATTTCATCTGTCACAAACTGACTGGACAGACATGCTTAAATTTTATAACTTAATCTGTCTTCTAAGGTTTGGGTTTGGTTTACATCACAGCTTCTGGGAACTCCAGGTTGATGATAATGCTGTAAAGTGAACTTGCTGTAACATTCCTGATCCACTGATCAGAAAGAGTATTTTTTTTTTTTATGGTAACAGTATTAATTATTTTGTGGCCATTTCAGTAGTAGTAGTTACAGTAGTAGCAGCAGCAGCAGCAGCAGTAGTAGTAGTAGTAGTAGTAGTAGTAGCAGCAGCAGCAATATTAATATATAATTTTAATAATAATAGCACCTACTTGTAAACCACTGTTCTGCATATAGACATAAAAAGCATACCTATAGATGGAAGATAAAAGAAAAGAATGAGGAAGAGAGGGAGGAAGGCAGAGAGGAGCACAAAGGCAGGAACAAAAATGGAATGACAGAAAGCAGAGGCAGATGGTGAATTATCTAGACTAGAAAAATGCAATTCTTGATTACTCCAAACATCTAAATCCAGAAAAGGTTGTCAGACTTTGAACAAAGCCTGCTACTGAAAAATAACTGAAGATTCTGTCCACAGTATTCACATTAAGATTTTTAGTCCAAGCAAGCCTGTGCATTTGTTACAGGTTTCTTTGCAGATATGCAACATCTGTAACCACTGCCATTCTCTATCTACTAATCTTGTGATTAGTCAGGAGATAGTGTGCCCAAAATTAATTATTCTGAATTTGAATTTGTAACACTAGCCTAAATATATATAAGTATAATACATTAGAGCAGTTGCTTCTGTCTAGTACTAAGTTGTACTCAGCTAATTCTAACATTGGTATGCTAGAGAGATTTTATGTCTCAGGTGTGGTTGCTAGGCTAATGGTGTCCTGTAAGACTCACAGCCTCCTATATGTATATAAAAGAAAGGTGTTGCTCATGGTGCTGAAGGCAGCATAACCAGAGGAAATGGATGACTTTGGGGTTGTGAAGTACTTCCAGGGGTGAGTGCTGACTTCAAAGATGTCCTTTGTTCCTACAAAGCTAGATGCTTCACATTGCCACATCTGTCCCAGCTTTTGTCCTTCCTCAAGCCTGACCCCCTGATTTGGTTGTTGACTTAAGGAAAAACACTTCTTGATGAGCTGAGCATAATTAGTCTGATCAACCCCTCAAAAAACAGAAGGAAGATGCAGCAGATTGTCTCAGAGAGCTCAGCAGCAGCTAGATTGATCTAGCTATTTTCTCTACGTTCGTGGTCAGTGTGCCTGCCTATCTGATTTTGTAGCTGCTGGATTGATAGAGAACAAAGTAGACAGTGCAGGAGAGGCTTGTCCTATTTCTGTGTGCCATTAAATAATTGAGTGCAAACAGGGCACAGCCAGGAAGATGCTCGTAAAGTACATCACATCAATACAGCTGAATCACAGATGAGGAGAATGAAAGTAAAATGCAAGTAACAAACACAAGGAACAAAAAGCTTTCTTGGAAATAATTGTTCCTTCTCTACCTGCTTAAAATGTGTGAAAAGTCTGGCATCAGTTATATAAATCTGATGCAAGTGTTGTAGCCGGGGAAAAAGCATAATCATAGCAAAAAATTACCCCTTTTCTCAGATCATGAGATTTTTCAAGCTCTGACATTTTGGATTTCACTCTTAAATAATGATCTCTGAATTATACACCCAGAAAGCATCATCATCATCATCATCATCATCATCATCATTATTATCATTATTATTATTATTATCATCATCATCATCATTATGTGTAATGTTCTATTTACTTGATTAAGTTTAAATTTTTTGTTGAATAAAGCTGAAGTACAAACAATGAATGACAAAGTGAGGCCCTAGAAGGGGAGTGATCTAGGTGTGTTAGATTTGCAAGACAGAGGAATTTTAACTTCTCAATTCAATGAATAATTTTTATGAAATTGCATACTTATCTGAGTTGACATTACAAGCATCAGAGTTTTGTTCAGAAATGTATTTGGACCAAGGTGCTTAATGTGGGCTAAGGTATAAAAATCTATTTAAAATGAAGTAGACTACACATGTCTGTGTACATACAGCTCTCGATTACAAGGGTAGGATACTATTTTATAGCTTATTTGTGGAGATTCTCTATTGTCATATTTACATAGAATTCTTTTTAAAATTTTATGCCAAGACCTATTTTATGCTAAAATAAGGTGATGAAGGGTCACCAAAGCTAAGTAGCCAGGAAGCAAGTTAGGAGACTCCACTTCAAGCTGTCCCTGAAAAACACATTGTGTTGGGTAATAGCTCAGAAGTCTGTTTTCAGCTTTCGAAGGAGCATTTACTTCTGTCTTAATAAACAAATTAGTCTGAGTATTTTCCCTTAAAGATAGTAAATCTGGTATCTGAGTTTTCTGGCAAATACAGGCTGCTTTACTCTTTTGGGAGCACTTCATTTTGCAGCTAGGGCTGACATGTTGCTGGAGTGCTTTGTTCACAAATCATTACGTGAATTTCTCAGAAGCCAGAATGTGTTTTCCAGCAAGCTTCATGGATCTGTCTGTGGAGCTTCACTGGGCAGCCACTGGAAAAGGCCACTTTGTCAAGACAGAAAGGTCTGCGTCCTTGAAAACAGCCAGGCCTGTGGCAGTGAGAGATGTTTGTCATAAAACTAATTATTCCAAAATAGTGTTTTGAGAGTAAATACACCTAATCTTTTATTCATTGAATAGAAAATGGAAATTGTTGTGAATCAGGATAATCTAAACACCTTGGTAATAAAAAATGGCACATTAACTCTAGCAGTAATGTGCCACCTGCTGGTTAAATTTGTTTTCTTATTACTACCATGGCCATTTTCCACTTAATTTGTTTCCTTGAATAGTTGAAGTTTCAGTGACTACATTAAGCAAACTGATAGCATCATTGCCTGCTACTGCATTACAAGAAGGAATTGCAGAATGAGAAGAGTGTGGTCAGTGGGCAGAGGTTTGTGTCCATGCATTCATTCATGGAACACATTTCCACAAAGAGGCAAAAGATACAATTTGATTAATTCCCCGCTAAAAGAAAAAAAATAAAATCCCATCGCTAGCTCACAGCAGCAAGTAATAGATATTTTCCTCTTGCCTCTAGTGTTCCCTGTTGTTCCTGTACCACAGTGTATGGTTGCTGTGGCAATCGTGATGGCTGCTCAGGGACAGTGCAAAGCTCACTTCAGCTTTGCACTGCTGATGGGTATGGCAGTAGGTAGTTCCAGATGACTTAATGTGCAACTTGCAGTTCTGATGCTGTCAGATTGAAACAAAGGAGGTGTCATGCTATAGTAACTGAGCACATTGCGCTGAGATCAAGACAACCTGCATCAGGCAGGTACTTGCTATTTCTTGGGCTTTTATGTCAAACAGAGGTGGATCCCCATTTTCCCAAAATACACAGTGCATGAGAATGATGCCTTGCATGGCCAGTATTCAAATGCCAATATTACCACACTTTTGTAGGGCTTTGACTCTTCTTAATGGTTATTTACACAAAGTACTGGGAAGCTGTTGAGTCATTGTTACGTCCTTGGAAATGTCCACTTGGAAAAAGTTGTTTGACTTTGAGCAGTGCATGCGGGAAAAAAACCCCAAAATTCTTGGGAAGTTCAATAGCAAAATTTTACTTGCAAACTTTAGAACTTTAAGGTAGAATAAGATACTTGGCTAATTTTAAAGTGTAGCAGTTTTGGTTAGAAATTCAACAGTATAAAAGCATAAAAATTAACAGTGAAAAATGTATAAAGGAAAAAAAAAAAGAAAGGATAAGATTAGAAAGGTGTATATTCACCACCTGTGGATCCAGAGATGAGACCTGATTGTTGCAATTTCTGTATCTGTTGGTTGAAGCGATGATCTCAGTCTTGATCCATTGGGGCTGGGGGAAGCCCATGCAGCACAAAGTCCAGTGGGTTGATACTACACTCAGGCTCAGTGGGAATGCTCAGCTACCTCTGCTGGAGTAGGGAGTTTTACACAGATAATGTAATACTGTGGATCATGGGACACAACAACATTACAGCTGCCTCTTAATTCAGTTTGGTTGAGTCAATTATCAGAAGGATGAGTACCTTCAGGCTATGTGGGAAGCTGGGCCACTTGTGTGAGGACATTCACATGGTAAAAAACACTATCCCACCACGCAGGATTTGCCTCCTTTCAGCCCCTTCCCTTATCTTGTTCACCACTCAGCTGTAGTGTCCAGAGATGGGTGTGCACCCCCTTTGCAGTTACTTGGAGCATCGTCAGAAAAGCAGCCTCAGCTTTTGCAAATGGTTGCTTGAGTCATCAACATTCCAGCATCTCACAATGGTTTTGCAGTTTCTTTTCTGTATGGACTACCAATAAAGGCTTTACTGATCCTTGATGGCTTCAGATCTGCATGACTGAAAAGGCTACTGTAGCAAACCTGTCCATGTTTCTGGAAGTATTTATACAGGGAAGAGTTTGACTTGATCATATACTAGCTGCAAAAAACTTTGTGTTTTTCAGCTGGATGTGCAAGTTCAGTGAATTCACATGCAACTTAAATACTGGCTGCAACTGTTTATTAGCATACATTTTGATCGGGATTAAATATTAGCTAAATCAGATGGACTTTTAAGAATTTACTGGCATAGTGTCACTTGGTTTCTTTGGCCCTTCCCAGAGCTTAGAAGTTTACTTAGGTCTGTTTTTTTCAAGAAGTTTTTCTTCAGAAGCAATAAAATCATTTCATTGAATGTTTTTAGTACTGATCTCATTTTTTCTCTTAGGGAGGAACCTGATGAGGGCTTGGTGTCTTCTCAAACAGTAAAAGGCAATGTAGCTCTTGCAGCATAGCTGCTGTGAACAGCATATAATTTGGCAACAGGCATTTGGGGCAGGAAAGCATCATGTAACTGCTGGCCTGCTGGTTGCTAAATCAGCTCTCCCATGCAAACACTCTGTGAGATTTACAGCATAAAGTGGAATGCAGTTTGTCCTCTGTGTCCAAATTGATGAGCCAGTCCACTTCAGAAATGACTGTGAAACTCTAATAATTTTGGAGAAAGTTAAACCTCTCTATCCGGCCCATACATATCAATAGGACTATTCTCATACTTAGGTTCTACCTCTGTAAGTGTTAAGATAATGAGTAGTGGTTTTTAATTCTGCAAACCCCACCTGATTTCTTTTTTGGTAAAGAACCAAGACCATATTTTGTGTTTTCAGCTGCCAAAAAGCCAGATGAAGTTAGCTGAAGTTAGTTATTGACTCCACAGAGAGCAAAAATCTAATGCTAGGAGTAGTTTTTTTCATTTCAGTAATTCAGAGAGCAACTTTCACAAGAAAAAGAGCTATATTTAAAAACAAAAACAAAAAGGCCCAAATAAAATTTTAAAAATGAAAAAAAAATAATAAAAACAAACAAACAAAAAAAAAAACCAAACAAACAAAGACAGATGTTTTATTACACTGAACCCTGGAAAAGCGTTTGATCATACCATCTGCTTTCCAGCTACTGTCAGATGAGGCAGGGCATCTGCTAATAGAAACTACAAAAATGTCAGACCTACCACAGAAGCAGAACTGTAATATTTAGTTATTTGGTCCATCCTGAACTTTTGCTGCACCATACTCACATCTGTATCATGTCTGCTTTGTTGCTTATATTCAGTAAGGAAACATTTTCTGTTTTATTTGGTGCATACAGTGAAGTCATCTGATTAGCACTAAAGCAACTTACTACTAATCTCTTTACTTTCTATCTTCCTACATATTTTGTGGTTAAAATTGCAGCTACAGAAATAAAATTTAGAATGTTTATTTTCCTTCTTAAAATGTAAGCTAGTGAAAATATCCATTACGCCATTTACACTATTAACAGGTATACTGGGAAATACACACTGAATTGTTATACAGCTCTGTAAATTTTCTGGAAAAGGAAACTGAAGGCAAAGCAGTATTTGGTGGCACAGCAAAATTCCATGTTAGATAATAGAAACCAATTTTTGCAATCAGGGAATTGGAAGGGTTCAATGCAGTTTATATACTCCATGATAATGTTCAGAAACCTTTATTTCTGCCAGGATCTGTTGTGTCTGGGAATTCATAATTTCTTTTATCTTTCTTAGAAAATAAAATTATCCTTTCTGTGGCTTCACATGGGGCATAGAAACTCATTCATTAGGGCTATAATATCTCAGCCAGAGATGAGGAGCTCACTGTATGAGATGCAGGGTTTCTGTAGATAAAGCAGGAATGTCCTACAGGAATATCTCACACTATGTAAACTGTTTTTTTACAGGTATTGCCTATTTAGTCTCACCAACAAACCAGCTAAGAAACTAATGGCTTGTGGCTATTTTTGTTGCTTGGTCTCTGCGTGTTGTCATGACACTGTCAACCCCAATACAGACCAGCCATATGTCTGCATCATCCATAGCAAAGCAGTCTGGGCATCCATGTCCCATCAGACTGTATGAAAATTGTTGCAAAGGAAAAGTAGAAATTGAAGTTTAACATCAACAGCTGGAGCAACAATCCCCAGCATCAATACTGTTGCCACCCAATCAATTCACAAAACTTCCTTCTAAGGTCAGCATTTTCAGTTCAGAAGACATATGTGTGCATGTAAAACTTGCAGGCAGTATTTTTATGGCCATGACTTGCATTACACAAATTTTCAGGATATACATCAATGGGAATAACCAAACTGAATTCTTGTTTTCTTAGAGTAACAGAGTATCCATCTCAGTAATGAACTTTCTCCATAACTTGTGACTTTTATGTTTCAGAAGAATATCTATTATGTCAGTGCCTTGCCAATACCTCCAAGAACCCTCTCTATAGTAAAAGAGTTGCAGGAAGTGAGCTACATTACACTTCCTCCACATTTCTGGTCTGAATCAGGGTAATGGAAGACCTTGGATTATATATGAATGTGTGAATGAAAATGTCTATCTCAGCAGTTAAAGCAATTACTCTCTTTTGGCTGATCTTAACAAGTTTCTGCTAAGTCTACATGAAATTACAACTCTGCTTAAGTTCACAGTCTGTAATGTGCACAGCCCAGAGTTTTAAAGGACAGTTGAAGGGGGGTTTATTTACAGACGCGAGTGAGATGGGGCTGCTGTGGAAAGCGCCTCGAGCTGTCTTGTTTTTCAGCACCAGTCTCATTACATGATTATGACAATGGGAAGATGCCAGCAGCTCACATTCCAGGCAGCAGACACAGAACTTAATGTTGCAACTTACTTTATAAGCTTCTTGACCAATCACACAAAGCAAAAGCATATTGCCAGTAGATCTATCCAATCACCATAAGCACACGTACCTTTGGTTAAAACAATGCTTGCTTATTTCAAATACAATACCTACTTGTAAGCCTCAAAACACAATGCACAGAGCTCCATTATTAAGCTTCAACCTTCCTAATATCTTGCTAGATAAACTTTCTATAGCTTAGAGAGCTATTCAGACAAGCATTAATACACAGACCATTGTTCGATTTGCCCTTGCTTTTCTACAGTTTAAATACTTTTTCTGCTGACCTATCTCATGGTTGCTGCGTAGCTCTGCTCACAGGTTTGCTGTCTCTGAGGCCTGCATCTTGCAGCTTTCCCAAACCCCTCTAATATGGATTCCCACAGACAGTGTCTGGCCTGTATTAACCTGCTTACATGCTTTGTGATCTGCAATTTATATTTACTCATCAATCTACAACTTTAACCACAGGGACTGTTAATTCAGGCAATGAAATATCCTACTGTACCAGTGTGAAACCTGTTGTGTGGGGGAAAAGAAATAGGTTTACTACCAAAACGTTTTTGGTCATTTATTCCACCAGAAAATATGCATATTCTATTCCAAAATCTTGATAGTACTGAAAGACTTAAACAGTATGTGCACATCTTTTCTTTTTTTTTTTCTTTTTTTTCTTTTTTCTTTTTTTTTTTTTTTTTAATGGAACAGAGTTGTGAGATTACATAACCTGCTCTCGCAGCAATTAAGGTTGTCTCAGATGCCCAGTCTGGAAGAAAAGGTACCAGGTACAGGGAAAGCCAAACATTTACAGTAACTTACATCAATTGATGGCTCAATTGCAGAATTGCTGTCTTTCTTATAAGCACTGATTGTTTTGCTTGTTTCCTGCGTTTTACTAGACATTGAGTCTATGAAAAATCAAATTAAAACATGAACTGTTGCAGTGCTGGTACAATGAAAGAGAGGTAAAATTTTTGAAATTTTTCAACCAACATTCAAACTTCTCCCCTTATATTTCCTCATTTGGAATTCTCTTTCGTATTCCTCAAAATAGCAAACTACTAAGGTTAAGTTTTCCCTAAACACAATTCCCTCTAATCTTTCTGTTCCTGAATTTTATCCTACTTGGCCATCCCTTTTCTTCTGCAGTACGACCCACTGACTCACCTGCTCACTTTGATCTTTGTTATGCCTCCACTTCAAACAGTTTTTCCCCTGTGTTAAAAAGTATTATTCTTTCCAAGAAAAAGGGAAATGCTTTCCTGTCTCACCTGAATCATTTTGACAATTTGCATTACTGACCTCCTTTAATGTTTTTTTTTTTATCAAACTCTCATTTTTATTTTCAGGGTAATTTTCTGCTGAAATATTTAAGTCAGCCTAGCTAAATTATGAATGTCAACATGTACTCTGGAAGCAAGTGCCTATTTAGCATAACCAAAATGTGTTCTAAAAGAGGAGACTTTCAGCTTGCACTCACAATTGCATCTGTGTTGTTTTTAGGAAAGCGAGAGGTTTTATTCTTACTTATATAACTGAGGTGCATAAGAAAAGTTTATATGTCAGAGGTGATATTTATATTTCAGAAGTGAAATTTAAAGACACTAAAAGATCTTCTGGAGGTAACTAAAAAAGATCACTTCAAATATATTTTAAATCACCATATAGTTTCTCCTGAAGTCATAATGAAATGATGATGAGAAAAAAATTACATCTCTAAAAGCATGAATAATTTGCACCATTCTTAGAGTGCTAAGTTTGTAAAGCGAGCACACTTGGAGCTTTCTTTGCTCTCATCACTGCTATCCTGATTTTTTCCTTCATCTTCAGCTATCCATTGTCTAGTCAGCAGGTACAATGAATTTGTGAATAAATAAAAAAATATTTTTAAAATGAATAATTAAAAAAATATTTTTCTCCTTCATCTCTTGTCTCTTTCATGACACAGGGTAAAACATCTTTCTGTACAATTGTGCACATCAGTCCCCCTCTCCAAACAAATACATGCTAAAAATCTGACCGTATTTAACTCTCTCTTCATACTCTGAAGTGGTCAAGGTTTACCATACTGTAAAAAATAAATTTTCACATGTTACAGAACAAATACAAGTGCAGCCTTGTGCTACATAACTTTTCAGATTTAATCCTGGCACCTTACAATTACCTCAAACAGAATAAGCTGTTTCATCTCTGTGGAATTTTCAGAATAAATCCTAGGGGGAAAAAAGTGCTGTGTTAGGAGGGAAAGAGTTACTTTTTGGCTAGTAAAGGCATGAAAAGAGGAACTGAATATGCTGGTACTTTGAAAGAATATTTATGATCTGTCATTCATTTTACCAAGCACTGCTTTAGACTATTTCAGAACAGTTTTTAGATTCATTACCATCCCATGGCCCAGGAAATTTACAATTGATGATTATTTTCTGTTGCTCTTGCTTCTCATTCTAGGGATAAAATCAGCTTTGACCATGTGGAGTACAAACTTGTGCATACTGTCCAATGCATAGTAGCTTATATGGATGAAAGTTAATAGTTTGTATATCCATCTAGGCCTGAATATGGCAAGCTGTGACACAGTTATGATGGCTTAGGGAGCATTCTTTCAAGCAAAACAAACTTTTGTGGTTTACTACTTGCTAATCTGGATGCTGATTTTCCAGACACAGTCTGGAAAGTCTGTTTGATATTTACTGCTCTCGAGTAAAATACTGTTACCTGACTTTGCCTTTAGGAGCTCAATGCAATATCAGCGTGAAGGCAGAAAAAATAAAAGAATGAATGAAACACATAAGACTAAACTGACCCTGCTGAGCCAGAAACTCTGTACAAGAAAAGAAAAGGAAAGAAAAAGTAATCTTTCAAACAAGGATGGAACAGATTATAAACAGAGAGCAAAGCAGTTTTAAAATAAGTGCTTTTGGTAGAGTCCAAGGTCAGATAATACTTTCCTTCTACTTCCCCCCAGCACCTCTCCAGCCTCCTCCCACCTTGCTTTCTATCCTGCTGCTCTTTACTCCATCTTCTTGGTTTTTACTTGCTTTCTACCTGCCCTGCCTGAAAATTAGGTTTCTGCCCTGTTGGAGTGTAATTATTGCTGGCAACTATCACAGTGTGCTGTAATCCTGCTTGCAAAACTTCAGTTTTGGCTCAGTGATTTCCTGCCACGTTTTCCTAGGCAGAATGAGGATGCAGTTAGTTTATTTTTCTGGAAATTAATCCTGTTCACATTAAGATACTTCAGTAAAATCTGCAATGAGGTAGAACCCTCCCGGTTTTTTGTTGCTGGGTTTGTTTGTTTGTTTGTTTGTTTGTTTGTTTGTTTGTTTGTTTGTTTGTTTGCAGACTGTTGGTTTGTGGTCTGTTTTTTGTGGGGGGAGACTTAGTGGGGGGGCCAGGGGAGCATGTGTCTCTTCCTTCTTTTAAGGACAAATCTCTTGCATTTTACTTAGGCAGGTTTTGTGGAGGGAAATGAGAGGGAGTTTGTTATAGCAAAAGTTTGACTGTCAGGTTCCAAGCACCTCCACCGGGACGGAGTCCAGCTGCCCCAGCTGTGAAAGTATCTGCTACTGTATTTTGCAAGGAGATCACTATGGGGTTACCAAAAGAATTCAAGACATTTAGCAAGAATCCAGTTGGCCATCCACTGCTTTGCAGCTTTTTGGGAAACCTCTACTGATGATTCATTTGCCTGTTTCAGGGATGCCTTTCTGAAGATCTGTCTCTTCAGTGCAGTGCAATAAAATTTTGTGTTCATAAGGAATGGTAACCCAGTTTCTGCTGTATTTACAAAGAAGAAAAGAAAAATACTTCTTCAAAAAATATGTTTTCTGTTGGAAATCACTGTTGCTCACTAAGATGACTCAGAAAATTACCTGAAAAAGATGTTTCAAGCCTATAAATAGTGTGAGCACTGGGGAAAGAAAGGAGGAAATAGGAAAAAGACCATCCCCAGATTACCCAATGGGGTGGCAGAGGAGCAGAAAAAAAAATGTTATTTTAAAATAATTGAGTTTAACACCAACAATTGAAAATACCAGCTACACAGAGGTAATAATGTGGACCCAAATCCCTATGGAAAAAAAAAGAGTACTTGATTTTAGGCTTTCTTTTCTTCTTTGGATGTAAATTCGGTTTTGGCTCAAAAGAAATAATGGGGTATGGAGGGGTAGGGTAGATGGTAAATGGAAACAGCGGGGTAGGGTAAATGATAGTTCTACTCTCTAACATACTTTCATTATGTTCCTATGAAAAATAGGAAATGTTTTCATGGATACAATGTGAAACAGAGTGGCACAGACAAAATTTCTTTTTAAACTAATCTTCACTTTTTCACAGCAATACAGAAGAATGTCTAGTGGTATTTTGACTAAATCTGCAGCTCTTACCCACTGATTTCCTATTGGTACGTGAGTGAGCCCTTAGCATATATTACTTTTAAATACAGGTTTCTTGGGATTTATTACTTTGTAATGGAATGTCCTGGATTCCATACGCACACCTTCCTGGGTTGTTCTTCCTTCTGTATTTTTTTCCTCTAAAGTTGTCCAGAGGGTAAAAACTCAACAACGGGCTTAAAGGGTCTGCAGTAGGTAGGTGCTCCTAGGCATCTCTTCTCTGAAAGAAGAAAGGCTTTTCTTTTTCTTAGCAAAGAGCTATTAAATGGGTTTCTAAGGCTTTAATTTTCTGTTATTTTGGCATCAAGGTGGAAGACACTCATCCAGAAGGAGAATGGGAATAGAGCTTTCTGACTGAGATATTTTCCTTTAGCACAGCATTTTTTGTAGTGCAATAACATCTGTATCCCATTTTAACAGGGTCCAGCCAATGTCCCCAGGGTGTTCCTTATCAGTTTTCTGCAGAGATTCACTCACCAATGTATTTGTAAGTTGCACTGGCAGGTTGTGACATACATTAATGACTCTTGGAGTTGACCACATTGGAAACCTAAAATTATTACCTGTTAACTCAGAGGGAAGAAGGCACCAGAACAAGAGGTCTCCAGCAAAACAGATAGGTTGTTTTAAGACCTAAAGATATTGGACATTTCTAAGTCCAAATTCTGCATAAGTACTTTAGGACACGTCTGCATTTCCTCTTGCCTCTGGCTACAGAAATTAAAGGTTGCTACAAGTATTTTAAACCTTTCATGCTTGCAGAAAAATCTCTTTTATCAACCCATCAATATCTGGCACCAGGTAAAATATCTCTCAGTGTCAAGCAATAACAGTGAGAGGTATCTATGCTGAAGTAGAGGTGGATGCCACCCAGCCAGCTGCTGTGGATGGATAGCTCAAAGAGCTCTTTGTCTACAGATATCTATAGTGTGAAGTGGTTGATATGTTCTCAGATTTTCTGCTGTGTTCTGCTTTTCAGCCCAGGCTCCAGCCAGAGTGTTTATTTGGAGTTGGTTCTGTGTTCTCACTGACATCCTCACACAATAGGGTCACCCTCAGTTACTCCTGCTTACTGAGTATCTGCGTGGACAAAAGTTGAGTTGTCTTAAACAGGAGGAGTGCCTCTGCCACAGAAAGCAAGCAGCTGTGGATTGTGACAGTAAATCTAAACCATAAGAAGAGACTGGGCATATTTGTTTACTGCCTCTGTGAATGCAGAAAATACAGAAGTCCACAGTGCCAGCTGAGTCTTTGAGGTTCTAAACTCAGAGCATTTTGAAATTAAGTTAGCATTTGATTGAGAGCCAGCTGAACATGAGCCAGCAGTTTGCCTAGGTGGCCAATAAGGCCAATGGCATCCTGGAGGCTTATATCAGCAACAGTGTGGCCAGCAGGACCAGGGCAGTGACCGTCCCCCTGTGCTCAGCCTGAGGTGAGAGTCACTCCCTGAGGCCTCACCTGGAGCCCTGCATTTGGTTTTGGGTCAGAATTGTCAGGTTGAATATTAGAAGAAGGTTCTTCACTGACAGAGTGTTTGGGCACTGGAACAGGCTCCCCAGACAAGGGGTCCAGTACTAAACCTGACAGAGTTCAAGGAATATTTGGACAATATCCTCAGGTACATGGTGTGACTCTTGGGGTATCCTGTGCAGGGTCAGGAGGTGTACTCGATGATCCTTGTGGATCCCTTCCAACTCAGGACATTCTGTGTTTCAGTGATAATGTGAGGTGCTGAGTCATGTCCAGACAAGGGCAGCAGAGCTGGGGAAGGGTCTGGAGCACAAATCTAATCAGGATCAGCTGGGGGAGCTGAAGGTGTTTAGCCTGGCACAAAGGAGCCTTATCACTCTCTAGAACTGCCTAAAAGTTGGTTGTGGTGAGGCAGGGATCAGTTTCTTCTCCCAGGTAAGAGGTGGGAGATGCAGGGTTGGATTAGATATTAGGATATTAGGAAACAAATCTTCACTGAAAGGCTTGTCAAGCACTAGGCCAGGCTGTCCAGGAAAATGGTTGAGTCACCATTACTGGAGGTATTTAGAAGATGAGTTGATGTGGCGCATGGTTTACCAGTGGACTTGACGGTGCTGTGTTAATAGTTTAACTGGATGATCTTAGACATCTTTTCCAAACTAAAAAAATCCTATGATTATGTGGTTGTATGAAGTATCATATTTTTCCTTGGTTCTGTCTGAAATTCTAGTTCAGTATCAGACATGACCCCAAAATTATAATTCTAGTGTTCGTCTGAGCAATTTTTCAGTTTCCATCTTTTTTTTTTCCCAATTATTTGTCTTCTTTATTTTGCTACTTGAATTATGCTAGGCCTCTTAAAAAATAATAAAGCAATAGTTGATGTGGAAGGACAGCCTTTTTATTCTAATGTAACTAATTTACATATTTCCATTTTATTTTTAATACAGCAACACTTCATTCTTCTGATGGGTTTATTTTTCTGATGCATGCAGAGAAGAGGGTTGAAAAAGAAATTGGAAGTTTAAGGTTATATGTGGTCCAATGTCGGAAAAGTACTTTCTTTAATTTTCCTGTGGTGACAAGTTGTTCAGTGCTTGCAATTTATTTGATTACTTTTTATTAAGCTGGGAGTTCACCGATCATGTGTTTCATTTGAGGTGTTGTTTGTTCCTCCTCCAAACTGTGTTGTCCATTATATTCACTCCCCAATGTGCAGACTTCCTCTCCTGACACCTAAAGTCAGAGAAAGACATTTTGCCATTTCATGCTACCTCCAAGTTTGTCATCTATGGCAAGGGAAGTACATCATGGGACCATGTAGAGCAGAGGGTCTGATCTCATCAGCTCACGTGCTGATTGTGTTTTGAGATGAGACCTGCATAGAAATGTGTATTTCTATTCACATTACCTATGGGCAGAGCGCCTGCATTACCAGGAAAACTTCACTGCCAGTCATCATGGAAAATTATAATGAAACATTTCTTTACAAGAATGTGATCAAACCCTGGAACAGGCTCCTAGAGAGGTGGTTGATGTTCCATGCTTGTCAGTGTCTAAGAGGCATTTGGACAATGCCCTTAGTACCATGCTTTGACTTTTGGCCAGCCCTGCATCAGGCAGTTGGACTAGATCATTGTTGAGGGTCCCTTCCAACTGAAATAATCTGTTCTGTTACTATTCTATTCCTATTCCAATTCTACCCTATTCTATTCCATTCTGAAGTTGTGGTGTGAGGATAAACATCAAGTAGTTTGTCAGAAACATCTGTATATTCCAGAGAGAGAGAGAGAAAACACTTCATTAAAGTATCATTTAAACACTTCATTAAAGTATCATTTATGCTTTGTATCAAGAGCACTGTGAAGGATCAAATCAAGTCTAACTTGGAAATAGTGTACTTTAGCTGGGGAGGTTGCCTAACATAAGTAATGTCTTACATCACCTAACTCAATTGACTAATTGAGCTAAGCCAGTTTCCTATTCCTTTATCCAGTTTGCTTTTTAGCCTCTAAGATGCTGTTCTACTGTCACTGCTACCAAAGCCTCTGAAACTCCTGGAGCTCTAGGATCAAATGAAGGTAGAATAGGTGCTAAAGGAGGGCTGCACTGAATTTCCTGGGATACACTCTACAGCACTTTTCAGCTGTCAGACTGGAGCTTGTCACTGAAGTTTTGCCTTGTCCTTCAGACCTTGTATCTCTCCTTCTTCTGTGATGGTAGACAGTCCTTGGTGCCCTGATGATTGCTCAATATCAGATGCTGCTGCAGTTCAGTGCCTTATGAGTAGAAATCTAGAAACATGGAAACAACAGATGTTGCTCAATATGAATGTAAAAAATGCTTATGTAATTCCTAATTAAAGGTGTCACTTATTCTAAAAAAAAAAGGAGTTGAGGCAGTCCACACCAACAAAAGAAAAAACAGACAACAAGTGCTCAGATCAAAATGATGGCATGGTTTTCATGAGTAAAGGAAAGGCACAAGTAAAAAGCTGCAATCTGTGTTGCTTGATAAGAAGCAGAGATCCAAAAAAAGCTATTGCTATGGCAACAAAAGGAGCAAGGGGATTTACACTTCTGTATGCTTCAGTGCAGTCTTAACCAAGAGTGACTCTGGCTAGAAGGAACAGCTGCATATTCATTCTTGTAATTTATGGATTGTGAATCTCACCTCACTGCCTCAGAGCCTATAACTAAGAGCTATAGGTCATTGACCATACATGGCTTAAGATGTTCCCAGACCTGTTAGAAGCATAACTCTCAGATTATTTATGAAAGGCTCTGCTATATAGAATCTCAAGGTTGAATAGGTTTCCAATATCACTTGAAAATATTTATTCTATTCCATATGCCGTCAATTAGGTCCACACTCATAGTACACCTAAATCTTTCTTGTAATCTGTTGAGAACATGAAATCTAATGTCACTCTAATAAAAGAACATTCCTTCATCTCTAGTTTCACCCTATAAGTGTCACTGAATGCCTATTTTCCATATGAAGATTAATACAATTTCTATTTTACCAAATTTTATATTGCAAAATATACTGTATGTAAATCCAATTTAATGAGCTTCTCATAAAGCAAATAAAGTAAGATTATCTCATAGACATCAGGACATTTTAAGAGTCAAGTCATGCTGCCCCAATTTAAGTTGGTTTTTTTAATTACTCTCGTTTCAATAATGGTATTATCTATTGATATTGCAGATCACAGTTTTTCGAATGGGATCAGAAGGACACCAGGATATTGATTTAGCTATCCTGACAGCACTACTAAAAGGTAACAGAGTTAAGTGAGTCTATATCAATCCATTTTGTGTCTCTGATGTCCTGAAACCTGCATTTATTGACATATCTATCAAGATGATAAATCTATACTGTGAAACTGAAGTATGCTTCTTGCTCTGTTTTATACAAATCCAGCTCTTTCTTTAATTTTTAAACAGCTACTGTTTTTCCTTTCTGAATTTTTGTTCTCCACAATCACTGATGTGTCACAAGAAATATCAGTGGTGACCCCCCACACCAGTTACTTGAGAAACTCACTATTTAGGAGAAGACAGCCAAAGAACTCCTCAGACTCAGATTACCCTGGTAGCTAGAATATCCATTTAGACAAAGTTTGCTCTGTTGTCAAAGTAAGATGTTACCTGTAGTCATCCCTAGGAAAGTCTGGAAGTAGTGTGAGATTCCATTCAGCCTCCACTTGTAGATTTAAGAGTGTAGCTATTGGGATGGTTGGGCTTTTAATCTCAAATTTGGCTGGTTGTTACACCTTTCTAAGCCATTACATGTTACACTTCTGCTCTTAAAATGTTGACTTTAAATTTGCTGCTATTGCTACAGTTCATGATAGACCCTGGTCCATATTAATAAATAAATTAATTCAGAACAAGAATCAATATTTCATCCATTGCCAAATTTCTTCTTTTTGTCCCTTGGAAATAATATAATTGCAGGTTTCATTATTATCTTAAACTTAACTGAATCCTTCATTATCTTCAGTGTGAAGGTATTCTCTTCACATTTGTTCTTAGGACAATCCCTGAAAGTACTGCTCTTGTTTTCTATTAATAAGGCAAAGAATGTCTTAGAGTTGTGATTACGCTTTTTCTAAATGTGTTTTCAAGATCTGTATCCCAGCATAGATCCCTGGAATCTTCTGAAAACTGATTCTTGGAAGCTGAAGAAAATAAGTCACATGCCTGTGAGGGATTGTTTTCTACTTGAAATGTTCTTTTGCAGTATTTACATGAGCAACTGTTTTAGTGGTTGCAGTCTCAGTATATGAGCAGTTCTCCCTGGTCTGGAATAACCATTTTGCAAGTACTTAATTGGTGCTGTTGGTCCCGTAGTAAAATAAAATTTCTTTTTCTCTTCATGTTAAGAGTGCAAGTCATCATAAGAAACTTTTATTAGCTCAGGAGGTGCCTGGATCTGTGTAAGTACTTTCGACATCTCCTTTCATGCTTGTCTGTGAACCTTGATTTGAAAATCTGCTGATGGCAGCACCATTTGGTTTCTTGCTCAAGAAAGAGCCAGAGGAACTAAGACTTACACCTCATCTTCCCTGCTCCTCTGGACTTTCTGATTATGAAGGTACCCGATGAAGATCAGATTCATCAGGCGCCTCAGGTTCATGTAAGCCTCCTGATCATAAGGTGTTTAATCAATATGTGCAAAGATGAGATCTGCTGTCTCAGCCAAGTCTGTTGTCCTTATTCACACCATGTCTTTGTACAAGTGTTCTGGCCCACCTGGAAAGAAATACTAATTTTCTGAAAATATACCTCACTAGCCTGATGGATACTTGGGTTTTTCATCAAAGTCTAGGGTATAAATGCTGAACCACTTGTCTATTGCTTTTTAATAAGTAATTTATTTATAATAGGTAAAATAAATAGAAATTTTTTCTTTTCATTTTGGAATTTTCATTATATTGAAATTTTCATGGCATTAGAGTTTCCACAGCACTGAAAACTTATTTCCTACAGTTTATTGTCTCTAAAATTAATAATTGTAATAAGTAAATTAAGAGATTTGAAGACTGAGTCTGAGTTATCTTGACATTCATAAATTTAAATTTAAGAATTCATCTCTTCCTACTCTCAAGTACTGTGTAAAAAAAAGGAGCAGAGCAATGTATGAATCTGGTGAGTGATTACCAGTAACTTTTTTTCAGTCTTCTTGATGAGGAAATTGCAGCTTTTGGGAGTGCAAGAGAAGCATATCAGCTAATGACCCGTCCCACCCTTGCGTGAGTGATTTGGTCATGGAGGAGTGGACAAGGGTTTGGAAACACAAAGTATTTCTTCCTATTTGCTGTGTAAAATTTGTGATGAGCTAATCTCTTTTTAAACCCACACCAGACACACTACCAATTCAGGAGCTCTCCTGTATAGCGTATTCCACAAGCCCCAAACTCAGCACCACATATTATTTCTTTGTTTGTTTTCACAAGTCTCTTGTTTAATCTTGTCAGCAAGATTTATCTTTCTTGGAAGTGATTTTCAATAAACTACAGGATGGCATCCAAACTGGTTATCAATTTGCATTGCATGGATGTCACAACAGCATATGGTTTGCAAAATCTTTTTTTTTTTTTTAATGTTGAGAGACACAAATGTGGGAAGTAAGTTTCCAAAGGCATGAGTTTATAGCAGGCAAGTTTATCAATACAGTTTAACTGTGCTCTCTTAACTTTAGCAGTTGGAGCTCACACCATAATGGATTTTGTCCTTTTGCAGCTGCTAGTGAAGCAGAAGGCATGTGACAGGGAAGTTAAAGACAGCATATGGAGATGGTCTAAAAAATCACTTGTTTTGAAGTGGTTTCAAAGATCCTAGTTCACGAAGCTGTTGCAATGTCTGGGGCAGACTAGTGCCAGCCATGTTTCAGATGGTGCTCCAGAAGCCTCCCCAGTGCTGGGAAGCCCTGGGAAAGAGAGAGGTGCTGTGTGGTGTGTGCATACAGTGACATTACTGCCATGTACCTGCTGGGATAAACCATGATAGGCTGCAGCGGAGCTGAAATTCTGCATGCTCTCCAGCCTGTGAGTAAGTCATGATTCATGCTCACTGAATAGCCATCATGTAGTATCAGATGGTCAAGGATAGTCTGCCAACCATAAAATCACAGACACAAAAAGGTTTCAGAGTTAGGTCAGCTATCTGGTTACTGCACTTGTAGCGGTTTTTGCTATCTGCTTTTATATTGTAAATTGGTTTCGTAATTGCCAGGATGGTTCTGTAGCAAATGCTGTGGAAAGGCAGCCTTTGCACTAGAGAGCTGCTGAAACAGGAGACAGCATTGGACCTGCAGAGACACAGAGCAAAAAGCTATTTTTTTTTCATTTCCCCTAATCTAGTTCTTTTCTTTAGATGTTGATTCAAAGAGGAGACTGACACGCTTAGGTGCACTGTGGAAATGGATATCCCACAACCATTTCTGTCTAGGTGGATGTTTCATGTCATTTCATCTTTCCAGATATCACCAAGATCATAGGCTATGCCAGGAGAATCCTTTAGGGGTTTTGTTGGTCACAGTAAGCTTTAGCCAGTACATAAAAGCCTGTAGTAATAAGTATATAAAAGCTCTTCAGTAGTCCTGCAAGTGCACAACTCTCATTGTCTGATCTGTACCCTGGCTCCCGGAGGAGACAGCATTGAGTTTATAGTCCCAGGCTGTATCATCAAGGAGTTATTACATTTTCAGTCCAAAATATTGAGTAGACAATGTGACTTTTTACCAAAAGAATCTATGCAAGCACTGCTGGATGGCAGCCTAAGAGCATAAAATTAACATCTGCAGGAACTAACAGCTGTCCCAGAAGTCTATCTATATCCAGTGATATCTATACCAAGATAAAATACTGCCAAAACAATGTATTGCATCCCAACTCAACTTTTCTTCTAGGAGCAGATGAAAGGAAGGGTCACACACAGATGTTGTCATAGTCTCAACACATTCTTTTGAGGAACATATCTTAGAATCAGCCAGACACCGGAATACTGAGTAAATATTGCAGAGACATTAGTCATATTACCCAAAACATTATTTAATTCAATAAGTATGATATGGTAATTAAAATAATACAATGCAATAGTTTATTAACCCTACCTTATTTATTTCCCAAATATCCTTTGCCTTTGATTTGGGCATGCATGAGTGACAGGCATCCCCAGAGAGATCACATTTTGTATTCTTCCTACTGACTCAAGTCCATATTCTATGGCACTAAATGCAGTCAAGGAAATTACTGAAAGAAGCCTGTATCTTAAAAGGCCATCTCATTTTTTTTCTGAGGAGTTTTTCTTATATGAGTGTAATCATTCATACTTCTTAATTGTGGGTAGAATTCCACCTAAAATAGCCTGAATACTTCCTTTTTCATGTGAGACAAAGGCCATCAGTTCTATCCTAGAATAAAATCAATTAAAAGGCATCCACAGCCCATATGCTGCTCTGTACAAACATTTATAGCTTTGATTTTCCTTCTCCTCTTAATTAAAATCAGTGTTATCAGATTAATCTGAAAACCCCTCAGAGAAGATGGGAAAGAGGATAAGGAAGCAAGGGCTTTCCAGCAAGAAACTGTACTGTGGAAGCACTCCTCCGACCAAATGCACCAGAGCCCCAGGAGGCATATCCATAATCTACACCTTAGCTGATAGGCTGCTCCAGACCTGGAGTACAACATCCCCTTGAGAAGCCACACATTTCCTTCGACTTCCAGATACCTGCAGTGCTCTGTGAGACAATGAAATCAAACCTTGTGGCAGCAAGCACTGAGAAGAGCATCAGTTCTGGGACTGCACATAGACCAACAGGAAAACCTGGCCACTGCCAGCAGCCTTAAGCACAATGAAGGGAGATGGGAAGGACACAGGCTGGACCACAGCTTGATTTCCCCTCTGCTCAGTATTTGGAGCAATCAGCATGCTCAAAGAAAACAATTTTGGTGAATGGATGAGCAGGCACCACCTCATGCCCCATGCCAGCTGTTCCTTCTTGTGATCAAATGCACCAGAACATCATCTACCAGCGGAACCTTTTCAAAAGGATGAAAAGGGCCAGGACTGCTAAGGACAGTTGCCACAAACTGGAGAGCATTCCCTGCTAGGGCTCAGAGGTTATTTACCTGGAGCCTCAGTGATTTAGCTTGACTTCTGCCTCAAGGGGGGACAGTGTAAACAGCTCCCTTCCTTCCCCAAGTCCGTCTGATCCACTCTTGATCCAAAATTATTTCTAACTAGATGGCACCTCTGGCTACCCATATCATGGCTGTAGTACCAAAATCAGGAACTGGAGCTCCCTTATCATATGTGTGAAATGTTGTCAGGCTGTGGGATCACCATCACTGCCCCCAGGTTTTAGAGTTCACCCATGTGCTTCCTCCATGGTTCACCAAAAACCTTGACTAAGCACCTGCTAAAGCTCTCACTTCTCCTACAGGCACATGATTGGGAAGGAGGAGATCTGATGAGAACATCTCTTGTTTGCTTCAGAAGGGGGGAAAACATTATTTGCTCTCTGTGTTTAACTTACACTATCATACTCACTGCAGGTATTTTTTTTTCCTGTTTTTATAAATAAATCTTGGGATGTTGAAATGTAGAGACATTTTTGCCTTTCCCAAAGGTAAATATTTTCTGTTCTTGAATGCTGCATATTGCTTGTGTAAGAAACTCCAAAAGTTTCAGATGTTGTTGGCATCCCCTCTGAGGTCTCTTGTGAGAGCTCTTGTCTGTGTTGCAGTACATAGCAATGAGAAGTTGTGTCTTATGAAAAGGGGCATTCCTGATACATCTTAGCCACAGAAGTCACAGAAGTATTTTTACTTTTTTTCCCTTCTTCATTTGTTTCAATTCTATTCTGTTCCTGCATTGTCTACCTTTTTATCAGAGCTCATTTCTGTATGAATGTGATTTGGATGATTCACAATTCACCATCTCCCAAACAATTACTGTAGGTATTGACAAGGAATTGGCCATATCAGCAGTAAACTGACTTCAAAGTTGAGAGTTATGAAATTAAACTATAGGCTAAGCTCCACAAAGTTTTTTATTAAGGTCTTCGCAGAGAATTTCAGCAGCCAGCTTTATGTTTTCATTGCCTCCAATTTCAGAGTCCACTTTCAACTGGAACAGTGTGTGGGTTTGAATAATACTGACATGGGGACACAAATGCTTTGAAGTAATGAAAAGCTTTTATTTATCCTCACTCCATGATATCAGTATAAGAATAAATAAAGACAAAATAACAGTAGAGGTATGAGGTCTTTAAAAAATAAGCCCTTACACAATCACTTAACCACTGCAAGCAGATATGTAGTTAAAAGTCAAAGGGCCCTTTGATTTGGTTGATCAGTTCATTCAGGCCAGTTCTCCCTTTGACACTGAAGGACAAATGCTGTTTTATTATTACAAATTAGCTGAGAACCGTGAAATAAAAAAGCACAGCAGGACAGGAATGTCCCACAGTGTCCATTAAAACTGCAGGGAAAATCATACCTTCCCTTCCAAAAACAAAGAGCTCCAAATACATCCTTATCATCTGCATAGTTTCTCATTTAATTTGGTTATATTATACCTTGACACAAGCTTTATAGAATGCTTACTTACATGGTTATTTCATATGTGAAGGGAAATTAGTCCCACCACAATGCTTCAGTACAAATAGGGGAGAAACTCCTATGCCTCTTATCCAGCTGGAATGTGTAAGATGCCAAAACAATGCAGAACTACCAAAATCAGTGGTGTCTGTATGAGTTGAATCTGCTTGTAATTGCTAGAGGCACGTATGTTTGTGTGTGTATGTGCACATTCATGCGATACATGTGGGGGTGTGTGTATTCCTGCAGCTCCATCTGCATCCTGGCTTGTTCTCTTGCTTCACATCCAGTAGGAGGGAAACCAAAAATTGCCTCTTCTGATATCACCTCTATCTGCTGTATTTTGAAGGGAAATATGAGGAAATATTTAATGTATGTAAGACAATCTGAGAACTAGAGATGCAGATTTTAAAAGGGATTTTTTTTTTTTTTACAGGTGCAATGGAAGGTTTGGGTTTGTTTTAATATGAGATCAGTTGCAGAAATGACATGATGTCTGTGAGACTCTTCACAAAGAGTAGTTACCAGGGCACTCTGAGCCTAATGTCTTGTTTCTTTTTTCTCCTACTCTCCTCCCTGCACCCTGTCTGTGTACGCAGGAGCGAACGCATCTGCTCCCGACCAGCTGAGCCTAGCACTAGCCTGGAACAGAGTGGACATCGCCCGCAGTCAGATCTTTATTTATGGGCAGCAGTGGCCGGTACAGTGTGCATATATATATGTGTAGATACACACAACATCTTCTGTTGGAAACACTTTGAACCCTACAGAGTATTAAATCCATTCTCTTTGCAGTGATGGTTTTAGTGTGGTTTGAAATACACTGGGTCCTGCCAAGCACACGGTTCCCAGGCACAGTAGCTGAAGGCAGGCGTAGTTGCAGAGAGGTTAATGTGTTCTGTTGTCCAAGGAAATGGTGACATCTAGCGATGCCTTAACAGCAGGACGCCATACCTCTGAAAAAACGGGAAGTAACAGAGTTATGCTACCAAACGTGATTCTGCAATCTAAGGAAAAAAAGTATACAGCCATGTTTTCGTGCTAGGCTATAAATTGACTTTCAAGGAAAGTAAAAACTTCTTTTTTTCTCTTCAAGCATCATGCTTTTATATGCAAATACTGAATTTGAGGTGATGGTTTGGCATAAAAAATACACCATACAAATGTTGGAGGTCAGGTAGACTGCAGGAGCTGATCAGCAGTGTCACCAGGAATGGGCTGCAGCTCCAGACCTCTGGTGGTGTTAATTCTGCTCCCACTGCTGCTCTGCATCAATCTGCCTGCTCTATATCTGCACCGCCCTGTGCTCCAGTTGCTCCCTGGCTAATCTAATACCATTCTCAGGGAGAACCAGAGGCATGGATTCTCCTCAGGACAATAAATAGAGAGAGTTATTGAATGCTGTGTAAGGCAGAAGAGGAGGAGTCAACTCCTAGATTATGCTACAGCTTGTACAGAGGCAGAAGTCACACGAGGGGAAAAGAAAAAAAAAGGAAGGTCTCCCTCTCTACCTGTATCTCCTTAAAATCCACTTTATTCACTCAGGAGTTTCAACTGGACCATATATTAGTCACTACTGTGACACTTGTTTCATCACTGTCATTAAAATTTCACATGCTGTCATTACCTGAGCATTTACAATTCCCCATGGAAAAATTATAACAATGAGAAAAGCTTCTGTTCAAGTATCCTTGCTTTAAATGTAGCTTTCTACAGTTTGCTACTGCTAAAAGATGGGACAAAAATCCTCGCCTTTTCAGTCATGGAGTGAGCAGGACTATTTATTTTGTCTTTGATATTGGGCATAAGTACATGTCAAAACATAGGAGGGATTTTAATGACATTTAAATGTCTTCATTGTTATCTCTTCATCACCACATCATAGCAAAAATTTGAATAAATTCTGCAAACTGTAATCATTTGGAAGCTAAAGGCTGGAAGGATGAGATAATTTCTCATCTTTCTAATTCTGCCTGACCTCCAAGAGTTAAGAAGGAGAGGTTTTGTGTAAGAAGACCTCTTGCATTTGGGCCTTCAAAGGAATGCAAATTATGAAGCTATTTCTTTTTCCTGGGTGTTCAAATTTCCCTGAGGTTCCACACCACAAACAGAAGAAAACTCTAGAAAAGACAGAATTAAAGTGATTTTGTGTGCGCATAACAAATATACCCAATACAAATAAAATGTTTGACAGGAAAAGAAATAATAATAATGACATGATGAATAAGGTAGAGATGGGGTTTCCAGTTTTCTAGATTCCAGTTCCTTTGTCTTAAACTATTTTTCCTAGAGTATGTTAATAAGCACTCCGATACTGCAGCCCTGATTTAGAAAAATTGTTACAGATTAAAACCATGATTATCCCATTTCAAGCTTAGAAGAGAAACCCTGAGAATTTTGTCAGTCCCTCTGCTTGTGCTGGAGCGACTGAACCAGCTGGATGTAGCCTGCCACACCCAGGAACAGCTTCAATTAATCACTTGCTTTGCAGGTGGGCTCCCTTGAGCAAGCAATGCTGGATGCACTGGTGTTGGACAGAGTGGATTTTGTGAAATTACTCATAGAAAATGGAGTAAGCATGCATCGTTTTCTCACCATCTCCCGGCTAGAGGAATTGTACAACACGGTAGGGCCAACCTAAGGCAAATTTTCTGTCTTTATATTCACTGTTCTAGCTCCCACTTATATTGTAATGGCATGATGATGATGATGATGATGATGATGATGATGATGATGATGATGATGATGATGATGCACCAGGCAGTCAACACCTGCTGCAGAAATTTTTCATTAGTCCATATTGTCTTTCGTGCTTGTCTCTCATATAGTGTAACATGCTGTGCCTTGCCCACATAATCTGCTGTATGGATTTTGTAAAGACACAAAATATGCCTCACACCGTCCCAGCTCATTTCTTGTCATTGTAATTCCAATATGACAAACCTAAGATTTAGGCAGGTGGTACTGGCTGGAAGACAGTAACTGGCAAGTTAGGACTGATGCAGTGGTGTTATATGAGTCCTGACAATATGGTTTCAGAAAAATCTTCCAACTCGTCTCCGTAACAATGAAGGGCTTCCTCATGCCCCCACTGAGTTCCAAAACTTAGACCTCTGACTTTTAAAAAACTGTTTGCAAGTTTTTAATCCTTCCAATTAAAGTGAATATAAAACTGCACAAATTAAGTCTGCTTCTGAATTCCTAAATGCAAAATACATTCCAGCATTCATAGTATTATTACCTACTTAGGTAGTAGTTCAGAAAGTTCAAACTTCTTATGTATAGTGAGCAAAAACCTTCAAGGCCTGTCTTGTTGGTAGAATACCCAGTTTTTTGTGTTGCAGAAGGGCTGTGATATGGGTATATTTCTTTTCAAAAAGATTTTTTCCTGCCAGTACTTTTCAAAGGCTTTGCTGTCATAAGCTGCTGCACTGGACTGTTGTCTGGAGGTGTATCACACTGATGGTGACCAGAAGTCAGTCTTGCAAAATATCAAATATTCATAAAGGATTAATGAAAATGATTCATTAAATTTGGGCAAAATAGGGAGAGACAGGTAGATGTATAGATAGATAGATAGATAGATAGATAGATAGATAGATAGATAGATAGATAGATACACGTATGTATATATGGGGTACATATGTGCTGCCCTAGAGACAAACTCCCATCTACTCTTTGGTCAGCTTACATTTTGTCTATTGACTTGCATCTATGTATTAAAAACAGAATGCCTGTGAGCTTCCTTGTAACAAGGATAAGCATGGTAGTTCTTGTACAAACGCCAGTTTTTATAGGGAATATGTCTGACAGAAGTCTTCAGTTCCACAGCTAAAAGAAGGGCTTTTTGAACAAATTTATTGCTATAGAAATCAGCGTACATTTTTTCATGCACAAATTCCAAAAGACCCAGGCTCTGAAATGCCTGAACTACCAATTATACTATATGACCAAATGCATCCATAATAGCCTTAGCACGAAAAAAAATTACATGGCTAGTTAAAAATTACCATATTTCAGCATAAGGCTTAGGAATGACCTGTGAAGCTACAAACCAGTAGATCTTACCTCTGCTATGGCAAATTTGTAAAAATAGAATAAAGTATAGAACTACAGGCAAGGGAATCAATTTTATGTCAACAAAGAGTTTACCAAGCTTCTGTAGGAAAATGTTAATCCTTAAAAATCTATTACTATTTCTGCAATCAGCATGCAGGAGAATAAGGATGTTGTACTTGGTTCCCTTTTTTTATTTTTGCAAAACTTTGACGGTATTTTAAAATTTCAAAGGTTATTAAAGAAATGTAGCTGCCATGGTTTAGAAGATCAGAGACAATTTTGGTTTTAAACCTACTTCAATGTTAAAAAACAGGGAGAAGGAATACATGGTCCATTTTTACCACAAAAGGACATTATGACCAGGGTCATGGAGGACCCTGGAAGACCACAGCTGTTCAGCTTGTTTATGTAAGATCTGAAAAATGGTACCTACAGAAGAAACAATAATATTTTCAGGTGTTTTAGAAAATCTGAAGCAGCATATGAAGAATCACAGGTAAGTCTCATTATGCTCAGAGATGGGGTTGCGTAAAATTAAGTGTTGGGAAGTGCAGGGCAACACATATACCGAAACATCCACTCTACACATGTGTAGTGGTGTCATCCATATCAGCTAAACCAAGGAGACCTTTCATAAAAGTCTCTTAAAATATCAGCAACAGTGAAAAACAAAGCCGAAAATAAAGATGTAATAATAGTAGTAGTAGTAGTAGTAGTAGTAGTAGTAGTAGTATGATCAAAATTGCATGACTCTGCAGAATATTTTTGCAATGACAGCTGGAGTCAAAAGAAGATTGGAAAAATTCACAGACCTTGCATTCTGCATTCACATGCACATGCATTCACAGGGAGCAACTTTCAGAGGAGACAGCCTCAATGCAATGCCAGGCTCAGAGTGTCTCTGAGCCACCAGCAGTGGAACTGGAAGGCCTGAGTGCAGGAAGGCTAAGACTAAAGCAGTTGGGTTTGCTTCCACTCTTTCCCAGAGTCTGTGCTGTGCTCCTGGTTTTTCTATGCCAGGAGCCAAACCCAAAACATAGGACTTCAGTTTTCATCCACTGTGGCAGTTCATAGGGTTTTCTTAAGGAAGAGTTTTCTACAAAAGAGGAAAACAGGTGAAATAATGCTCTTGTGATTGTCTGGGGGTCTTCTTAATTGATAACACGGTACAATTGAAGTGCTCTCAGCTGCCTGATTTCTAAACCGGCAAGGTGAGAAAGTTTTCTCAACATTTATATTTTGTGCAAACTATTTTGTTATTCTTCATTTGTCCTTTGCAGAGACACGGACCATCCAACACTCTGCATCATCTAGTCAGGGACGTAAAAAAGGTAAGAGTCCAATAGACGGTAGGTTGAAAATAATGTTAATGGTTTTTTGTAGCTAGATATAATCTCTGTTTCGCATGAGCTTTCAGTCAAAGCCTTCTCCTTCCTGCCAGTACAGAATGTCCTGTTTGTGTGCTCCAAATATGAACTTTTTGCATACAAAGCACAATTAGCAAGTTATTTGGCTTGCTTTCTCTGTGGTTTTAGATGCTTGAGTAATAGTGTGTCTGCTGCTATAATTGTAGGCTCTTACATACTGTGTGGATTTATGGTGTTACTTGTATTTTTCCATACCTGCAACTGTTGTCAAAGCTACTTTCTGTGTTGCTAGTTTACCTCCAAGCCTGTAAAATAGCTGTTACCCTTGTGCTGGATCTTGGCTTTTTGAAACAGTTTCTCATTCTGTATTGTGTGGTACATTTTAGCCATCTTCCTCAGCAGAAATATAAAAATGAGTAAGTGCAAGTTCCCCGTGACCCTTACCATGTTAATTTCAAGAATCTTGAATTATAAAAATCTATTAGAAGAGCTGGACAGAAAAACTGAAAAGTCTAGTGGCAGGAGGGAGATACCAAATACCTTTACCAATGTGCTCAGGATTAAAAGAGTTACAGCGGCTGCAAGGAATAAAAATCCTTTATCCTTTAAATATATGGATCAAGTAAGGAGATTGAATCTACAAATGACCTCATCAGCTTGAGTATTGTTTCAGAGCATGTGTGTATTACCACCTTGCACATTATGTAAGTCAGGCCTCAAGGGTAGCATACTTGAGAAAGGATATCTCTGTATGTGGAACTAGATAGAAAATTTTAAAAGGAGAGGATATTTTTTTCTAAGACCATGGGTTTTAGTGGTTTTTGTCTGACAGTGACAGAATTGAAGCCACCTAAGGGAGGAGAGTACTGTTGTGTCATATAGCACCTTTTTACTAAGTAATTTTACAGAGTAATCAGTAGCATGTTAGGAAGGTTCTGGTGGTATTCTTTGGCTGGTGTGTTAAATGGCATCCTCATTGTCCAATTAAGTATAGTGCATTAAGTGACCATTGAAAAGTGTGAAATGCCTAGGAAAAGAAACTATGCACAAATCCCCTTGGATTGAGCAGAGTGAAGCTAGAATCTATTTAGAATGGATACTGCTCTTGAAGCTGAAATTTCCAGAATATTTTATTACTCAATATGCAGTTATTTATGTGCTTTTATGAATTTGAAAGAAGCATAATCTGTCTTCTACTTTTTTTTTCCAAATGCCTTCTCTTCCCCAAATTCACCTTTCCAAGTTCTTCTTCAAAGGCATAGCAAATTGTATGTTGAGTAACTAAATAACTTGTATCTCTTTTTTCTGAGCCCCTAACTAATATGTATTTTTAAAGAAACTCTTGAAAGAAAAGGCATCAAAGTAGTCAATGATCTATACTCATGGATGTATATGAATAGACACCAAATAAACTTACACTATATTTGATGACATTATTTGCTCCATAGTGATTTCTAAATACTAGGTGATGGTTATCTTTCCATAAATTTATCTTTCTTTCCTCTGTCAATATCTAAAATCTTCAGTAATTCCAACTACATTGAATCAGTCTTATGAGCACAGATGAGGACTTTGAAAACAGACAGCCTGGTGCGGCTCTTTAGCACCTTCCTGAAGAACACTGGACCTCTAGGGCTCTATTTCTCATTTTGTCCAGGATGAGGAACAGCCAGGTTTCATAAGGAGAAGTGACAGCTCACTATAGCCCTGACAACTGAGCAGATCCCTTACCAATCCACCAAGCCATAAATCAGTCCACAGATCTGACAACAGTTTAAACGAAAACAGCTCTTTGGAAAAAACTTCTTAATGGACACATCACCATTTGACAGTTTGATGGCCCATCATGCATGCAAGAAAGACCACACTGCTGGTGCTGGCTTTTTGAGTTCATGTATATTTTGATGCCACACACCTAACCTCTCAGATTTAATTACAGCATCACAGAATATAAATACCAAAGTATGTAATACACCATCTTGAGACAATACCTAATCGATATGAAATGCACTGTGCATTTACATGTACCTCTCAGTTTTAAAACCTATTTAAAAGGGTGTATGCTAAAAAAATTGCATCTTGATCATTGTGGATTCTCAGATAGAGAATGGATATTAAAAATCACAGAAGCAGTAATTTACTACTGTCATACTATATAGCTGTATAAATCAGTCGGAGAGTATTGTTTTGTTTTGTTTTGTTTTGTTTTGTTTGTTTGAAAAACAACCTTGCTTGCTTAATAAAGCAAACAATGAGAACAACAGAAGTCACATTATCAGATTCCATTTGTGGCAGCCTGCAGACACACATGTGCACACACATGCACACAAAACATATAATACAACAATATATTTTCCCTTTGGATTTCTAAAAGCTTCTGTGAAGACTGATAGCTTAGGCAGCATACTGTAAAATCCTGGAGACACAATCTTAAAGAATTTACAGTAAACTGAATGTGCATAAATTTTGCATGTATTAACAAGACAAATTATGTCATAATGGCTCTACCTCAGATCACCTTTCTGAGTCCTCTCAATTCCACAGCTACATAGCAGGGCCAACCTGCCTGCAGTTCTGGACTCATGGCCATTTTGCCATCTCCTGTCGAGAGTCCAGGATTTCACACTTAACTTTGGCTTCCTTCCATAGACCATACACAGCAATGTACCCAGGCTAAGCAGAAAGAATCAGACAGTGGCTGTCCTGGACACCCTGTGTCTGCAAGTGGAGGTTTTCCTCTATGAATTAAAAAAAAATAAAAATCCTTCCCTGCCTCAACTAGCTGATGAAGATCAGTAGTAATTAATAGATGGAATTTTTTTTTCATTTATCTAAAACATTGTATATCATTAACAGATCTCAATTCCACTTCAGGATTATTTACATTTCCAAAGTTGGGGGTTTTTGGACTGCTACTGTACATCTGCATTTCCAAAGAACAAACTAGCAATATATAGAATTTTGGCAGTATTATCTTTTCCTCAGCATGCAAACTCAGAGGTTTGATACATGGTGACACAAAAATGCACTTGAAGTGAAAAAAGTACTACAACTGACTAGCTACAGTTTAAACCTGAAATTTCTTCAGGAGAAGAATTGTTCATTAACACTGAAGAGTTTGTCCCAGCATTAAAATATTTGTTGATTATTAACCAGGACAACTATCTCACCTCAAAATCAAACTTTCTCCTTGGTCATTCTTGACCACCTAGACTGCACTAGAATTAGTTCATCCAAATTCTTGTGGTTCTTGGGGCAGTTCTATCCCACTTGCACCACTGTGTTTCATTTACAGGCATTCTTGGCACTGCCAGGGTGGTTCAAGCTGTCTGTCTGCTGACAGAGCAAGCGCTTTGGCATGTGTGTAACTCCTCTCACAAGGATGGTCCAGTCTTCTTTACTAGGGTTTTGCACTTTGGAAAAGCAATGTTTATGAAATGTGTATTTTTCCTGTGGATTTAGGAGTTTTCTTTAGTGAAGTGTTTCAGTATTATCTGGGAGGTTTAGATGCATCTTTTATCGAAGTTATTTTACTGGAATTTTTTAATCTAAATCTTTCATGAAAATGTAAAAATCAGTACTGTATCAAGAAACTCAGCTTTGTAACACGTGTAGCACCCTGATGCCTGTTCTTTAGTAGTTCTTTAACTACTCAAATGTTTTTTGCCACTTAATAACATTAAAGCATTCAGTTTGAGTGAACACCTTATGTTAGAAGGAGTCCTGCCTTGGAGGTGCAACTCCCATCTCTGCTAATCCTTTCATCCTTGCTCTAGTAGAATTATCTTCTTAAATATTCTGGGGAGACAAAAACATTTTAGGGGGAAAACCAACCAAATCTAGCAGAATTTACTATTTAAGTGTAATTTTTTGTTTATTTTTCATTTAATTTTTAGATGTTATCTTTCTTAAACTGTTCAGCATAAATGTTACCATGTCCAAATTATCTAAGCTAATACACATGCTTACAAACCGTAGTAATTCCCCCACTCATCCAACCAAACAAGATTAGGAAGGTTGCAAAAAGATATGCTGGAGGACATTACTTAAAAATGGTTGGCAGTTCAATTTTTTCCAGTAAATTTTCTTGATTTTTTTGTCCCTTTGAATGTCAGCTGATTGCTGGGCATGGTACACTATGAAAGCGCAACCTCCCTCTCTCCTTCCTCAGCCTTTGCAGCAGGCTGCTTGTGCCATGGTAGCAAGCCTTGTCCTTCATGGCTGAGGTAGAAAAGGAAGGAGGATCTTTGCATCCATTTTTTCTCTTCTGCAGAACCAGTTGCCATCTGCTCTCCATTAGTGATTCTCTGCTCTAATCTAATAAGAACACCTCCAAAGAAGCCAGGCAGATATCTCCAGACATGCAGCTATTTCAAGCAAGACATGATAGTCATAAAATTGCTCCATGTGAATTACTAACCTTCTCCTAATGAACACATGAAAAAAGCTACAGGCTCTCTGTGATCTGTACTGTATATCATTATAGAACATTAGATTATTACAGTGCACTGAAAAATTTTGAAGCTAAGAGTTATAATTTCTGGTCCATCTGCAATATTGGCTATATGAGACAATTTTTTATTAGAGTAATATTCCTTTCCTCCAAGGCTACTGTTCACAGTACAGAGAAGGATAATTTGTCTCTCCACCTTTATTTTGTAGTCTTTTTTTTTTTTTTTGCACAATGACACACACAGAACAGAGAGGGTTCTCTAAATATGAAAGGTTTCTTGGTGAGGTCTCTAGAGACAGGTCATCTATTCAGAATTTGCTGAATCATGCCTTCTTTTCTGGTAGGGAATACTTACTGAAACATGAACTCTGATCCAGTCAGCTCAGAAGCAGAGAGTTAGAGAAGGAAGCAAACTTTCATTTGGGTTCATTCCCTTCCCATTAGTCCTTTCCTCCTGTAAAGGGGTCAGAGTTTACCTTGTGTAGTTTTTTCAGGAGGGAATAGAAGAGCAGGTGTGCCCACACTGGGGCTTTATTCCTCCATTGCCAGAGACCCCCCCCCCCCCCCCTCCCCCCCCAGAGATTTGACATCTGTGAGTGCAGCTCAGCCTGTAATTGTTCAGCACGCAAGATGTCCCATTGGGTTTACTGCAACTTGGGAATAGAAATGCCCCATTAACTCAGAGAGAATTCATATGCAGTGGGAGACAATCTGTTTCTGAAATCTTTCTTCATAGTTTTGCAACCCCCAAGCACTGGAGAACTCATAACCTTAGTGATGCCATTTTCAGATGTGAAAGTGAAGAGTAGGAAGATGTGTGCAAGGGAGTTCCCATAAAAAGGACAGTAAGATGTGGACATATTTGTCATTCTGTTTCCTTTCAAGTTAAAAAGTACACATTGAAGACATCATATACATATACATACACACAGGCATATAGATATACATAGGCATACACATACATCTATTTAGATATAGATATATAGAAATATCTAACAGAGGGTATGAAAGGAAAAGAAATGGAAGGAGAAATATGTAGGCATCTTTTCCAGGATCCTGCTAATGGCCCTTGCCACAAACTCAGCTCATTTCTTGTGAGACAATCTCCATGGCTCTGCTGGAAATTACATAACTAGATAATGTTTTTAAAGGGGCTCTTAGTAAAATATGTAAGGAACTCAGGTAGAGAATATGTAGAAAAATTGCTAGGACTGTAGTTTTCTTCATTTAAAAACTGCAAAATAATTAGCCACAGGTATTTTGTTTATTACAGCTTTCATACATACAGATGCTTTCCTCATTCTTGGTGTGAAACTTAAGCAAGGGTATGTATTCTTTGAACATAACTCCAACACTGAATGCTGATAGACTCTCCTTGACCCTAGCAACTAGTAATAATGATAGCTCATGTACTGTCTAAGCCCACTAGAGCCGTAATACCAATCTTACCTCCTGCTCTTCCTTTCCTGGAACGTGGGGAGGAAACATTGCAGGATGGGAAGGAGATGTTCCCATGTGAACAAAAGATTTTGTGTGATGTTGCTTCACCATGCCTTGACAGTTCAGATGAGGCAGTCCAGAGAGATGCCAGCAGAAATGTGAGATGCCAGGATGAGTTGTGGGTGAGAGCTGGTGCAGGAAAAGTGCTATCTTGCAGAACTAGAGTCCAGCAATTGTGCCTGACTTTTCAAGTGTATCGATCCTCATGCTTTTGTTTCTGCAGTCATATTCCTTGTTTTCCCAGCTGAAGAATATGAGTACTGTGTACTGACGTTATCTTCTGTTACTTCCAACAAGTTCTTCACCTTCTTATTTAACATATGTCTTCTTTCCAAGCGAGAATATCCAGGTTTCGGTTGGATCTATTTTAAGGTGAATTAATTAACCAGCATAATAATACATTCCTGCTTTTACCTATTTAATTTGTTTTATTCTAACATCATTTTAAAGTACATTTAACAATGTCAGTAATAAGCATTTCTTTTTCCACCATCCTTATTTTCACTGCAGGGAAACTTGCCTCCTGACTACCGGATAAGTCTGATTGATATTGGATTGGTGATAGAGTACCTGATGGGAGGAGCGTACCGCTGCAATTACACCCGAAAGCGGTTCAGAACACTGTACCACAACTTGTTCGGGCCCAAGAGGGTAAGAAACAAATTGTTTGCCATCCTCATGACTTTACCAACTGGCAGGGATTACCATAGCTTCTTAGATGGTTCAAGACTGCTGGGGTCCAGATTCATTTCCATTATGTGCATTGCAGTTATCTCATCGTAATGCATCACAAGTTACAAGGTATGGTTTTTATAAATTTAATGAAAAAATTATTGCATTCAGCTGCCCTGCTGAAACCAGCACATAAAACAGTCTCCTCTGACTCTAAAACCAGCAATTATGAGTATTCACAGCTTTTAAAAGGCAAGTCTTTTGACCTGAACCAATAATACAGTAATTCTAACTCCTCAGTTAGATTTGAAAATTTCTGCATTGTTAGATGCATTTCCTATCTCATGGCTCATCTTCTGATTGTGATCTGAAGGTTTCAGGGCAAAGAAACCCATAACTCAAAACATGTTTTATTTTTTGGATGTGGCTCCAGCGGTCATTGGGTTCATGGCAACGCCACTGTTAAGTATTTTTGTGATTTTTGTGGGTTCCATGTTTGATAAGTGAATACAAAGTCTTTCTAAAACACAAAAGCTGTTTATTATCATCCATATTGCCATTGACCCAGTTCAGCATGAGCAGGATTCTGTTCAGCTCCTCCCAGTACTATTTGTAGTTCCTTCTTTTTCTACTTTTGCCTCGCATTTCAGATTTTAGCAATACACAACAATGAAAGTATTAATAAATGGCTGTCAATGGCAGCAGCTCTGTAAAAAGCTTGCAGACAGCTACCTAAAATGGGTTTATTTGTTTCCATATGCTTTTCCTTAAGATTCTTCACATTTAAAAGGAAAGACAGTGATTGTAGCTGGTGGGAGAGAAGTCCTTCCCAAAGTCACTCCATTGACAAAAGCTGTGATTTCACCAACACTGAACCAACACACAGAGGGCTCCACAACAGTCAATAAAAGTGTTCCAGGACAGTGGCCAAAATGCTGATGTACTCCGGAGAAATCCTCTGATGCCTTATCAGTGGTCCCTATGACTTTCTTGCTAGAACAGCCCTAACCAGTTGTAATTTGTACCTGAATCCAAATATATGTCTTCTGATGTGGTTTTGGTGAAATAATGTCAAGTTCAAGTTTGAGATAACTACATTTGATTGGTGTGTATGTGTATATATATGCTATGGCAGTGCATTATATTACTATTTTCTATCTTTTCGTTATTATTATTATCTAAATTTTATTGTATATTCCATGTCACTCTACATGCATGTGTATGTATGTGTGTATGTATACACAAATGGCTGTAGTTTTTAATTCTGTGAGAAATAACATTTTTCTAACTTTTTTTTGTACAGCCAAAAGCTCTGAAGCTGTTGGGAATGGAGGTAGGCAACCTCTGACAAATCTTAATGTCTTTTTCTTCTTTTATAAGTATAAACTATATCCAGATGATGTTCAAATTCACTGTAATAAAAACATGAATAGTATTTTCATCCAGATAGCTGGTTTACATAAGCAGCAGATTAAGAAACATTTCTTAATAAAAGTCCAGGAGATATCTAAGGTAAAAGAGGGCTCTGCCCCAGCTACAGATCTTCTTGGTTTTTTTGTTTAATAAGAATTAAACAAAGTATTTCAGTCCAACAGAATTTCAGGGCAAGCAGAATTGCAGTCAGATAGCATCTAACTTCACAGCATGTTCAGAGAAATTAAACACTCACAGAGAATGATGCAGAAATCTTTATACAAAGATATCCAAAGTTATCTCAGTTTTATTGCCACTTTTGGCTACCCTGATGCTTCAAGGGGATAGCAGTATTTTCATGGCTTTTTATTTTGTACAACCACTTTCATTTTTCCATCCATAGGACAGAATAGGTCAGCTCACCTGATAAAAGCAAAAGGCTAAAATGGGAAAGAAACGAAAGGCAACAGAAACAACAAATGAATGGAGAAGGAAGGAATAAACACACAGAATAGGAGTAAAGAAGGGACGTTGCTATTTTTGTAAGGTGATAAAGGGAGAAAACACAAGAATAAGCATAGAAGGAGTCTTCAGCAGATTAGAAAATCCCCTGGTTATGTACTTTCTGGAGGTGGAAAGAGGCAGATACGTTACAACAGATTTGCAGTGAGCTCTTACCTTTATTTTAATGGTGGATTTTCCAAAGTAGTTCTGGATATTGTATGATTGTACTCTGTGTTATTAGTTTCAGACTGATAATATTATTGATTCAGGGTAATAGTCCAAGGCTCTGTTCCCCTGTTTATTGTCTTCTTAATTACAGTGCATGCACCAATACATTTTTATTGTTTACCTATGTTAAATATTTTGTCCAAAAAATGATGAATAGGCTGGCCTGCAGGAATAGTGTTAGGCACTGATTTCAGTGAATTGTGTGAATTGTTCCTTCACTGATGAAAAACAATTCTCTACAATTCCCACAGGATGATGTCCCTTTGCGTCGAGGCAGAAAACCAACAAAGAAAAAAGAAGAAGAAGTTGATATTGATATGGATGACCCTGAGATCAATCACTTTCCCTTCCCATTCCACGAGCTGATGGTGTGGGCTGTGCTGATGAAACGTCAGAAGATGGCCCTCTTCTTTTGGCAACATGGGGAAGAGGCTATGGCTAAAGCTCTGGTGGCCTGCAAACTCTGCAAAGCCATGGCTCACGAAGCATCAGAAAATGACATGGTGGATGACATATCCCAAGAGCTGAACCACAATTCCAGGTGCATTTCCTTTCATGTACACTTTCCTGGGGGGGGGAAGGAGGGAAGAGAGACTTCTGGATCTGCCTAAAATTTTCTTATTTGTAGCTTGCTTTCTAACTTGTAGCGAAAGTGCAGTCCCTTTAGAGAAAATCCAAATGGCTTTTAAACAGTCTGTCTGCCAGAGTAGTAAAGTTGTTAGCAATATAACTTATGAAATGAAAAGATGTCAAGAAGACAGTGAAATATCTATATTGTTTATGTGTTCTCCCTGAGGCCTCAAGAGTCAGACTTCAACATTTCTCTGCGCTTTTTCAGGATACTCTGTACCTGCCCAGCAAAACAGTTATTGAAATCCATATGAGCAAAGTATTCAGGCAGAAGTGTTAATTAACCAAGAGGTCATGCTTAGATGAGAAAGGCAAGATACTAGATTCCATAAGAATTTTTCCTGGTGTTAAAATTTCAGAAATTTAGGATTTAAGGAAGATATTGGACACTCCTTCCAGGAGGCTTGACCATGAAACTGTGGGCAAACAGTAGAGAAGCAATCCCTTAAGCTGCAGATAACCAGAGGATTTCAGTTAGAAAATGTCAGGGAGGTGGGCAGAGAGGTGGGAGCAGACAGCTGATAGGTGTGGGTGCTTATCGCTGCTAAGTTGGGGCACTTATTTATACGCCTAACGCAAGCCAGTCACGTTTGAAAACGTGGGTTTCCGTGTGTCGAGTCACCATCACGTTGATTTGCTGCTGGAAGGCGCCATGCCCCTGGCAGGGGCTGGCGGGCGCAGAGGCGCGTTCTGAGCGCGGGGCTGTGTGTGCCCACGGAGTGAGCGGGGGTCCCTCTGTGTCCCTCTGTTGCAGGGACTTCGGCCAGCTGGCGGTCGAGCTGCTGGACCAGTCATACAAGCAGGACGAGCAGCTGGCCATGAAACTGCTGACCTATGAGCTGAAGAACTGGAGCAACGCCACGTGCCTGCAGCTTGCAGTGGCAGCCAAGCACAGGGACTTCATCGCTCACACTTGCAGCCAGATGCTGCTCACTGACATGTGGATGGGTCGTCTCCGGATGCGAAAAAATTCTGGTCTAAAGGTCATTCCTGTTTTAAAATAAAATTAACATTCAGAGGATTCTAATAGATGGTGACAGGGTTCACAAAAAGCCAGTAATAACTGTCTAAAGTAACCGTATTTCAGATATTTATTTGCAGTGACATTAAGCAGGGTATATTCTTCCTGTGTTGTTTTTCAGATGGGGCTTATCGTAAGCCTAAATTCAAAGCACACAGCTTAGATTTTTTCATTCCCTTTCTTAAAGTCCCCTCTGGCATCATTTATCAGAACAAGAATTGAGCTAGGAGGTTAGTGTGTCACCCTGCCTGGGTACTTGAGGAGTTAGTCAAGAGTTTTAAAGAAAAATAAAGGAAAAGGAAGTGTAAGTGAATTAACCATTAGTGAAAGGTGCTGATCTGACAACTTTCCCAGAACAGGCAAAAAATTTCCTCACAACCCTTGCAAATCTTCCTGATGGCATCTGAAGGGACTCCTTTGGAGGGTTTAAAGTATAATTCAGTTTTCCAAGCTGTTACAGCTTTACTTCCACAGTTGACAAAACTGCTAACAGTGCAAAGTGAATTCTGAGATGAATTTGAGTCCCTGGCATGTTTCACCAAAGTAGTCACCAGTCAGAACATACCCAGCAATTGCCTCTCCCTCCTAAATCACAGAGAAATATTTTCAGTGAAGGGATTCTCTCTTCTGCACGAATTGCCTGTGTGAAAATTGGTAATTACTCAGCTGTGTTGCCATGTGAAAAGATGTTCAGTAATGGCAAGAATGCTTAGGAGTACACTCATTGCTTCCAGACTGGCTCTTAATCCAGTGACAGTGATGAGTGAGAGCAAGTGGCTGATAGCATTCCTATGCAGGACCTGTGCATACACGTTGTTCTGCTACAGATAGAAAAGTTTCTCATATTTGGAGACATTCTACCTGTTTCCTGAACTCACAGGCCTATTATCCTTCAGAGGGATGGCTGCTTTGTTCACTGTTCAGCTTTGCAGAAATTCAGTCTAGGTACATGGAGGACAGCGTAGCAGCTGATTTCCTACTACATGCATTCCACTTTTCAGCACATTTCTTAAGCCCTAAAATAGACCTTTCTTTCATAATGCGTAACTGAAGGTAACAGACTCTGTTTCAGCTTCTTCTAACACCAGGGCTTCACAAGGATCCTTTACTCAGTTTCTAGTCTGTATTTTATTTCATTGAAGCTCATTAGCAGAACTTGTTTAAAGCTAGAGAAGGCTACAAGCTACGTGAGGCAGCATGACAAAGAAATAAATTTGCAAGCATGAGTCATGGTTTATTTCCCATTTCCCAAGAACAGTTTTTTCCCTTTGAAACTGACAAATGGTAGAAAGTTTGAATACAATTATTTAGTATTTTGCTGGGGATGTATGGCACCAATGGAAGGGCTAGGGGCAGCTGCTAATCCCACCTGCTCTTAAAAACAGCCTTTCTGTGAAGCCAGGTCTGCCTGTAACCCCCTTTCCCTGGACCCATCATTTTGTGAGCACAGCACCAGTGCAGGAAGCTTTTCCAAGGCTGGGTACAGCATTTGCATACCCTACCTGCTCCTCATTGTGTGTTTTGAATGGTTTCAACAGCACACAAGCTGTCTGCTGATATGATGAGCACAAGCATCCTCCCTAACCTGCCAAGAAGTTAACTATCTGTTTTTAATCTCATTCGGGGAGAGATTTATCAGAAAATCATTCTCCATCAAATTGCAGCATAACCAGAAGTTACTGTGCTTGTGAATACAGACTTTGCTTTGTTTTACTGTGATGTCTATTCAGTTGTACTAATGGTTTAACCCAAGCATTGTTCATTACGTCTAAGTCCCAAAAAGGGAATTTTAGTGGTTTCTACACTCCAGATTCTAAGAGGGGGAAGGCAGAAAAGAAAGAGCTGGCATTAATATGACCATTACACAGCTGCCTTGTTACTGGAACAAAATCTAAGGAGACTGCATATCTATGCACATCAGCATTTGCTTTTGCTGGCTTTGCCGTATCTCCTCAGATCCACACACAGTTGCACTTTGTTGACTGCTAGTGTACATTAAGCATGGACACAAAGAGCTATTAACCCTCTCTGTAGAAATGAATATTCTCTGTGTGTCATTTATACTGGTGTTTTGTATTATGTAAAATGCAGACATTTTCAGGTCTGTACACCCATGTGGTCCCACCTACTCTTGACCCTATATAATATTTTGTAAATATATTCTAGCACCTGGTGATGTGCAAGTAAAACATTCAAGAGCATTCACAGCAGCACTAGTAGAAGTTACATGCTTTGATTCAGTGCTCTGGTAACATTACCCCCAATGACAAATACTTTATTGTCATAGAAACTCACATGCAGATGTATCTTTCTTTTCCTAAATCTCCCAAGGGAGTTGTTCTGTTTGATGCTAAGTAACCATTATGACCATAATCTGTTTTCTGTGATGATTATTGTTATCATTATTATTGCTTTAGGTAATTCTAGGAATTCTACTTCCTCCTTCAATCCTCAGCTTGGAGTTCAAGAACAAAGATGATATGCCCTACATGACCCAGGCCAACGAGATCCATCTTCAAGAAAAAGATCCAGAGGAACCAGAGAAGCCAGTGAAAGAAAAAGATGAGGAAGACATGGAACTCACTGTAAGTACTGACAATAAATCATCAGCCTCAGCGCTGTCAATTTGTAATTCCTACCTCTGTAGGCATTGCAGAACATCTGATGGCTAAATATAGCACATGACAGGATACCACACTTCACACTCCCCTCTCCTCCATGGGACTCAAGCCACACCAGTTGCCATCATTTGCCTCCCTTGTTGCAGCAGTGCATGGAGATGCTCTGCTGTAATATCCTCATATTTTGACTCAGTCTGATGCCACATTGTCTCAACTAAGTGAATTAGATTTTAGAAGCACTCCGTCAAGATAGATGACCTCTCTGGTATGAAAAGGGCTCGCCTTTGGTTGGAAATGCCCAAAGATTCATGGAAGCCAGAGATTTTTTTCTTTTAGTTGACTTCACTAGAGAGTAAGCAAGTGTGCAAACAGGCCAGAAAAATTATGAAAACTTAGTCTAAAATTCTTTTTGTATTTGTGATCATCGCCTTTCACACAAACACAGATCCAGTCTTCAATCCACTGAAGACACTAGCAAGCAGCAAGACAGCTCCCCTTCTACAACTCAACAGAATTGTGTAAGTAGGGACTTGTCAGTATTAGCAACATAGCCTTTGAGGAATAATTTACACCAAGAAGAATCAGACAACTAAAGCTCTGAAAACTACACAAGTAATCTACCTCCTGACGCTTGTTCTCACACTTTTTCATTTGGGCAGTTATCATACAGGCTATTGCATCTGCCTTAGTCTAGTTTGGTTTGGATTTGTTTGGGTTTGATTGTGGTGTCTTTGAAAGGCTTAAAACTCTGCCCCAGTTGATCAGGATAGAGGCATAAAAGAGATTCGCCTGATTAAGTTAAAAAACAAAAACAAAAACAGAAAAACCCAGACTGTTTCCCACAGGCAAACAGCAGGAGCTGCCCACAGGACCCCGACTGCAGGCAGGCAGAAGGACCTGCCTACAGGACCCAATATGCAGGCAAGCCGAAGGAGCAGCCCACCAGACCCACCTACAGGACCCGTTTGCAGGCAAGAACCTGGCTGTTGGGAAGGACCAGAAGCCAGAATAGCAGCAATGGGGCATTCTCTGCTCATTAGCTATTGATTGCAATTTACTAACCCTTGGCTTCTGATCCCCTTATGAAGTGCCTATTCAAATCAAATAAGCACTTTGCAAGCTGCCTTTTACCTGGCAATGGGGAGAAATTTGGGAAAGATGTGTTTTCCATCCTGCTGTAATTATCCCAGCTCCTGGTTTCTTGTCTACAATACTGTTTCCTTTTTCCCTTCTGACACCTGCTGCAAATAAGTGATGTGTGCAGTGGACCTGCTATTTCTGATGAGCCTTAGATGTTCCCTCTCTTCTCCCTTCCATGTCCTGACAGTCCTATTGTTCTGTTCTGTCATTGGCTCTTCCCTTAATTCCTTCAAATTCAGTGTACCACTCTCATGAAGTTTCAGGCACTTGAAACATTTTCTATAAAATAATATTTCTTCCTGGAGATTCCAGCAAGTTTAGAAACAATATCTTTGGTCAGCACTGCTCACTTAGTATTTCTGCATATAATCTATACTATACTGTAAAACTTCTAACACAGCTGTTTCGCTCAGGTGCCCCTCAGTGGTGAGGAGAGACGAATTGGTAAGAGAGAGATCTTTGCATGTCTGTGGTTAGATGCCACAGGCAGTTACATTTAGTAACCTGACATATTTTAAATATAAGAAAATAATTTAGACTGAAGTTTCATACTGTTCCAGACTTAGTCAAATGATCTGGCATAATGGTCAGGTTTCTTTTCCACTGATCAGAGGATGCCTGAAAGATGTTTTGGGAAGTCCCTTTGTGACGTTTCCCCTTACCCATGGTATCCTTTAGTATATTAAGAATACCTTATAAATTCTTCAATAAGATTAATAATTTATTGTGCTGGGATATCATAAATGTTTAATCCATTGCTGAACTTTGAAACAATAGATTAGTCATTCACCTAACCTGAGCTTTGTTCAGCATAAAAATTAACAAACAAAAGTGAAGTTTAAAATATAATTTTTTCTCAAAGTTCCTTTTCCGGCAAATAATATATAATTGAAATAGTCTTCCTGATTCTCCTTCTAACCATTACCTATGAATACTTCTCAAGTCTCTGTATTCATCATGTTACTCATATTCTCTCTGCTAAAATAAAGATAAAGAGGTCCCATCTAGGCAAGCTCTGTTCATTGATTTCCTGTGTGTCTTGCACTAAGCCCAGGTGACTAAAGACAGGCCAAGGACTCAGTTTCTTCTTCTGTGCTGCACTTTTGCAGAGTGCATGAGGTACAGGGCCACAGTGATCTTTTCCCTATTTTACACCTCATTTGCACAGAATAATGTGATCAGCAGATTTCAGCAACAGTGAAGTTAAGTCTTCACATGGGTGCATCTGCTGCAAGTATGTATTTGATTTATGCTCCTCTTAAAGAGTCAGGTGGGTAACTGAACATGTGGATATACTATGAAGATGTGTTTATTCACTGTAAACTACTTGTTATTCACTGCTTTTAACTTTGTAACAGATACATGAGAGTGATAGGCCCACATTTCTTTAACACCTAAATGCTAAGAAACAGGCTTATAGCAGCTACTCACAAAAACACATTTGAATACTGCTCTCGTTAGTGCTCCTCAGCACAGTCATTAATCCTGAATATTAAACACAGAGAAGTAGAAGGGCATTAAAGTCTAACAGCCAGGGATATTTTCTATTTGTACAGTGTCCTAATCAAGGCCTTAATTGCTGAAATTCAGGTCAGTCAGAAACCTCAGAAGTCTCCCAGAATAACCCCAATTCTGGAAGCCATAACTAGGAGCATCCTTAACCCTGTACAGTGCATTATTGTTTAGGTGTTAGAGCTCCCCAGTAAATGGTTTTATTTCAGAACACAGAATAACTCATCTAAGTTCTTTAAAAAGTGTTTCTGTTGTTTTGTTCATTTTGCCTCGATTTTTCCACAATGAATAGGAAGTTTGGGCTTCCAGAGTATCACTGAGTTAGTCTGAGAACTTTTCAGCAGCAGCACAGCTGGTTCTGTTGGCCTCTGGGATCACATTAATTCATCTTTGTCTTTTCTCAATGGCAAGAAATAATACAATATTAATCATATCACTAAAAATACAGTCCTTAGCACAGAAAAGTCTGAAGATCCATGTCTTATTGGCCTTAGCCCAACTTACCCTTCCCAGTGGAAGATGGCTCTCACAGCATCTCATATACCAGCAACCAGGCACCCCTTCAGCTTGTCTGTAAAACGGAATTGGGAGACACTGCTGGTGGTGTCTAGGCAGACCCTTTCCATAAGAAGAGGTTCTCCCTTCCTCCTAGGAGTTTGGAAATCCTCCATACCACCACCACTACCACATATGGGCCCTGGCAAGGTCTAGTTCTTTGCCCTGCTCAGCAGACAGGATTTCTGAGCTCCTGTCACTTCGGTACTGTTCCTCTGTGCTCACTGTAACCACCAAACATGTGCAAAATCTAATTTTGTATGTCTGTAAATCAAAGACATTACAACATTTTTCTACCAGCATTTCAGGGCAAAGAACAGTAATCCTAGAACAACTACCATGGGGGCAGCATTTTCACACACCGTGTAGGATCCAGCAGGGTGTGCTGAGGGAGGTGTTTCTACACAGCTATGTCTCATTTCCACACCAGTTCTCTGTGAACTGGGGTAAATCTCTATAGCATGTAGATTTCACTCAGGGTGAAATTGGAAGAGCCTCTTCATTCCAGAAAGACTGGAATTCCTGTTATTTAATTATGAAACACATAAACATAGTATAGGATTGTTAACATATATTAATGAAAAAATGTACAACCCAAAACTCTCCCCTGATAGTTCATTATCAGCAAACAGTCCTCAATTACATAAAACAAAATCTGGCCCAACAATAACAACAAAGACCAGATTAATAAAATCTCTATGTAAAAACTATGAAAACAACAATCCCTTCAGGCTAAAATGATGCAGTTGTACTGTACTTCACAATGAGGTTGAGCTGCTGTCAAGCTTACCTTGCATGACTCATGGTGAATCATGGACAAAATCATGTATTAGAGAAAGAGATGCCGCCCACACAGAGCAGTGTGTTGACTTGTTCCCACCCTACTGCATCCCACTCCAAGGAAAACATTTGTTCACATTTGGCACTCGCAATTATTCTGTTAACACAGTTACATAGGTTATTTCTGAATGTTTCTAATGGGGAAGCTTTTCAGTTTGTTAATACTGAGGTATAATTAACAGTCGGGAACATCAGGTCAAACCTAATCCCTAGCCATCTCAGAGAAATTCCCCATCTGTAGCTTGGGGGAGGGGAAAAGGTACTATTATATGATAGAACTAATTCAAAAATCATTTTAATGAGACAAAATTACCACATCATTATCAAGAAGAAAGCAGTAGCAAACAGGAAATCAGAATTCATAAGCTAAAGCATAAATCCAGATATTGAAAGAGCATTATTATAAAAACATCCACAACTCACTGATTTCACTGAGAATTAAGTCTGTCTCAGAATTTGTAAATTTGTAAAATTGTGAAGGATTCGAACTCTGTAAAATAATCCCTTTCACTAAAGCGCAGCATTGCTCATTTGTTAAAGGAGGCAGCATTCATTTTCATTCTGCTGCAAAATTCCTGAGCACCAGGGGACAGCAGAGACAAAGCCTTGGGAAAAGCTAGAGAAAACTCTGTAGCTCCAGATGGCAGTTTTACCTGAACAGCATCAGTAAGTAGAGAGAAGCAAACAAATTACTACCTTCTTGGGCTGTAGTGTTCCCAAAGCATTCAGATCATATTCAAATTTCTCCCTCCCCCCCAAAAAGCCCAATCAATGAAACAGGTCAAAGGATCACCTTGATTTTGTGGAGTTCAGGTAATGATATCTTCTGTGGAGGTTGTGTAACTTCTGCTACTGTGGTTATATTCAGTAAGTCTCATAACCATAAAAACCCTTCTCCTCTGCTTAATAGCCACTTTGTCTTTTTCCTTTTTTATAAAAGTCTTGGTGGACTTTCAAGGTGTTTTATGGGCTCTGTGAGAGCCAACAGGAGGTACATTTAAATTTTTAATAGGTAATGTTTTATCCATATTTATGGAAATTAAATTAAAAACCTTCAGCTATTAAAGCTAAAGGAAATAGGTTAACTTGGTCAAAGCAGGCTTTAGTTTTTGAGACAGTCCCAGCAGGTTAGTTTCAGTGCAGTATACTTCTGTCCTGAATCTTTGTTGTATTTTATTGAAAATTTGCAAGGCAACACCTGTATGTTGTCAGAATCAAGAATATAAGCCTCCACAAGGAAAGTCATAATACTAGAGAAAAAACTACTTGCATAAATGAAATTAATAAATAAACTAATTAATTAATTAATTAATTAAATTAAGAGAAGGAGCCATATAGACCAAGCCCAGTCCTAATAATGTTACAAATATCTACACTGACTGAAAAAAGTTTATCATTACAAATTACTATTTCACAGGGAAAAAACCTATATTAATAGCTCCACATGAGGCTGGAAAAAGGAAGAAAAGGTTAAGTTGTGATTCTTATTTTTAAATATGTGAGAAGTGCTTCACCAATTCCTGCAGGGCTCTAGAAATTTATGACATAGCTCACCTGAAGCCAAATAGTTAATTATGTACTATACATCCTGTTGAGTTGGAGAGCACAGATGCAGAGACAAGAAGGACCTTTTTATAAAGACAACTATATGTCTGGCATCTAATTGTTCCCTTGGTTTTTCACCATTTAAGTTGCAGATGAGGACAATGCTGTCTTCACGGATGGTGAAAGTTTGCTTCAGTTAACACAAAAGCATGAGGGTGCCTTCATCTACTTGTAGGAAAGCATTATAGAAGCATTGAAACAAATGCATCATTATGCTGTCCCTGCATACTTATATTTGTCTCAATTCTTGCAAATATTTCCTGTGCAGGGTGCTGCATCCATAAACTAAACGGTAAGAACTTGCAAAAGGCACAGTGAGCTAAAATCCAGTCTTAGTCTACTGTTCACTAAATAATTGCTTCAGAATGAGCATTTAATAGGTCACATTACACTTCAAATACAAAGGAACTTCTTTTAAGCACTACAGTTACTGTAGTTTAGTTCTTCCATTTCTCTGCAGATGATAATGTCAATTAAGGATTGTCCAGGTTTAGAGCAAATTTGGGAGAGAATCCCCCCAAAGGAGCTCTGGTAGGAAAGCTGATTCAATCAGCCCCTCCCCCCAACGGGTCCGGGAGAAAATATCTCCTTGGAGAAAGGTGGAAAAAACTGTTTATTAAACAATAAAATCTAAACAATATCAAACAATAAAATCCCTTGCCACTCCAAAGAGATGACAAACTGAGAAAAGTCCCTCCCCGGCTTGTGACTCAGCTCACTCAGTCTCTGATGAAGTCTGCCGGTGCTGGAATGTCGCGGGCCAGGCCTGGCCCGGTGGGCCACAGGTGTGAGCTGCTGGTGCTCCCCTTGATGTTCAGTCCAGAGCAGGTTTCAAGAGGTCCAAAGAAAAAGGAAAAAAAAAACCAAAAAAAAAAAAATCCAGGGAACTTCTTTGCCTCGGCTAGCTAAACTAACTCAAAGCAAAGGAGAGCTCTGTCCCGTCGTCTGTCCAGCCGCAGACAACAGTCCAGGAGCAGGAATGTGGGGGAGTGAATGCAGTGTCTGAAAAAAAAAAAACCTGCCGCTTCTTCTCTCCCCCCTTCACTCTCCGAGGCACTCTTAAAGGTGCAAAACTCACCATTCAGAATGGGACGATTGGGGATAAAAGCATCATATAGTCAACCCAGGACAAGGATAAGCAAACAAATTATTGCCTCCTTTTGACTGTTAGGTTTGCACTCATAGCTGGTGACTTCTTATATATGTGTTTCTTGGTCTCAGTGTAGCTCCTCAGTGGGTCTGATTTGCAAAAAAATAGTAACTGTGAGATCAAGCCTAGCAAAGGCAATGCATGAGCAGTCTGGAACTTCACTACAAAGAAGCTAAAATCATGTACATGAATTTTGCAATTCAAGACCTTTCTGCTGCAGTGAGCTTTACTAGTAAGTCCTCTTACATCCATGTAAGCTTCACTGTGGGATCATGGCCTGGGACAGATCCAGTGATTAACCTATGAAGTGCCACTGTCTCCTTTGCTTCTAGTTCAGTGACTAGTCATCAGTCTGATGACTATCGACTCATCTTTTCCCTTGTTGTTCTCTCAATCTCAGCTTTATGAACTTCTCTTTGTTTAAAACCAAAATTTACCTGTTTTCTGTCTGCAGCTGTTTATAGTATAGAAGTACCACATAAAGCTGTTGTCAGGTAAAAGTGTTTCTGTCAATAGAGCAAAAATGAAAAATGTTCTCCACACTTAATTTTTGTCAGGAATTACCCTCTCAAGCTGAGAGTTGAGGCTAAAGCTATAGCTTTCCATTTTCAAAGTATTAAACAGAAGCCTCCCTGCAAAAAGGTAATTTGAAAGCAAAGCATTTTATGCCTAGCTGTGGTCACCTGGTTTTATCTAGAGATCAAAAACAGTTTCCTATTGACATTTCAAAAAATTGTGTGATTTTTCTTTCATAAGAAAGAAACATAAATATATCTTTCTTGTAGGCAATGCTCGGACGGGGCAATGGAGAGTCCTCAAGAAAGAAGGAGGATGAGGAAGTTCAGAGCAGGCACAGAATGATCCCCATTGGAAGAAAGATCTACGAGTTCTACAATGCTCCCATCGTGAAGTTTTGGTTTTACACCGTAAGAAATCATTCCTGCTATATTAATAATGTCTATACAAATACTGAAATTGGACTAAGGTCATCTTTTGTGTTTCATTGATGTCTACATTTATATGTATTGGAGGGCTTACACATAAATAGTTTAATAAAAATATTTGGTAGAAGTCTGCTAGCATTGCAAGACTTTTAAAGATTACCATTTTGTTCAGGAAGTTAATGGCTAAAATTTGAATGATTGTGCATGTTTTTCTTTAAATAAAATGGCAAGGGGCAGTTTGCTGTAGTGCTCCCAAGGAATTTCCTATAGGAAAATTCAAAATAGGATTGTTTCCAATAGTAAGCCCAGTGGGAGGTTGGTCTGAGTCAGAATATGAATTACCTAATAACTGATGAAAGAAAGAGATAGAGCACTTCTTTTCTTGGAACTTTTTTTTTTTTTTCTGTTCTGACCAGTCTATGGAGTGTCTTTCAGAGAAAAGGTGCAGGTAGGTACCCACAAGATATCAAAGACATGATTGACAGCCAATCTACATTTTTCAGGGACAAATTAGGTTAAGTCAGTATATTCACTGTGTTAGAAAGAAATTAAGCTTCCAGAAGGAGCAGAAAATAATGATATCATGGATTTCAACTACAGTAAAACAGTACCAAAAACTTCACAGGGTTTTCTCACAGCTAAATTAATAAAGATATATTAAAGTTACTATGTGGATAAAAAGCTTTTTGAAATTAGTCCTCAAGAGTAGATATTAATTATTCATTATCAAGCTGGAAGGGAGGATTAAAGTATTCTTCTATATCAAGTGCTCTGTCATATTTTTATTCAAAACTTGGATGATGGTGTAGAGATTGGTTATTATTTTGGTTATTATTTAGTTATTATTAGTTATTTTGCAAATTACACTAGAATGTAGAAGGATAAGACTAAAAAGACCACAGAAAGTGATCTGTTCAGTCTTCTTAGCTGGAATATTCCATCCCAGTTCAGCTTCTGCATCATGTGACAAGTGTGGACTGGTTTGAAATACCCCAAAAAAGGAGAATGTTTCAAGTTTGTAAAGCTTGACTTAAGGGGAGAGATTAAGGAAGTAAGAATTTTTCCTCTGTGAAAAAAAAAAAAGGTCTGCAGAAGGAATGCAACAGTTTTTGAACATGTGTAAGTACCTCAAAATCCTTGCTGAATAGGACAAAAAATAACACCCAGACAGTTCTAGGTAAGAAGTTAGGAAACTGTTTCTAACTGCTGCAAGAAATACTGTCATGAAGTGTGTGATGACGTGCTAGATTTTCCATTTTTAATGATTTCTAAACTATCTTAATCAAGACATACATTCATTAAGGTACACTGGAATTAATCGTGCCTCAGCCTAATAGAATTGGCTAGATGGTTTCAGGTGGTTTTTCCCAGTCATATTTTCCATCATTCTGCTGAAAGCACAGCAAATCACAAAGAATGGATCCTTCTGCAAGTGGCTTCTTATAAGAAAAATTGCCTTGCAGATGTTGGGAACAACTCACATCAATCAAGTCTTACTGTGGTGGACGCTGTAGACTAGCAGAGTTTAACAACTTGGAGTAATTTATTGCTCAACTCGGTGGCCACTGAACATTAATCAAGCTCACAAGTCCAGAAACTACTCACCAGCAGCCTAGTCTCATTATCAATTGCAGTGTGTATTATGCACAAACAGAAAAGTCTTTACACTGCAAATGGAAAGAAGCATCCTGTTAGTTCAATTTTTAAAATGGGAGAGAGAAATCAATATTGGATTTCCATTTAGGCTTGTTCCTACAGTTTTATGTCCTGAGGCAGGTGTCAATCAAGGTCATTTATTAAAACTGGATCTTGAATACACTGAACCTGGAGAGCAACTTAAGGTGTATTCTGGCTGCCATGCTTGACCTGTTGTGTATATTGAGAACTTCTGGAGACTCAAAGCAAAACAAGTTTCAGACAAGGATTAAAATTGCACAGCCTATCACATTTTGCAAATACATAGGCACAAATATTATTCATGGATTTCAAAGGAAATCATTAAAATTTTGCATTCTGCAGTCCAAAATGCATGTAAAAGGTCCTATGGGTATTGTGTGCCACTTAAAACAATTTGAATATTCTGCATTTACCTATCTCTATTACTATATAGTTGTATTCATCTTCATTCTTCAAATGCACAAGAGCAAGTTAAATGAGATATTTTAGTAAGTAGCATTTGGCTCAGCAGACACTAGACAACTTTGTCTCAAAAAAAATTCCCAAAACAAGCCAAACAAAAAAAAAAACCAAACAAACAACCAACAACACAAACAAACCATTAAACAGCTCCCCACCAACTTTAGCCTTTCTCTTCAGACACGCAGCAATTTCAAAAGTCAACTGCTCTGTTCTGTTTTGTGGCTGTTGCATTGGAAACCATGATGCAAATGTTTCATCCCACAGATTGCTTGAGCAGAAGAGGATGATCTTCTCCTACTGTTGACTACTCCCACTGTCCTAATATCAAAAACACACTTGCAGCAGTGTTAAAATAGTAAAATAAAAAGTAGAGTTTTATTGGAAACTTCCAGGTATCCTGGTGGTGATGTGCTCACATGGCATTGGATTTCTACAATTTTTATAAGTTAATGAATTAGCATAACTAACAAATATTGTCCAATTAGAAGAGTAGTTGGTTAGGTTATTTTCTCTGGGTACTGCCCCACTGGAGTTGATCTAGGGCTTCCTTGCCCCATTCCATATTGTGTCTCTTCAGATTCTGATCAGAAAACAGAATCTTGCTCCTTGTCAGACTTCTTTTTCATAAGAATAAGACAGAATAAGAAATAAACAGTATTTCAGGAATGTGTTAGAAGGTTAACTTTCTAATCTAAAATCTAAGAGAAGTGGTAGCAAAAATGCTAGGAACTATATAACTATTTAATAGTAGTCTAAAAATCTACAAATATATGAAAAATACATAAAAACCAAAATATTTAGGCATCACTACTACTAGCATTAACTGAGATATTAGTAGGAAGTAAGAATTGACAATCATTTAATTATTGCAATCAATCAGAAAAGAGGAGGGTGATCTCCTTCTTGAAGCATTAACCTACTGGTACAGTTTCCAGGTATGTCCTCTACCACAATGAGTATTCCAGTATTTTCTATGGAATGAGACTGCCTCCATAAAAGGGCCCAGTGCAATCCACCCATTTACTTCTTAGTAGGCACTTCTTTCCTTAGTTTCTTCAGTCCTCAATGGTGACATTGGCAGCTCCTAGCTCTTTGTCAAGCCAGCAAAAGCAAGAAAAGACAGGGTTCAGCTACTTCTGTAGTGACACTTTTAAAGAATCTTAAATACCAGCTCAAACAGCTACACTGAAGTTTGACCACAGTCTTGGATCAGTGTCACCTCCGGGAAGGTGAGAGCAAGTTAGAAGAGTGGGGAGGGAGGAGACTGTCATTCACCCTGTCACTGAAAGGCTAATTTCTTGGGTCAAAGTGGAGACATTTCAGTACAGGTTTACTCACAATCAAGATTGTTTCTCTTTTGTCAAGTAAAACATTTTGCAATTTTGACTAAGTTTGAATTGATATAAAGAAGCCCACAAAAACCAAAACCAAAAAAAAACACAATTTCAAAAGAAAACCTGGAAGAAGAAAGCCCCTAGTTACAGTTAGATTCTTGCAGTTTCTGTCACTTTTGTAACCTCTGTGCCCTCATTCTTTGCCGGACTGCAAGT